>VWZT01014159.1:709424-745378 GCA_013397055.1 Pachycephala philippinensis
GATGGGGACGGGGAGGGGACGGACAGCGGCCGCCGGGCCCCCCGGGGAGCGGATCCGGCTCGGCCGGGGCCATCCGCGCCCCCTTGGGCCGTGCGCGGGGCCCCGTGGGGCCGCATGGCCGGGCCGGGGGCAGTGAGCGCTCTGCCCTTCCCTTCCCGGTCTCCTGCAGCAGTATCTCCGGCTGCCAGTCCAGCCCGGCTCTGGGGAAGAAGGACGCGGTGCTTAAAGCTATGCTTGGGAGTGTTGATCCTTACGTGATTTTTAGGTATGGAAACGTGTGATAAATAGTCCAACAGCTCCCAACGGCAAGCAAAGCGTGTTACGGTTAATTCCGTAGGTGATTTTTCAAGAAAATCCTATTGTGCAGTTGACGCCAGTTAGCCCCATTGATGGGATAGTAAGCCCAGTTCTGATGGACTTAACTCCATCTTCCTGAACCTGAGAGATGTAAAAACATCGACCTTGTACTTCAGAATAATACTTCGAAATTCTTGCAGTCCAAAATCCTTGCAGTTACACAAAAAGCCAAAAAAATGCTTATTCCCAAACAGGTCTAATGGCCAGCAGTTTTCCTATCTTAATTTTCTGTTTCCTAATTGTAAGTTTCAAGCCAAGTACAAACTGCAGCCACCAGTCTGGTTCGAGGTACAGCAGCAGTGAAATACCCGAGATACAATCCTATTTCTGATTTGCCAACTCCCCTTGTATTACTGGATTATTTATTAACATCTCTGTGAAATGCTACAATCTCTATTTCCCATTCTGAAGTGCTTTATGTTTGCAGCACCAACAGTTTGCTATGAAAAGCAGAACTATGCAAACCAGTGACACGCCAGTTAAAATAAAGCTACACATTGATTGAAAAGTAACTGATAATCAGCAGCAGGCAAAGCTTTTCCACATGGCTCACTTTGGGTATGTAAAAGGTTCCACAGAGAAAATAACCCATAAAACTTACCAGGTATACCCATTACTAGGCATAATTAAAATCACCTGCATGTTTATTGGCAGGTAGTCAGTAATTATTCCACTGCAGACTTGATAAATCTTGCAGTAGCAGTTCTAAGCTATAAGAGATTTGAACAGATTTTTGCTGTACTATGCTGACACATATTAATAATTCTTTTAAGACATGGATTTAGGAAAAAAAGAAAGATTAAATCTACGCAGTATGTCAGCATTTTAAAAAACTACCTATTTTTTATATTTAACACAGTTGGAGGAACTGTGGTTGTGCCTAACATTTGTTCAAGGAAGTATTTTGGAGAGGGAAATACAAACCTTAGAAAACTCAAGCAGGACTCTACTGTAAGTATACAGCTACATTCAAAACACCACACTGAAATAAGTGAAGATAAGGATTTGCTTTAGATGTTTATTAATCCAAGGAGATCTTCCATAATAGAAAAAACAGAGGCTTTAAATTTCCCAGCTCTTCCTTTAGAGTTGCATTATCCTTGAAAATGGAATGGATAAGTGCAAGTTCTAGGAGGAAGATCAATTTTTAATTTGACATAAGTGTATCACTGAAATTGATATATTGCATCACAAAATGCGCTATCACCACCAACAACAATGCAAAATTGTTTTGCAATTTATATAAATACATTTCTTGGAGCAAAGGAAAGCAAAGTTCTAGATCCATTCTTAAAAAAGATGCTCCTTGCTAACCAGTCTAGTGACACATAAAAGTACCCTTGAAGTAAGACTGTATTCCTCACACCAAGATAAAATTCTTCCCTTGACTTGTGACTTGAAAAATATAATTGTTCCAGAACTGACAATGGCACTAAAATTGGTGATTTCCCCCTATTTTTTTGTCATCTGCTTTATACACGAAGCCGTCTCACTGCTGCTGTCACATCTTCTGCCACGAGGCCCAAGTGGCTCGTCTGTCCTCAAAGGTTCTCATACATTTTTTTGGATGCATACGAAGGTAAGCAGATACCCAACAAGCAGATGTTCAGAAATGATTTATGTCAAACTGGGTGTTCCCAAGGAATACACAGGAGAAGGCATGCTGGAAGTATGGCTGTCAGCTTTTCCTACAAAAATAAAACCCTGTCTAGAGATTCCCTGGGGGCTGGAGCACAGCTGGATGCGCCCGTGAGTTACAATCACAAAACCCCAAATAAGGTTGGCCCTGTCCATCACCTAAAGATGGACAGGAACTACCCTGGGTCTCGCACCACCACGAGGATGGATATTCCCATCCAAGGCTTCGTTATTGAGGCATTTTCTCATCAGGTGCTTTGCTTCTCACGTGTCCCTTTGGTACTGGGGCAGGGCAGCATGGCACTGCAGCGCTGGCTCAGTGTCCCTTCTCGGCACCCCGAGCGCAGGGAAGCGTTTGCCGGAGCAGGGCAGCCCAAGAGGAGGGGCTGGAAACCCCCTCCCGCTGCCTGGGAAGCACCAGCACCAGTGCAAGGCAGAGCGTGGGGCTGGGCAGCTCAGCAAGGAAACCCCAAACCACCACCAAATCCTGCTATTCTGCTGATGCAAAAAACCACACCACACAAACCAATTTTCTGAAGACTGCATTTTGAGTATCATAATATATATATATGTGCATTTCATTTTTACAGATAAAAACTCAGTTTATTTTTAACCTGTATTTAAATTTTGGAGGCTTACATTAAATTAAGGTAGCTTGTTTAATATCAATTGTAACAGCAGGTGACATTTTTATATAAAAACAGCCTAAAGAAAAAAAAAAAACCAACCCAAACATTTGATTTAAAAGACCTGACACCAATGATCTCAAGGCAAGATCAAACGCCAATGGATTTTGCTTTTAGAAAAGAAAAAGGGGGCATTTAAGCCAACCCATTCACAGCCTCTCCCTGCTGGCTTCTTCATACAGTGGTTTTGATAGTGGTCCCAGAGGGAACTGTATTTCGCCTCTCTAGCTAAAATACTAGTTACTATAGCAACTTTGAAGGAAGAAAATTGTGGCTTCAAAACTGAAAGATTGGCAAAACTTCAAATACACTGTCTGGATCAGGCAGACAACAGCACACACTAATGCTGCAAGTGCAAAAAGAGGGGGAATGAAATGCAGGAGTAGTGCACCTGCACTACCATGAGCTGGAAAAAGAGTTATTTTGCACAACTGGGGAAAAAATTGCATTTATATACCATAGCCCAGATCAGCCAATGATGCTGTTGTGTTTTTAATAGATTGCATATGTAGATGTTTCACCCATACACTTCAATTGACCTTAAGAACTTCACATCTTATTTACGTGCTTTAGAGAGGATAGCTTTTTCTTTGTGCTTACAGTACACATTTGTTCAATTTTCTAGCTTGTACAGTGAGATCTTTAAAAAAAACAAAAGACACGGAGGGTGTTGCTATTTTTTCTTTAGCAGCAATGAAATATCACTAACCCCTTTTTACATATCCGAATTCAAGTCACAACCAGAGGTGACTGCACCACAAAGTCACCAGGTACAAAACTGCTAGTTCATTTTAAATTAATAACTTGAAATTATTTTCCCCAATATATCCCTTATTTTTTATTTTTATAAACAGCAAACATTTTGCTATTTTTGTACATAGGCTAGCAGGCTTGTTTCAATATGAAAGTGCTAATTAATTTACAGATTTATCAGTTATGTAGTGCTACATTAAGTGTCCAATATTCTACATATGAACAATCTTGATAAATGGAAATGATGAAGATTAAGTAAGGCTATCTGATTACCTTATCTTATTTACATTAAAAGAATAGACACCCAGTAGGTAGCGATAAAAGGGAAAGAAACTGGGCAAATACTCATACTGCCACAGGTGTAAAAATTAAGTCTGCCTTCTAGCTTGTACTGTAAATGAGACATTTTAAATAGTCCTGCAGCCCATGTCTAGGTTTTTTTCCTCAGAAAAAGAAAAGCTGCCTTCATGACATCCCCTCTTGATTTCCGATCTCCAAAGTGTGTCATTTGAAGCTTTAAATTCAGATTCTTCCTATCTTCAAAAAAACCTCTGGTTTGCTTTCCAGTATTAGGTTGTATAATCAGGTCCCACTTCTGGGGCTTTTGTCCAATCTATTTATAAATTAGTTTAGAGTGAGTTGTAGATAACATGAACCAGTTCTGGAACCACTATTGGGAGGAACACAAGCTCTTCACTACAATCACACAGTAGCAGGAAAAGTGATAATTCAATTCATTCCTGGGGCAGGGCCTCCAAAATTAAATGAAGTTGGCACAACTGGAGCATTGAATTTGTATCCTCCATGCTTTTCAATCATTTTGGATTCTAAAACAAAACAAAAACAACAGAAGGAAGATATTTTAGTGTGTGTGTAGGGGGGAAGACAGACCAAGGTTCTGTGCCTGACCACTTTGAGTCTCTCAGAGATACAGGTTTAACCTGGGGTTACCCAACAAAGGAATCAGCACCCACACGTGGAAATGTGCCAGGCCCTAAAGAACAGGTGGACTGACTATTTACTTATTTTAACTTCTCAAAGGTGTTACAGCCACGCTTAAATGAATTTGTACTTTAAAAAGCCCACACTTTAGCTTTTGGACATGACTGTAGTTTAGAAACAGGACCTGAATGAATGCTGCACTTATAAACTTGGTAACAGGCACACAATTCTTTCTGGTTAACATCAATAGACTTTGCAATCAAATCAGTAACAGAACACATGTACAAAAACACAGTACACAGATATTGGCTAAATTTTCAGTGTTCCTATCTCGATTCAACAATATAAGCAGAAACAGCCACTGAAGCTCCAGAAAAAGACTTTAAACATGCTGCTACGCCAGCAGGTAATTTGGACTTTAGGTCACTAGACCACAAAACATAACTCTGAGGGAAAACTACCAAGTTCATCACTTTTCATTTTCAACCAAACCTTAAGATCTTTAGACATTTGAGGTCCACATATTCATCACTGTAACTACCAGTGATAGTTAAGGTGTCTGGTTTTATCATCCTTCAAACACTGCTGTAGGACAGGTTTTACTATAAGACAGGTTTTTACAAGCTCTAATACACAGACAACTGAAAATCAGCTTGGTAATTTAGGCTGTACCTTTACTACGGTCTAGATAGTGCAGAAGGTGGTTTGTATTATTCCCAGGCCAAGAGAACAACATTTATTAATGTCTTACATTGGTTTTAGAGCTTTATCCTAAATCAAAACAGTTGCAATCTCTCTGGGAATACAGGACAGCTCATATTATCTAGCAAATCTGCATTTTGGCTCTGCTTCTTTGGAAACAGGCCAGAAAGATGCCTAATGGAGCATGGGGGGAGAACCCCTCACAGCTCCACTGAAGACAAATCTCTCAGCATATGGAAATTCTTCTAAACTACATTAGTGAGGGAGAACTGTATTTCAGATCCTTCTAACAGGATGTCCCCATGCATGGTAGGTGGCCTAAATGTAGTATCAGTGTGCTCTGATAGTAGGCAAGAATTTCCCATAAGGATCTGGTTGCTTAAATTAAACTTCACAACTTCTCTGAAAAAACAGTACAAAACAAACAAACACACACCTACCTCAAACTTTTTTGTCTCCATAAAATGCAATAGTATATAATTTCATCATATAATGTCTACTGCTTGACAGGAGTCACGGTGAAACTGTATTTTATAACCATTAAAACTGGATCATTCTGAACACTTACAAGCTTTGTGAGGTAATTTAGGCTCTTCTCTCATAAAAAGCACTTATTAAATGTGTATTGTTACTACCAATCTTTTTATTGAAAAATTTCTGAATTTCTGTTTTGAAACATCTGTAGCAATTGCTCAGGAAGACAGAGGATACGAGGCTGGACTGATCCCTCAACGTTTACTCTCAAAAGGGAAAACTTAAAAAAAAAAGAAAAAGATGAACTCAATACAGATTTAAAAATCTGTATTATCTGTAATGTTCTGATATATTTAATGGGCTTAACGATGTAGCTTTACAGATGGATACTACTTTCATAATCTAGTATTCTCCTACCCATGGAATCCCTGTCTATCCCACCTGGACTATGTCACATCTCAGGAAATAATTTATCAGCCACTTGATGTGTTTGTTAATATACCTGGAGTTCATCTACCTTCAGGTAATCAAATCAATTGTTTTCAAATCCAAGCAATTAGGACAAATATGCTTTTATTTCCTTGGCCACTTCCCCAAGTGTTTCTACCATTCCTCCCACCTGCGGTATTGCCATCCAGTTTGTGCATTGAGGCTTTGTGACCTGACAATCTTAAGAGATTTCAAACAACCCTGCTTTGACAGAGACATTATCAGGCTTGAATTATAGGCCTTTTCTTTATTCTGCTGCTTGAGCCATGCAGGGCATTCAAAGAGCAAAAGGAGCCATTAGTGGTAGAAAGGGGTGCAAATACCATGTGCTGCCCGCCGCTGATCCGCCAGAGTCGCTATGTCCTGCAGCTGCTTCCTTTGTTCTTCGTTAAGGCCCTGTGTCAAAGCTTGGTACCACACAGGGTTACGGTTCTGAATTGCTGCAGCAGAAAGAAAACATAAGCAAAAGGAAAGTGGTGATTAGAATGTTCTGTAACTCAAAGCTTACTCACTGCCATTTTAATCAGAGTAATATTCTGTTATGGTTATGTAATTCAAGACACTTAAACACTAGTACAGCTTCTGACCTCTTCCCTACCACTGTAAATTCATTCAAGCATCTCCCCCTGCTCTGAAAGTTTAATGATGGCTTCCCCTTTCTAAAGAAAGAAATGGTTCAAGCACGTATTGGAAAGCCTGTTTGGAAGTTTTGAACAGGTTCTAGTTTACAACAGGGTACACTAAAGTCAAAATGTAACTTGTTGGCCAGGAAAGGAAATCCAGTTACTTACTCTGAAAAATTGTTTTAAATATCTGATATTCATCAATAGGGTTGTCTTCATCATCAATAATCGTGGAATAGCCTTCCAAAGCAGTCTCTTCAGCATCATCTTCTTCCCAGTCTTCATCATCTCCATCTTCACCTGCCTGTTTTGCTAGAATTTCTAGATATTCTTGACCATCCTCATCAATGTCGTCTTCGTCACTCCCCAGCTCCTCTGAGTGAATTATAACACACAAAAAAAGGTTGATCTTGAGAACAGCAAGGATTCTTTAGAAATGTGGCTAATTATGTAAAACAGGCACTGGAAGTGGTAACAACACAGTGCAGGCTGCAAAGGGGGAGCTCATTTAACTCAGCCCTGGAAGTTCGTTTTTAAGAGGGACTGGAAAGCAAATCAGATATACTTAAAAGTCATCAAAAGATGTCCCGTGTTCTACTGCAGCGTTTCATTTTTGGAATTAGGGTACTCAGAAATTCCACAAAGGAACTCAGTATCTCCATCAGAAAAAAAAGGAAACATACAAAATAACATCAAAGTTTCTGTCTCCATACCTGTTTCCTCATCTTCTTCAGCTTCATCATCATCATCGCTGTCATTTTCATGCTCTGCATGACAGGCATATGCTCTTTTCAATCCATTAAATAAAAGGATAAAAGCTGGCAGGATCTGCCCAGCAACTTGATTTAAAACCTGTGGTATTTGCTCCAGATCAATAAGAGCACACAAGCCAAGCACACACATCTTTCTATCATGAAGTCTACAAAACAGAAGAGTAAAAATGTTGCAAGTTTTGTCATCATTTACAAGCAGGTCATACACAGATGTATCACAGAGAATAATCTCCAGAAGCAGAAACACTTACCCCAGGAAACAGTCCACGTCATTAAGCCACTGTGTTATGAAGTGATTGGTGACAGGCTCCACATTATTGGGGAAACGAAGATTTTCCAACGTATTTAATAGTAAATGAGGATTGTAATACAAAGCAGCTATGGCAACCTGGAGGCACATGGTTCGCAGTTCACTGGTTTTCACTTCTCTGGTCAGTCTCTCCAAGGCAGCTTCCACAAACAAGGGTATGCACTGGACAGTGAGAACATTACACACTCAGTGATCAAAAATAAAATTTGTCCTTCTGTACTTCAACAGTCTGGCACATAAACACAGATGGCATAAAATAGAGTCATTTTTAATTGCCAGCAGAAGTCAGATACGAAGATGAAATGAAAATGTGAAAATATTTAATCACATGGATTTTGTGACATCCTGCAGAGCAAATGTAACTTCTGGTTCTATAATCTTGTTATTAAAAATGGAAAATAGAGGAAATGTGTACACTAGGAAGGCCAGAAAAATCAGCTTATTAATCTCTCAAATTCCAACTTCCATATGTGCATAACAAAGTCCCTAGTACCTCTATTACTCTGATTTGGATTCTAGGAACTTCATTCTCATTCTTCCGTATTTCAAAGCTATGAGTTTGACAGATTGAACAATTTTCATTAATTACTCACTAGAATTAACTTAGAATGCAATTAATTGACTTTTTAGGACCAAGATACTCCTGAGGTGGCACTCTTTCAGATTCATGAAAACCCCAAAGTTTTGCAGTGTCCTAAATTCTGGAGCCAGGAATGATCTGCAGTGCTGTCAATGAGTAACACTGAAGTACCAGACAGGATTATCAGTCGCACCACGCAAACTGCTCCTAACAAAACCCATATTAATAACACATAATTAATACTATAGAATAAAATCTTTTAAAAATATTAGTTTTAGCAACCGAAGTTGTTACCAACCTGATCAATGCCACGCCCTTTACACTGAAGAATAATTACTTCTAACAGCTTTGCTGCATGACATTCTGCATCTTCTCCAGCAACTCCTGTAAGGACCTGAAACACAGCCATTACTGGTGGTGGTATCCCCTTAAGGACTATTCTCTATATACTGCTTTGCTTTGAAAAGCTGGCATGAATTTACCCCCTCTAACAATGCCAGCCTAAACAACCATCAGTGAAGCACCCAAATTTACAGCAAAGGCTCAGTGTGACAACCAGAGACTGAAAACTGCTGAATGTGGGCAAAACTAACCTACATGTAGAAGGATTCAATAACTCTATGGATGCAGAGCTTACCGCAATTACTGTAAAAGCACCAGGTGCCATTTTGCAAAGGGTTATTTCCATACACAAAAGAAGAACTTTTCTTATACATTAACGTACTGAATTTTGTAGAAGTTTTAGTTCCAAAAATGGGATATCCAGTGCAAGACCATGGAATACCTAAAACTTGTGTTAGAAATTCACTGTGCTCAGCTAAGACCAATCACTAAGTGGTCATGACAGGCTAATTTTATACATAACATTCCAAGAATTTACAAACACCCTAATTGGCCTGGTTGCAACTTGTTTTCAAACAAAGGCTGGAAAGAGTTACTCACTAGTATTCTAGAATACTAGAATAGTTATTCACTATAATATTTAAACATCTTCAAAAGAATTACTCAGGAAATACCACAGGCAGCACAGCTGACAGTTCACCAAAGCTCTTATATAGACACCACACACCATATCCAGGAGCGGAAAACTGAAATCCCCACAGATTACCATTAGAGATGATAAAACATTAACACCATCTTATAAAGAAGTATTCCTTTCCTCACATGGGGCTAACACTCTGGAAAGCTGTATATTCTACATTTTGACTGGACAAAGAAAGCCCAGTTGGCAGCTACCTGTAATACACAGTAGAATACAGAAACCCTGCCCAAAAGTGCCTGCACTGAGTCAGAATAACTGCATTCTGCTCCCAGCTTTCACCACTGCCTTGGGATGAACTTGGGAAAATAATATCCTATTCCTGTCCCTTTACCTTCCATCCCTACTCCACTTGTTTAGCTAACAGGTGTCAGACCTTCAGCACACACACAGCATGTGTATCCTGGCCATGGTGAGGCTACAAATCCCAGATGAAGGAATCCACCTACCTTTTACCATCTGTTTTGCATGCCCATATGCACGAAATGTAATGCACCAAACCAAACCTGGTTTGTTTATTCTGCTTTTGTTGTGTATGATTTATTTTTCCCTTCTGCCAAAGGCATATATCTGAAATTTTGATGCAATCTCTTTAAATTTCTCTGCAATGACTTAGTAATTTGGGGAATCTCAGAGGATGTTAGCAAAATGCTTTAAAGAGCAGATGTCAAAAGCTGTTCTGGAAAAAAGTACCCAGTTTAACACTGTTGTTTCTTCAGAGATGGCAGGTTTTGTTACCACACAGGAATCTACTCACCTTCTTGCACATACTGTAGATCATTTCAAGATATTTTGTGTCTGACAGAAGTGTATCTGTATCAACAGTAACATAATTATGCAAGAGAGGCATCATATCTGTATTAAAAGAAGGATGATCACAGTTAGGTATTGTCTACGTGCTATTAAAATTAGGCTGAAATCTGTGTATTAATAATTACAGTTCTTGCTTAATGTTTGCCAGGATAAATGTGTGCAAGTCATAGGTGCCTTGGCAAAACAAGTCTGCTGGTAGCAGCAACAGCAAAATAAAATACTTCATGTGTAACCTCACTTGAGTGTTCTCCTAACGTTTCAGTCATGATGCAATTCATTGTATGGCTGAAATTGCATCCATGAAACCATTTGGCTTCCTGATTTATTTATATTACTTACCAGTAAAATAATCAAAACCATCCTGCTGGAAGACTTCAAACACAAGAGGAAGAAGCTGCCACATTTGTGCAGAAACCTGTTGGCAGGTCAGGCTATGAGCCAAGGAGAAGATCTCCTCGTAGAACTCTAAAACAAACAGAATCCAGGTAAATATAATGCCAATCCCATACACTTTTAAAAGTAAGCCAGCAGAAGTACACATACCTAATACATGCTGCTGCAAAACTGTTCCAATCACTTGCAAACAGATCCCTTCCAGCTGCTGAGTAATCTGAAAAAAAAAAAGAAAAAAGATGTTTGACTATTTTCAATACTTGGGAGTTGAAATTAAACACATTTTAAAATTTGTCAAAGCAGTTTCTATATATGCAATATGGTTTTTAAAAACAATTAGACATGTCTCACATTTTAGAGCACTAAATGTGTAAGAGCAGCACTCAGCTAAGGATTTGCAAGATAGCTTTCAATACAAGGTGTTTTTTCAGTATTGGAAGAATCTCATTATAGGGTATCCTTTAAAAAGAAAAGCTTGACAATAACCCTATGCACCAGTTCAGTCCCATGGAAACACTGAAAGCAAATATATATATCAAAGGAGTAAATGATGGAAATCACAGGAAGTATTTCCTGTTCCAGAAAATAAATTGAAACCAAAAAAAACCCCAAATACCAAACCACTTCCCAAACCTAGCTTAGGATGTTCATATGGTATGGAGACCATCAGTCTAAATGCTGGTCCTACAGATCCAGTCAGTGTTCCCAATTAGTATTTATTATTCCATGGAATAGCTAACAAAACAGTCATTAACCTGTTGAGGGCACTCACCTTGCACAGGGACAAGTAAGGGTTGAGTTTCTGGTCTTAGCTATGCAGAACAGGATTTGAAACTAACCTGCTAAATACCTTATCTCTTGGAACACTGGTCATCCTGAGTGAGATGTCTCTAAATATAAATGTTTACTGGTCAACATTTTCAAACTGAGTTCCTCAGGACTAGCATATTGTTACACAGACTTTTAATTTAGAAGGCAAGGATTTGCAGACAAAAACAAGTACATGAAAAGCTTGTTGAGCAGCTCTAGCAACAAGTAAATGAGCTGGTCCTTGGTTTATTGTGTGGCAGCACTGGATTCTGCCCTTGGGAATTTGTATGATGCTGCTTCTTTAGTAAAGTCTTCAGAGTCCTGAGAGTGTTTAGTACTGAACTCTTTAGTCACTAAGAAAACTATAATGTATTTATTCAAAGACAGTAGCTGACTTTGCCAAGAAGGACTTTAATCAGAAATAGCATCTTTTCAACTGGCTGTACTCTGGACAGAAGTGAGTCCATTCAGTACAACAAAACGACAGAAGTTTTCATCCCAGTGGAAAATTCTCCAGGGCAGATGAGGCAGGTAAAATACCCCATCTCTGAGCACAGCCACAAGAGCTGTATTTACCCACATCGATTCTGTCACAGAGCAAACCCAGTCAGCAGAGTCAATGTTTGGAGCTATGTGAAGCTTTATCTGTTTTGTTTGAAGGGCAGACCTCATCAAATCAGATGTGTGTTTCCAGCTGAGCTGACAGAGTTCCACCTGCTACAGACACATTGCTCCCACTATTTGAACAAGAAGCTGGATTCTTATGGGAAATACTGTGGCAACATTTATGCTCTATTACTGCATGCATTGCATTAGAAATGTGACCCCCTCTGTTACAACTCGGCCACTGATAAGTACTTCACTGTTTCCTATTTTAACATCTTTTTGGCCAAAAGGACAGTTTTTCAGGTAACAATGCCAGAACACAAACTATAAGACTTCCAGTGTCTTAGACCATACATATGAGCTTTAAAGTGATTTTTACTTACTTCCTTGTGATCTTCAACTACACTGAGAAGTGTATCGATAGTATTCAAGATTCCCATTGCTGTCACTGCTTTGTCATCACTGCCCTCTTCATCTGGACCAGTCTGGATCACCTGGTTAAATGTCATTGCCTGCACGTAATAGCAGAACAATCCATAAATATGACATTAAATTGTGAAAGTGGCCTTCTACACAATCTAAGAATGATTTCTGCTGAGGAAACACATATAAATAATACCAGGTGACTGCTCTGCTCCAGAATTTCTTTTCAGCATGATAAAATTTGAATATTAAGCCGTTGGAGCTGTCACCCTTTATCTACTCATGAATGAAAATATATAAATGACATTGTGTCCCATGCAAAAGAATGCATTTTCTCCTTCTAAGTTCTTCTGCCACAAGGTTTCCTCAGTAGCTGAACTAGACCGGAACACTTGGCAGGCATTCCCAGAGAGGACACGCAAACAATTCCATTTTAACTCCAAGGCAAGGGCCTTTAATAGGGAAGCACTGAGCTGACCTCTGCTTTTGCAAACATTAGTACAACGTGCTAGATATGGCCACTCAAGCTCTGAATTCCTTCTGGAGATTCAACTTTATTTTCACACCAAACCTCTCATTAAAAACTTGCTCTTTAATTTAACATTTTAAACCAGACAACGTAAGTGACATTTTAGAGACTACCTAAAGTGTGCTATCAACGTCATTATTACCACTATCAGGAGAAAATATACAAAAATTTTGCAAACATTTCTAAAACTGTTCTTAGAAATTTCCACTTGGTGTAAGTTATGAAGCCACTTTTGGTGAAAAACTATTTAAATATAGAAGAGAATCACTTGTGTCAATGCACTTAAACAGACTGGAGTAACAACAGCTATTCACTGATGGTCAAACTCAACTATCAATTTTAAATACCAATCTTTCCTTTATTAAATATCTTCCCAAGCCACCATAAAGTCTCACCAAATGCTGTGTCATTTCTACTGCAATTGGGGTAACTTCTTCACTATATTCACAGATCATCTTCTGAATCACATTAGTAAGATCATCATTTTCAGTCTCTCTTATAATATGAAGCAAAGCTTGCATTACAGGTCTAATGAATGGAGTAATATATTCTTTAGCTGTAAAACAGGCGGAATATTTGGATTAACATCCTTAAAAAACCACAGATCAGTGTAAGAACCTCAATATATGCTTTATTTAGTGCTTCAGCATTAACATGCCAAAACCATGGATAGTATAAATCATTATAGCAATACTACCATTCAGAACAATTTTTAAATAACAATATATAACAAGAGGATCAAAATTTAAGTATGAAAACCAGAGCTCTGCAGTCTGAATTCATAAAATGCAAGATTACCAATCAATGCAAAAGTTAGTTGAATGGGAATGGGTACATACATATCTTTGTCAAATTACCTAAAGTATTAAATATAGAATTTATGTTTGCTTTCTGGCTTTTATGCCAGCTTCAGGAATACTAAGCCATATAAAACCTGCTTGAATAAAGACAGATTTTTTTTTTAAATAAATTTTAACGTCAACGAATATATGCCAAGACAGATATTGCCACTGTATTTCTGATACAATTATTAGGTGCTATAAAACTGGATTTACTGTACCATGAAGCTCTTGTTTACAATGTTTTAATAATCATAATGTCATATAATGTTAAAATGTAATTTATTGTATTATTTATTGAAAAAATTTAAACTTTTCTAGCTGAAAAATTATAGTAAGTGATTACAAGTCACAAGTGCAAGAAGGAAATTAACATCAGGGAAGAAGAGAACAAGCCTGCCTGAACATCACAAAGTTAATATCTATTCCATTAAAGTTCCCCGTAGCTGTAGGAAAGAGGGCTCCTACCTTTCTCTTGATTACTGATGAGAACTTGAAGAGCTATTGCAGCTTCCACTTTCACAGGCATTTCCCTATCATCTATCAGACACCGTCTTGTAAGTTCTAAGGCTGTCTGGAGATTCTGGTCACTTTTAAATTTGACTTCACAGAAATAATGAAGAACCCAGCAAGCCTGGAAAAAACCCACATTGAAGAAATTCAGAGCTGCAAAACCTACAAACAGGGTTATCAACTACTTGTATACCCATAACCTACACAAATCATTGAATCTGAGGTACAACTCCTGCCGAATAAAGATGCTGTACAACTTTTTAATGATGAAGATGTTTGAGAGTGTGGAGGCTGGTCAGTGGGAGGCTCGTCCTGCAGACATCACTAGACCAGTACTATGATCTCAGGTTGATCTTTGGCCACAGGTTTTGTGTGAGCAGTAGAGCCTACATGCAAAACACACATAGACCCTACCACCAGACACAGATGGGAAACTGTGCACACAACGCTGCAGCCATTTCAAAACTACACAGGGGCTATCTGCAATCATACATAAAAACAAGTACTCATCCCTGAATAAGTGTACAGTTTATCATGGAAAAGTTACAGAAAGGAGAGCATCTGTGAGAGGGAAAAAGTTACCGATTTCTGAATTCTTCAGTTGGAACAGACAGTGTATCTCAACAGTAAATGCCACACTTCCTTACCCGTGCTCTCATGTAACCCAGCTCGCTGCTGAAAAGAGGGAACACATGATTCTGCAACATATATTCCATCTGATCCTTATAGATCTTTTTCTGTCAAAATATAGAGAAGCACATCAGTTTAAAACTTCACATAAAAATGTATTTCTAACCCAATAAAAATGTCACACATGATAAAGTGTGAACAGTGTAATAAAACCCTCAGACTTTTAACTTATCCCTTTATTAAAGTCAATTATGCAAAAATGATCTCCTGTATTAGTAAATAAACTTGGATCCTACATGTATTTTGTAAATTTCCAGTCATAATAGTGACACTTTTTCCCCAGCCGTTTTTTGACCCCAAGAGACACCTTTTAATTGGCAGCACATTGGCATCAAAAGTAAATGTGGTGAGGGAAACCGCTTAGAGCTGAGGTCCAAATAAAAGCCTATGCTATGCATCTATTTTGCTACCATTTTAACTGAGCAACGTCATTAATTTCATTTTATTTCCTCTTCTATACACAAAAAAGAGTTCATTAAATCAACAGCCTCTCACTGGATGCATTTTTTTCCTTCCTTCCACAAAAAAGGGAATGTAATTAAGTGTAGCACAGAAATGGTGTATTAATTCTCACTAGAAACACAGAACTCAAAGGAACTTAAAACAGTAATCTGAACTTGAACATGACCTATAAAATTTTAGTAATTAAGTAATTAAGCTGACGTTAAACCCAAAACAATTAAGTTCAACAGCTAAAAAAACTTGGCAGCAATTCATAAACTTGTGAACTCAGAGCTAATTTGCATTTCTTCTAAGACACTGTATGTTAAAGAAAGCATAGGAGGGGCAAAAAACAAATGAAAAGAACCATCAGATTTGTTATGCTTACTTTTAGGAGAATTTCAGCCAAAGAACCAATCATATGTAAAGCACCATCTTTCTTGCGAGGGTCAGCATTTGGCTCCGTGAGGATTTGATAACAAAAGCCCATTGTCTTCTGCAGGACCTAGATTACATGTAAGGTTAGTCAAAGTATTCCAATCAACCATCTCAGGGACCATTCTCTGTGCTCTGAAATGCTAAAATATCTAATAGTCTGCTCGAAGTCTGGAATTTGGGCAGTGTTTTATGTCTTTGTTATAAACACACAGTGTTCCTGATAGATGGGTCCTAGGGGAATTTGCAAATACAAAAATCACAAATAGACCAGTGCAAAATAAATTTGAAATTTCAAATTGTAGTGTACTACGATACGAGAGCAGGAAAGTAAAACTTCTATTAATAGCTCTTTCAGCAAATAAACTGAATTTAGCTAGTGTGGTATTTCAGTATAATCCTTGAACAACTTACCTCTTTCCTTTTACTACACGATGTAAACAATAATGTCTGAGCAGCAGTTGTTGGAGAAATGAAGTCTTCAAACACATCTGTTAAATAACATTGTAACAGTTATAAATTCTGGTCCTTTACTACAGTTCATGATCCCAAAGTATTTAATATGAAAAAAACCCCAGTAATTTTCCTTTCAGGTGGTTAACTGTGCTTGCTTGCTACAGATATTCCAACACCAAAGAGTAACATGTGGTTCAATACATATGTTTCAATGTTTTTCACGATCATTGCCTCTACATGTCTAATTTGAAGGTGTATGTCTCTTATTTTTTAGATAAATCTTCTGTAACAGTAGAACCAGACACAACAGTCAAGTTTTGACATAGATGTTATTTGCTCTACAGGCCAGCACTCAGAATTAATTGGGTTTAAAAATCCTCAGTTTCTTATTTCTCTGCAGAAGAGGATTATCAGAGCCTTGTGTAATACCTGTAGTGTTTACAGGTATGTCTCTGACCTGAGGGATAAAAACTCCCAAACGCCTCAAGATTCCTTGTTCTAACCACATAAACATTCCTAGTGGAGGGAAGAATTTGTTCAGGGAGTCTGAAGTACTTTTTCATCCCCAGCCTCAGAGGACTGCACAGACTTACAGCAAACCCCAAAATTAAGTAGCAGAGCACAGGAGGTGAAACGGGACAAGTCTGGAATGCCAGGCTTACTCCATAATGTGTCATTTACCACTGGGGTAAGTCTGCTCTGAACTGTGCCATGGGTGAAATTCCCTAAGAAATCCAGGGCCTGAAATATCAGCTGTTGTAAAGCATAACCTTTAAATGACATTAAATTTATGTAGTTGTTAGCAAGACCAGGACTGTTTGACTTGTAATAAAAACTCTGTAACTGTAAAAATGAAATACTTTTACAAGTGCACAAACTCCTGTGTCATTGTTGACTGTTACATCTTCTCTCTCCTTTCCACCAGTATGTCCAAGTTAACTATATCAACTTCCGTTATTTGGTGAATACACTGGTTTTCTCTCTCTCTTTTTTTTTTTTTTAAGATTAAAGCCAATATTTTCACAAAAACACCCCATAAAAATCCCATTTTTGCATGAAATCATTTTTTAACATGAGTAGATTTCAAATGCTCACCAAATTTCATGCGGATATATTCATATGGATCTTCTTGCCAAAGCTCTTCATCAGCATCTGTATAGCACATCAATGGAAAAATAACATCTTGGATAATTCCCTGAAATAAAAAAAGATATTGAAATCAGGTTAGCACTACTAAATCAACCTCTGTGTTCTGTCCTGTATTTCACAGATTTTGTCCATCCTGTCACTCCCGCATATAAAATGGTAACATTCTAAAACTATTTGGACTTAGAGTGGATTTATGTGGCACTTTACAATAAAGCAGATCTTCTGTGTTTAGGCAGAGTTACAATACAACACAAGATACTAGATTGGCTTGGCATAATGGTATGTGGAGATGATTCAATGCCATAAATTCAGCAGCTAACACCGTCTCCAAATATGTTGTGTTGCTGTGTTAGAATGTAATCCTTAATAAATAAAAGCACAAAGGAGAGACAGCAATAAATTAGCTGGCTTTGTCGATGTTTCAAGGTAACCTTCACTAAACTGGCTTTAACTCTTTCCACCAGCAATTTATAAGAGAAGTGCCTAAAAAGTGAATTGTAGCAAGGCTGGAAACACTGTACAATAGACTGACTAATGTACTTCTGAGTCATCTAAGTATTAAACCCCAAAATGGCTTACTTGAATATGAGGTTTCAGATTCTTCCAGGTGACTGCATGAGACACTCCTTGATTGATGTAATTCAGCGTTTGCTGCAGAACTCTAGGAGCCATGTACTGCTTTTCCTTGTATTGATACAGCACCTTCAGCAACACCTAGAGAAATCAGATCTCATCAATAGCTTATACTGAGCACAGACCATTTTCACCACAATTCTGCCCTCCCTCACAAGCCTACATAAGAACCCCCCTAAACTGAACAAAACCCCCGTTTATTCATTAGGCTAAAATGGGTACTGACTAATCGTTCTACCAAATGTCACTGTTAATTTTATGAGATAATTTGCAGCTCATATTGGATGCTCGCACATCTTTTAAAAATACCATCCTTTAATAAGACAAACCATACATGCTAATTCACCACCAACACACCCCAGGGGGCCTTGCCCTCTGAGGTTTATTATTCCATCTTGCCACTCTTTGGGGGCAGAAATTCATGCCCAGCCACTGGATTGGTGGAATACTCTACACTCACAGTCCACTGATCTGTGCCTCTGAGCAGCCTCACAGCCACACAGCTGTGTGAGGAGTGTGTGTGCGTGCAGAGTGATCCATCAGCTACTCCCTTTGGCTTTCTGGCCCCAATTCTCCTGAGGTGGCATCCAGAACTCCTCACAGGGATCTACCTGTGTTCAAGTCCATGGCTCTCCACAAATAAGGTCATGAAATGGACATGGGACCATGACCAGTAATTAAATCACAGCTCACAGGAGAGTTTTGCATGGGTAATGCAAAGGGAATTCCCTGTAGCCCAATCTGATTCAGTGGCAACACTGCACCTTCAGAAGCAGCATCACCAACCAAAGAGAAATGGCAAATCCCATTTCCAGGGTTTCATTTAATTCTTCACACAAAACAAGCATTTTTTAAGAAATCCAAACCCGAAGGGACTGGAAAGATATTTACCAATCTGTAATATTACCAAAATAAAAATTCGGGGAAAATAAGATTAATTATTTTGCAAACGAATGCTGATGCCATTTATTACACGAACACTGAAGTGTTTTTCCCAAAGGAGTTGCCTTGCACTTCAGTTTAAGGAGGATGCACTCATTCACCGAAATCTTCACAGCTTTACAAATGGTTTTATGCTCTAGATGCTTTAGCAGCTCCCAAAGTTTGAACTGCTCATGTTTAAAAACCTCCAGGATTTATAGAGAAACTACTGGTTGGTACCCACACCTGAGCACAACGTTTTGGTGGTGTTAGGTATTGAGTTAGGATAGAAAAGAAGAGAGCAAAAGTTCAAACTTGCAGCTGTTTTGAGGACTATCCAAGAAGATGCATGTAGTTTCATGATTTAGATGCAGTAGGTAAAGATATTATAAAATTAAGAAAAGGTTAAGAACTGCAGTGAGGAAAAGCAGAACGGGCACTCTGGGGCAAATAAAATAAAATTCTGTAACAGTGCCAAGGAAGAACAAGGCAGCAGTGTCCAACCAGGGCTTACTTCTGGCTCATGAGAAGTGTCTTGAGCAAAACAGCTGCTAACACAAGGGATAAATTCAAGGTGTTCCAGCTAGGCAGCTCAGCCTGTTTTGGACAAGCTAAGAAAGTTTAGCTAAAGTGAATGCTGAATGTACAGGACTTTTTTTTTGGAGAGGTGAGGGATAATCAATGAGAAGTAATTATGACAATAATATTAGCAGTATATTTCAAGTTTACTTGAACCACCTGTAGTCTCATGCCTTGTATTTATCTATTACTCCTTCACTAAATGGGTGCAAACACTTTGGAGAGTAGAGAGAACTCAGTGAAATGTATTATCCAAATTTGTATTCTTCAGTATTTCATAGATTTCCAATTTCTGTAAAGAAACACATCCTGCTCAAAAATCTTCCACAACATTTATTTGACAGAATCCATGTCCTGAGCAGAGGCCTAAGATCTATCTCCTGCAGAAAAATGGAGGGCAGAACCTTAAATATAGTCTGTGTTCCTAAACAAGTTACATTATTGTTTAGGAATAGACTAAGCCTGCTAAAGCATTGATTTTGTACCAGTTTTCTTTAAATTTTGAATTCTTAGTGCTTCCTAGCTGCAATAACAGTAAGGATCAAATTTGATTCAAAGAGACTGTAAAAGGCCACAGCCTTTTGTCAGAACTTCATTTTATCTTGGAAATGCAAAGCAACCAGTAAGGCCTTAAAGAACAAGCAATAATTAACTGTCTAATGTCACCTACAGATGACAGGTGAGCACCTCAGGAAGCAATACTGACACCCCTTGTCTGAGGGGAATGTTGGGATATATTCCCTCACATTCAATGTGACAAACGTTTTCCATTCTTTGGCCAACCTTCAAAAAGCATGGGTTTATGAGACACTTTCCCTACATTTCTTCTTTTAAAGTCCTGTAATTCATTATAATTTCATTAGAAATTAAGAGAACTGAAACTGAACTAAGAACTGTTTGTCTGAATCAAAGGCTTTGAAGAAAACATTCTGCACCATGAGATTTTCATAAATTAATAGTCTACTTACATTTGCAACATAATCACCTTAAAATAAAGGTATTTATGAACCAAATACAAGGAAATTTTATAAAAATATACCTGAGGTTTTTAATTAATCCAAAGATTATTTGCATACAGCAGACCCTAAAACACAGCACAAGTGGCAACCCCAAAACAGGGACACAAGTGGAAAGGGACCATCAGAATTACCTGTCTGTAAGAGAGCCTCTGCTTGATCAGGTTTTGCAGAAGGCTGAAAGCTTAGTATTTACTGACTTTTGGTCAAAGAAAAACTACACCAGAGCAAAAAGGTAGTTCTGAAGGTCAACTACACCACATAATTATACCCATCTTTTCCATAAAAAAAAAATTGGTAGCATTTGTCTGAAGCTCATCTGAGGGCTTGTTAGTGGAAAATGGATTGTGCTAAGTGGCAAATTGATAATTTATCATTCTTTTATTTTAACCCACAGACATCAGTGCTTTCCATACCAATGTGCTTGGAAAAAAATTGTGAATAAGAGCAAGAAACCTTTTCAGAAAATAATGAAATAAGAAATAACTACTAATTCTAAACTTATCCTAATACCCCCAAATTCAGTGTTTCTTACTTGCTGAACACCAACAGCGAAGGCCTTCAGGAAAACTTCAGCAAACTCATTGTACTCCTTGGAAACATTACCAGGGCTTCCATACCTAGAATTAGAAGCAAGTATGTAAACTCAAGACTGCAGCAATATTACTGACTTGAATATTTGCTTGGGGTTTTTTTGAAATAGTAATGGGAGAGAAAATACCTCTCAAAGAGCCTAGCTAAGATATGCAAAGCCCACTTCTTGCATTTCCACCATGGCAACTCAGGTCTATCATCTTCATCAACCTGAAGGGTTTCCTTTAGGAAAAAAACATTATTTACCAATTATTCACAATGAGTTCAAATTATATGTAATTTGAACAACTACATAGTATATCTTGCTTTTAACCTGCCACTTGCACTTCTAGCTTAATAGAATTATGAAGTGCAGCGTATCTAAAAATGAATCCCATGAAATATGCCTAAATGATCAATAAATTTTTGAAACAAGAAGCCAAAATAAGCTTTGCTATAATTTGAAAACAACAAAACTCCCATACAAGCTACATATTTTCAAAATTTGTTTAGTCTGTTTAAAACTCCCCATTTAGCCTAATTTTTTTAAAATTATTTTCTTGGCATCTGTAGAGAAAAGAGAAGGCAGAAATAAAAAATTAAAACTGTTGAACATTCTAATGAATGAAAAATACTTAAGCTTAAAGACATAAATAGCCAAAAGCCACTTACAGCTGGTACATCCCTATCGACAACAGTCTTCAGGATTTCTATCCACTCAGTCAGGTTTTGCTGATTTATCAACTCCAAAGGTAATGTGTACTTGTTAAAAAAAGCAAAAGGGGAAATTACTTTTGAATTGCTTTATAATAAATTTATGTTACTTCTACAATTTGAATTTCAACTTTCAAATCTTTGCTTACACTTAGCTACCACCAAAGATTAGCAATTTACCTCAAAAACCAGGCTAAAGAACTTAACACAATCTAATCTATATCCTAAATATCCTCAAAGGTGCCAGAGGTCTTTGCTCCAATTCATTGTGCTTATGCAATGCTAAAATGCTACTTAAATGGATGTTACTCTAATTTCTGAAGCATTTAACAGCAGTTTCATTCCAAACTGCTATATTTAGCCTGGTAATTCTCTGGAGGCTGGCCTCCACAATCTGTCCTTAGAAAACTCATTTTCTAACTGGTTTTCCAGCAAACACTCTATCTTAGAGGATGGCATGTATAAGTTTTACCTAATGCCAACCAGGAATAGCACTGTACAAAAGTAAACGCACAAGACAATCAGAAACTTGTGATTCATGGAGCTGAGTAGTAGGGAAAATGATTCAGATGTAATCTAATATTGTAATATTTCTGTCATTCACTATTTTAAGGAAAGGCATAATGCTTTAATTTCAATTATTGTTCAAGTAAAAAAACCAGTAAGTACAAAGTAAGTAAAAACAAAGGTTTCTACCTGGACAAGGGCATAAAATATTTTGAAGATCTGTTTCTGGATGAGGACAGACTGGTCTGATGGATCATTCAAGAGCTGAATGAAGCTATCCTTCAGGACTGGCAGAAAATGTTGCATTGCAGCTATCAAAGGACTCCGCTCCTCTGGTTTCTTATACCTTTAGAGAAGAACAAAACCAGTTTTGTAGCTCTTTCAGGTAGCTTTAAATTGAGAAAGCTCACCTTGCCCTAGTGTAGGCACAAGCAGGTTATATGACAGCTTGTAACAACCCATGACTTAAAAAAAACCCCATAGCCAGTTCCTGTTACAGAATCTGAAATAAAGCCATGTCCACACAGTGTTACAGATGAGAAATACATTAATCAGAGTTCACAATTCATCTAAATGTTTGCAGAAGCTAGATTGCTTCACTGACACTGGATAAAGTAAACTGAGAAGTCTCTCACAGCCTGCCACAGATGTCCCCCATCTCGCCATTTAATTTGCCCAAAGCTACCATTCTGATAGAGAAGGTGGGGATTCAAGGCTATGGGGCATGCTCTGAGCAGGCTTCAGCTGGAACCACCCTTGAAATAGTGCCTCAGACCTTCTATGCCCACCAGTTTGCCCATGCTGAAAACAAGGCTCCATTTCCTTTCTCAAACATTTCAAAATTCCTGAAAGGAAACGAAGCCACATTTTGAAATCATTGCCCCAACTTTTAACTTATACACAAGAAATTCCTTATTGACTCAAGAGTTATCACAGGAGAACAGGATCTTGTCCATACTGGTGATGACAATAACAAGGTAAATATAATTTTATGATTGTACATTTATTTCTTGATTAAGCAATCAATACTTGTCATAGTCTTGGACTCCTGTGGAAGATTTTTTGGGATAGAGGATTGAGCTTCTGTTTGGTTTTGGTTTGTTTTTCAAACACATTTTTTGTAGACTTTTCACTAATATTAAATATCAATACTCAGCTTCCTAAACAGTCGCAATTTTCAGAATATAACAAGATAAAGACTACTCAGTCTGCTGCCAGATGGCATGTTCTGTAAAAACTACTACAAAACACTGAGCTCCAAAATCCTGTTCAATAAGACAGTTTTCATGCATTTTCTGAACCAGAAACCCAAACATTAAGATTAAATGTTGCTCAGGAAAATTCAGTTTCTATTTTCCACAAAAAATTGAAAAAGACAAGAAAAAATGACTATGCAAAGAGCAGCCATTTGATCTTGCTGCTTGAATTCAAAGAAAAAAAAGGGAAAAGCTCTATTTATGTACCATGTAAAGAAAAAAAATTCAATCCTTAAATATTCCTACAGCTCAAGCAGTAGAAACTTGATCAAAGTCATAACATTACAGGGATTCCTGTCCCACTAACCTGACTGAAGCATACTGGAATGTGCATATTCCTACATGATTTGTGACATGAAACTCATCCTTGTTGACTTCAGCAGAAAGCTGAGCAAGCAGGAGCAGCTCCTGGCCTCAGCTGAAGTGTTTGATCAGCTGAGACTACAGACACACCTGTTCCCTTATCACACAATGACTGTGCTCAGACCCCTAAACATGGATTTCTATCATCATAATGCACTACCAGCCAAAACTGCTTGATTTATAGCTCACAGATCTCTGCAGCATATTTGGTTAAAGATGTTTAAGCTGAAAATCAAGTGAGAAATTTTTTGCTTTCCTTTCCTAGCAGGACTTGCAATTTTCAGCCACTAAGAAAACTCCCACATGGGATTACCATGATCTTCATGGCATTCCTGTAAAAGTATTTTTGAGAAACTGACATTCACTATTTTACACTGATTGACATAAAATTCATGAAATTAGATGGAAATTTTTCCATGCAACATTTTAAATCAAGTACCTGAAACAGAAATGTTATGCATTCCAACGCTTTGAAAGATTAAGTTGTGGATGCCATCAGTTCCACTACTACAGTTCCCTGTCTCCAGGATTGTCCTTTTCTCTGACCCAGTCTAAATGTGCTTCTTAAAATGCAACCTCAACTTTAAAGCCCTGAGATAACACCAGATACAGAGCCAAGAACACTCACAGGTGTTCCAGCCCAATGCCTTGCATGTAGGAATACAGCGGGCTTTGATAAAAGCACCCTGATGGGTTGGATGAGGCTACCCAAGTGATCACAGCAAAGTCAGTTAACCAATTCTGAGCTTCCCAACATTCCAGATTTCACACTTTGAAACCTTTCTATGGTTACTGTCACCAAGTACTAGAGTACAAACTGTTTAAGAAGTTTAAACCTGATTTAAATAATAAATTCCTGCAAAAGTCATGATTTTGATCAACTTTCTTACTGCCATCAATCCATAAAAAACAACTACCACATTAAGGTTTTAAAACACCCTCTTTTTTTCTGAATTCAGACTTTTAGAAGGAATTTTTTCTGTCATTTTTAGTGGAAAAGACACATGAGCCAGCATCTGCACAGCAAGTATTCAAGAACACTTCCTAAAATTACATTTCCATCAGCTTTGTGCAGTCCCACAGACAACTCTATATGGTTACAATTCTATACCGTTACAATATACACACAGAGTACAAAAAATACACAACAATATATTAATTCTGCTGGTTTATATGGAGAAAGACCAGAAAGAACTTACTCATAGTTCTTCACAAGTTGATAAAGGCAGAGAAGAATTCCAAGCCAACAAGCACTATTGTCAGACTGGAGATAAAATCCAATTTTTTCCACAACTGCAGTCCAGCGACTTGGATAATCATACTTGATAATGTGGTGAATGCAAGTAGTAAGCTGTACTCTGGAAATCAAAAGCACAACAATCAAGTAAGTTACTACTATTATATCAATAATATTCTTCTAGTTGAAACAGCAAATACTGTCCATACTTAGACTTCCTTTTTGTTTAGAAGGTTTAGGTTCTGTAGTTTCTGCTTAATATTCTCCATTTAAGGAACTTCACATTTCTACATGCTACACAAGCTGAAAACTGTTTTTCCATCTACATTAATTCTATGTTTAGGACACACAGTGTGTGACAATAGCACATGGGTGATCTTAGCTGGGGGAAAAATAAAGAAAGAAACCAAACAGTCAGAATCCACAGGCAATTCATGCAGAGGCTAAAAGTGCACCTGATCAGCTCAGGAGAGTGGATAATAGCTTCTACGATGTTCTCACGGATACAGTGTCTATCTTCTTCTGGGATGGAGTAAGGTGCGATCTCTCCTGGAGCACTTTCACGGTCCGGCCAATACTGGGTTATCATATTTTTCAAGTAGATAACCCCTGTGAAACAAAAGTGGCAAATCAGCTGGCAGCCATTCAAACAACAAAACACACATCTTGCAAGCAAATTTAGCAAATTTTTTTTAGAACAAAACTGACCGAAATTACTAAATCATTGGCCCTTCCTAAGTAGGAGATTCTCATCAAAATATATAAGCTATGCAAATTATTAACCCAATAATTCACTGTATGATACTCTTTCACCCATTTCATATAAAAATACTAAAGGCATTGCTTTAATCCGTGATTCCAGTAAGCAGTTGTGGAACTATTTAGCAACATACTTCTGAAAAATCCTTTATAATGATTTTTTCAATATTTTCATTAAAACTGAAGAAAAAAAGTTGATCAATACTAACGACGACTTAAAACATCCCTTGCAAGCAAAAAAAATCTAATTAAGTTTGTGATACAGGAATGAATGCTAGAGAAACACAGCTCCTTTATACCCAGGTTATGGGCCACAGCAATTTGTAGTAATCAGGCTGCTGGAACAAACTCTGCATTTACCATTTGACAACCAACTCCAAACTGCTTGTGTGGCAGAATATAAATTACAGCATTTAGAAGTACTTAAAACATGCAACAGGAAATCTCAAATGGCAAACTGGTAACAAAGTTACTGTTAATCTAATTCTACATACAAGTCCATAAAGCAACTTCTCTACCTAAATTTCCTATGCGCCTTTTGAAGATTCAGAAACCAGAGGGTTTCTGAAAGTGCCTGCAGAGGTCAAGAAACACTCAGCAGATTACTACAAGACTGAAGTGATAGAGACTTCAGCCAGCCTTCAGAGGGATTTATCATTAATTGCTTTGCAAACACACACTGTTTGTAAGCTGTGCCTTGAATGAGCCATCCCCACTTTCCACAGGATGCTTTGGGGTTTAATTGGCTTACGTGGAGGAGGGTGAAATTTCAGAGGTTGTTTTCAAACTTCTTTTTGCATGTTATACTTGTAAATCAGTAACCTTTTTGAGTCATCATTTGAATGGTACTCCCAAGCAGTAAGATGAAAATGCAAGTTTAGGCTACAACTTAGAGTAGTCTACTATATGGAAGGTCCAAATAAGCAATCCAGATCATACCCTCCTGACCAGTCAGAAAACCCACTGAAGTATTACACTAAAAACCTCTGTCAAGTATTAGAGCAGCTTTAAGGTGATGTCTGGTGCTGTCAATAATCAACATCCAATTTTACTGATGGCTCATGGTCTAATAAGCAGGGTTCCAAAAGACATAATTTGTTTTTTTCCACTTAGTATGTTTAGAAACATTAGTGCTCACAGCACAAGTTTAAATGACCTCCTTGGACCAAGTGTCCCAGCATCATAAACCATTCTGCTTCCCCAGGGAATGTTCACTAGCGATAAAGGGGAAGAATCATTCAAGAGCCAGACACACCTTTTCTTTCTGTCTCCCTTACTCAGTGTATGGTGCCAGATAATAGCTCATGATGACTGTAATTTGAGCAACTCCCAATTTTGAGTGCTTGATATTAAAACCATTAGAATTCTTTAACAGTATCTGCATGTGTACTTGTGTGTATGCACCATTAGAGTAGATATAATGAAAAAAATATTTGAAAACTTGCCTGCCTGTCTCACTGGTAAATCCAGTTGCTCGGACATAGTGATCTGAAGCAGAGTTGAAACAAAGTTCACTGACTTATGAGCCTATGGAGAGGGGGAAAAAAAAAAAAAAAGAGTTAAGTTTTAGAATACTCCCATTAAGTTTTACAGTATCTTTATAATGATGTAATGCAATCAATAGAATACCAGTAATTCAGCACAGGAGTCAGCTAATCAGCCGAGGCATTCCAAAGTTTTGTGCTCACTGTATTTTGAAGACAGCATGGGGGAGGAAAAACCCTACTGTTTAAGGTAACAGAATTGAAGAAATCACTGAACAGGCTGCAGGAATCAGCCTTCCACAGTGACCAAACATGTTCCCCATTGAGAACAAACACTTGAAGCACGAGCACCTAAACAGCCCTAAAAACCCAAGCGCAGCAACTTTACAGTGACCTTTAGCAAGGTATGAGCCCATTATATAATAAGCTAAGAAACAGATGGGAACTATGTTTTAAAACTAAGTCCAACTCCTACTTCATCTTTCTGAAAAACCAGTTTCAAGGGACCAGTGATGCACTACTGCAGCAGCTGTCCACAGAACTACACAACAGCAAAGCAACAGCAGGGAGATCCAAATGGAGACACGTCTGCAGAAGAACAACTTCCCAAGGATTTGCAGGAGTTCACCCATAAAAACCACAAAACTTGTTTTTTCTTACCATAATGTGAACTGTCACTGATACATTAAGGACTGGATTGTATTTTCAATGAGGAAACAAACCTTAACGTTACTACCTACCCTTTAACTGCCTTTCCCAAGCATCAAGAACTTGAGACAATAAATTAATTTTGCTGGGAAAAGTGAATTGCAATCCTTAAAAACTAACTCTAGTTTTCCTAACTGAAATCCAACATAATCTTCCTCAAGGTGAAGAGTCCATGGACATGAGTTACAGTAGGAAATCCCTATTTTATGCATGGAAAAAAACCTCACAAGGGAGGCCAAGGCCTGGAACACTTATCCACAACAGCAGTGGGACCTCATCCTTAGAGATATTCTGTTGGACAAGTCCTGATCTACCTCATCCAACTTCCAAACAGCTTTGCTTTTCTGCTTTATCTTCACTTACATGGCAATGTTGTTTCCTATGTTCTTTGCAGTTCCCCTATCAAAGACAACTGCATAGATCCACATAATTTAAGTTGTTAAATCTCTTACCCACTTGTTACTTTGAAAACCATCAAAATTACACTATTTATCAAAACCAAAAGGCTGGCTCAGATACTGCAGCAACTTCATATAATAAAGAGAAATAATCAAAAATTATCCTTCCATTCTTTCAGTAGGACCAAAAGCTCTTCTGACAGTATGAAATGATGTCAAGATTCCTCCTAAGTATGTAACACAGCTCAGCTCACGCCTACAGTACCAGAATCTTCTCTCCAACTTTAATTTTCCTGAGCAAGTATCTCTAATAGGTTCCAGTACAAACAACTGTAAAAGGGACAGCCTGGGACATGACATTGGTACTCAGATTTGAATAGTGCAGCTTGTTTTTTATCTCCTGTTATTTACAACATATTTCAAAGGAAGAACAAACTTGACTTAAGAATCTGCCCAAAATGTTAAAACGCTGTTGTACACATTCATCCTCTACACTAAAACTCTACAGGCACCCAGAAGCATCTGGTCCCACTGAAATGTTTATTTGCAGGGTGTGATTTGATGGACTGGGAGTAACTGACACTGCAATATGAGCACACGTCCTGCTGACCCACGTCCCTATGATAATCCCTCAAGTCCTCAAGAAGCAAATACACTTTCAAATGAAAAAAAAAAAAAAAGAGCAGTTGTCTTCAACTGCCAAGTAATGGTTGAATAAATAAATTTAAAATAAAATTTACTAGTTGGGTTTGGTTTCTCCTACAGCTTCAGGTCCGTTAAGTTCCTAGTTTCCTTAAGGAGCATTAATAGACACAGAGAGTCCTGCAGCACATTCCGAATGACATCAGACCCTAATTCAGCACAGCACTCAATTATACGCTTAACATTAATGTCAGCGGAAGTGCTCCTGTATTTAACGTGTTATGAACCTGAAGAAAGCTTTCGGTTTCAATAACCTTTAACTCACCTACAAATAAGGTCATATCAGTCTGCATAAAATGGACTTAAAAGTGCAAACTTATGTCTTTCCACACGGGCTATAAGCTTAGCAGATATCTTTTCTATAGTGAAAATCCACAACGTTTGCAAAGTCAAAAGCATTTAATTCCATAATTTTAAAAATGAAGGATTAATTTCCCTTTCCCATGATAAATGACCGCTATTTTTGTAATAAAAACCATCAGTTTCAGCAACAAATATGGAAATTGCTTAAGAGCTACTAAGGAACTAACGGGAAAACCAAAAGAAATTACATTTAAAAATCATATGTCTTAAAAGAAACAAAAAATAGACAGCAGTGTATAAAACTGCCACACGCTGAAATTTAATAAAATACCAAAGAATGTTTTCTTCATTTACTAAGACAGGACTGAGCCTGTAGCAGGCTACAGAAGCTCCCTAGAAATACCTATTCTACTAGTATGTGGGATTAATATATTTTCATTGGATTCTTTGAACTACAGCAAGCTTTAAGGGACAGAACCAAAACATCTACACCATAATCTGTTTGGTTTTTTAAAAATCTTACAAGTATCATCCTTATTAGCATCTGAAGCATCAGACTCCAACCAACCATGGGGATGAGCTACTTTATCACCTTTAGTGGTTCAAAGCAGATTTGGCCGAGATATAATCTGTGCTTTTAATACAAGTAAAACACCTTGTACTTGCCAATCAAAGCCTGCTCTTAATCCTCTCAGTTAATACCTACATTCACACAGAGATATATTAACACTTCTACGCATTCTGTATGGAATATAAAGGATTTCCAAATTCTTCACAATGACCTTCTTCCCAAGCCACTGAAAGGAAGGTGATTCCAGAGAAACTGAAATGTTGGGATGAGTAAGGACAGTTCCATAAAGACAAGAGTGTACTGAATGCTCAAAGAAAACTCCAGGTACTACAATCACCTCTCACATGCTCCCTTGCTCTGCTTCACTCTTAAAAAAGAGCATCCAACGTCTTACTGGCACTTGGGAAAAAACAACGGAACCTAAATAAGACAGCACGTTGGTGCCTTTTTGTATCTACAACATTAAAAAGTACTGAACCCACATCTATTTCAGATACTTCCATCTTTAATAATTTTACTCCCCCAAGAGGGCTGCTGCCTCTCAGGACAGCAAGCTCCTCTTCACTGACTGCACTGCTAAAAAAAACAACTATACTAAAAACCACACCTATTTTAGGTACATTTTTGAACTGAAATCAGGATTTCACAATGGTCGCTATCACCTGCTATAAACTCCATTAAGAACAGAAAATTTCTAAGACCTTAAAGTTTTGACATTGGTAAAATTTTTACTTTTATTCTCTTGTTCCTTGTTTACAAACACCATTTAAAAGTAAATATTAAATTTAGAGAACTACACTATTTTTAAAAAATAGTTCTGACACAGAGGTCAGTCTTCCAACACTTAACTCAGCATTTAAAGAAAAACAAAACCAAAACTCATCTCAAGTCCTTCCCCCTTACAAAAGGTCCAACATGCCATGTCACTGGTATGACTTTGCTGTCTAAGAGCCAAAGAATTCAGGGACTTTTCCCAAGAGCAATCTTTGCTATGCAGCCTGGCTAGCTGAGGAATGTGTTCTATCAGACCACAAACCTCGCACCACTGTCTGTTAATATCAATCACTGCTCCAGAACATACAATCTTTTTGCACAGTTCATTGCAGATTTTCCTAGCAGGGTTGCTTTGTCAGACATGTGCTAAAAGAGACTTTCAAGAAAAGTGTCACACCAGGTACATAATCCAAAAGAGGAATGAAGTCCAAAGTAAGCATTGAAGAGACCAGTTCGTAGCATGTGAACTATGAATAGTTAATTACAATGTGGAAAAGCACTTTTCCACCAGTAATGATACTCACTGCAGTAAGTTACATTCATCTTTAATACTGGAATATTCATCTCTCACGCAAAGCCTGTATGCCTCTAAACGATAAAAACAAGTTTCATCTTCTTTTCATCTTGAAAAAGATCTCCATGCATTCTCTTCACACATCAGGAACCTGACATACCATAACAAACACACTACAATAGGCACCTCCTTTACTGTTGCCCAAAAAAGCAGAACAGATGAGCAACACTTCCTATATGCTGCTGAACTAGAACCCTAGGTTATTTATATAGCTATTCAACGTAGCACACATGTGAATAAAGGCTAACATTTTAAAACTAAAGTAGATGAAAAAAAAAAAGAATTCAATGCTTCTCCTCCATTCTGGTTTTGGTGAAAAAAAGACTTACATGCAATTTTAGATCTTAGCCATAGCAGGACTGGGTGCACATAACTATTACACTGAGATAAAACTGTTTTCTTATAGAAAGGTAAGGTCAGGAGCTGTAAGGCCACGCTGAATCAGCAAACTGCCCTGTAGCACTCTTTTAATTCTTTTTTAAGAACTCAGCAGGTGTGGAAGTCTTTCTGACCTCAGGTTTTTACAAGCCAGTTCTGCCACCTCTTAGGCAGCTACAATGTATATGCAAACCTAGTTTCATGTCCACAAAAGATACACACACACTTAATCAGTTCCTGCAAACATCCCTGATGCTCCTTTTATCACAATACTGTCTGCAAGCTTGGAGGACTATTTGCTCTACTGCTGGCTGAGGAAAAAGCAATGTGCTCCTAGTAGAGGCTCGCTAAGCACACACAGGAACTATTTGCCAAGTCATGAGAAAGTGGCAAGTGCCCCTTTCTGCTCACATTTTACCTTGTGCTGGGCAACTTGCACCAAGAAGGAAACGTTTTCCTAGTGGAGCCAAGGCTCCCTCGGTTCCTTACTGCCCCCAAGGGGACTCCTGGTGTTGGACCAGCCTTGGCACACGCAGCCTAAAACTGCCTTTCCCAAAGCATCCCTCATCTAGCACGCACCAGAATATATAGATGGGAGACGAGGGAAGTGAAAGTAACGAAGTACTTCGGGTAAAATGTCACACTGACAACTTCAAAAGAGACCCCACGATCTGATAATCAAAGCCAAGAAACTCATGCTGTTCTTTTTCTTATACTAGAAGCTGTATACACTATAGAGCTGTAGATGTTACACATGCAGACCATGTTGGAAAAGGGTAAAAGAAAATTCAAGCTGGAGGTAACACTATAAACACCCAGCCCAAAGTATCCATAGCATTCTAGCATTTGGCAAGTCCTGTCTGAAAGACACCATGTAAGAAGCAGCTTCCTTCTTCCCCTTTGACAACCTTTCACTCGTAAACTCTCAGCAGCCAAGAGTCCAATCTTTTAATTTAATCATTCCATCCTTCTGACATTTGTAGCTATTAAGCAGGCAGTGAAAGGCACTGAACTAGGCCCTACTGCACAATTAAACCAACGGTGATGGTGGCCAGCCAACAAGATTTCCTTTTTACCCTTTCCCTGTCACTCTTATTAGAACATGAAAAAAAGTAAGTGTAACTTCTGAAAGTCACTTTCCAGTAGAGCATCAGGATGTTTTCCTAAATAAACTCTGTTGAGCTCTGACTCACAAAAAATCATGAGTTATAGGGGATTGTACATTTTTTTTCCCCTAAACATTGTCAGACACAAAACTTGGGTTGTTAGTCTAAAAAGATGTCTTAATAGCTCACACACCAAGGTTAATCTCAGAGACTTACAAGACATACATCACAGTGAAGTTACAAATTCCCTGGAATTACAAAGAAAAAACCTGCAAGGAAAGTATTATCTAGCAATTGCACCTTTATAAATAAGTTGATATTAAAAGATGAAACAACACTGTGTATTATTTCCAGAGTGTCATTCCACAGCTGCATAGTTAAAAATATCTATTTTCATCACAATTTCTGAGAAACACTTTATACATGAAGCACAAAGATTATTTCAAAAGGCAGCAATGTCTTCCTGCTGCTCTCCAGTAGCTTACTTGAAGAGTCTGGTTCTAAGTCCTAAAACACAGCTTTTCCCTGTGAAACCGGGACAGAGATGGGTGAACACCTCAGGGTACCTCATCAGCTGAAAATTCTCAGACACAAGAGCCAGTGATCTCATTCTCTAAAACTTCTTTTCACAGTGAGAAAAGTAAAGCCAAAGAGACCAAAATACCCGCTTTTTAACATTATCTCAACTCTGGAAGTTCCCACAGCCTTTTATGTGCAGGCAATATAACCTGATAAAACTTAGTGAAAGGAGAAATAAAGCATAGAATAATTCATGACTTAGCCAAGGTCAATAACAGAGCCTGGACAAATCAAGAATCATACATCCCAGTTCCCTTCTCCAGTCAGTAGAAACTTTGTTGACTGATAGGATACGGTGAAGACAGATCTAAATACCTGGTTGACTCTTAGCTACTTAGATATCTCTTCCACTAATCAGGAATATCAATTACTGACTGAGGCACAGGCTTTTCTGGTAAGGTAAAGTGACCATTCTGCTGAAAGCCAGTCTCATCAGCTCAACAGAGGCACTTCTGACAAATTAAAGGTAAACTAAAAGGTCAACCAAGGACAACTATTAAACTATAAAAACACCTGTGCAGCCTGGCCATGTGCAAGAACAGTGTTCACTGCTGTTGCGATCTCATTTTTAGAGACAAAGAGACCCCCATACCTGTAACTAAGTATTAACTGCTAACAGAATTGCTCTAATATTCAACAAATTTAGACCAGCATCCTGCAAGAAAATGCATAACTGACTTCAATAAACCTAAGCAAAACCAAGACCACGCATGTGACCAAAGCTGCGTGTATATGTCTAAGTGCTTGCAGACTTCTGGTTTAGCACATAGTTTTATCACAAAATATCTGTGAAAGATTAGTGATGCTCCACTTCCCACAACAAAGAATTCTTACACGCTGGTTCAATAATATCTAGAGTTTTTAAAGGGGCACAAATATTCAGATTTTATGCCAATTTAGCACTTGTGTAGTACACGATAGACCATGGGGTTTTGATTCCAAGTGAGAACAAAAGCCAGTGGCCAGCGAGCACGATCCTTCCTGCAAGAGTTTGCCATTTGCTGAAGACCCCGACTGGCAGTGAACGTAATTCCCTGCACCTTCAGCAGCTCAAAACCTGCAGAAAATAACTAAAATAGATTTCAAGCAAGTTACTGTGTATAAATATTAACATTAATTGAACATGAATAAAATTGCATTTACCAGTTCAAGATTTCATAGATATTACTGTCTTTACAGGCCATCACATTTTTTGCATTTTTGATTTAAATAACAAACACTAACATCCTTTTTAACAGAGTATGTGGAAAAGACAGGCAATTACTTCATACAAGCCTCAATTAATCATTCAATAGTTTTACAGCTATCTATTTCAAATGTACCTAATATTTATTTGCCATTCACTTATTAAATAACATGCACGAATATGCCTTAATTACACTTATTTTCTGAGAAGCTATACCTTTAGTTTTTGAAATTTTCTCCACTGCCAGCAGAACATTTGGCCCACCTTCATCTAAGATCTGCTGAACATCTGTTGCATTACATGAGTATTGTCAGGCCCAAAGTCTGCTTAAGAGCAACAAGGAAAAATGTTTGTGGAAAAAGCCACCACAAGAGCTGCCACAGAAGCTTATCCTTCACCTCCTCCATCAAAACATCACCTTTTGTCTGGGTCAAACACTAAAACACTTCTGTTCTCCAAATGTCTACAAGCCCCGTGGCTGTGTCTCATCAATAAAGTTTTCCAGTTTTTTACCAGGTGGGGTTAAGTATAACAAAAGTATAATCTTCTTCCAAAATTGAAGTCCGTGGAACTAGGACCTGCTGGGTTTTTACATCCCAGCCTGGCAGGTGAGTGCAGTCTAAGTGGATGACACACCTGGGCAGGGAACCCTGTCTGCCCCCGTCCCTTGGACACGTGTCCGCATACACCCAGGGAGCACACCTACCTCGGCAGCCCTGCTGAACCCGGAGCCCACAGGATCTGGAACACCAAACACCGCCAGGCTGCCAGATCGGATTCCCAACTCAGCCCAGGCCATCAGATTTGATTCTGAACTCAGCCCAGGCCACTCTTACAGGCTGCACTGCTTGCGAAGTGATGGGGCTCTCGCTACCTCCTTTCCCGCTGACAAATTAGGGCTTTCAACATCCAAAGACTGACGTCCCTTAGACGGTCCCAGGCAGGGCTGATGTCCAGCCTGAGCCACCGAGGGCCTGCACAAGGGCGGTTTTAAACCCCCCTCAGCGGATCACCCTTTTCCCGGCTGAGCACGGAGACAATGGAGGCGATTTGTTAGCGCCGGGAGAGCCACGGGGGCCTCGGCCGCTCTCTGCCGCTGCCCCCCCGCCCGAGCAGCCCCGCCCGGCCCGGCCCGGCCCGGCCCCGCTGCCATGTGCGGGGACAATGCGC
>VWZT01014159.1:745747-780871 GCA_013397055.1 Pachycephala philippinensis
GCCGCGCTCGGGGCACGGCCGGGCACCGACACCCGGGGAGATGCGCTCCGGGCTCGGCCGGCCGTACCAGCCGCCCGGGGCGCCCGGGATGCGCGGTGCCGCCGGCACAAGCCGCCTCGGGAGCTGCGGCCCCGCTCGAACGGCCCCGTCGCGGGAGCCGCGGTCCGGCACCACCCCCTCCGCTCCGAACCGAACCGAACCGAACTCCTCGGCCGCGCCAACGTTATGGGGGATCCGTTGTTGTAGCGAAAGTGCCTCCCTTGAAATCCCTCCCGCGTACGAGCCCCGTTTTCCGAGAAACTGGTGTGGCTCAGCGAGGAAGGAGGGGTCGTGGAGGCATGGGTTTGCTTTATCATGGGCACGGCGTGCCCGCCGTGCTGGGCTTAGGGTAGCGGAAAGAAAAAAAAAAAAAAACCCAACAAAAATCTCGAAGATGTGTCAAAGTTTTGTCAGAAAATCAATATAAACAGAGCTGTCGCTGGTGAAACGTGCCTTATGAAGAGCTGCTGAGGGAGCTGGGGGTGTTTAGCCTGGAGAAGAGGAGGCTCAGGAGGGATCTCATCACTCTCTACAACTCCCTGAAAGGAGGGTGTAGCCAGGTGAGGGCCGGTCACTCCTCCTGTCCTGTAGAGGATCTGAAGAAATGGCCTTAAGCTGACATAGGGGAGATTCAGATGAGATGTTAGGAAGAAAAAATTCCCTGTCAGGTTGGTCAGTCCATGGAATAGGTTGCCCAGGTTGAAGCTGAAACTGGAGCTGGGTGATGTGGGTTAGTGGTTTAGGGGTTACCGGGGCAGTGCTGGGTTGGTGGTGGGATGGAATGGGCCTGAAGGTGTCTTCCAACCATGACGATTCCATGATTCAATGATTCTGGAAGCCTTGGCTTAGTCACAAAGTCAGAACTGAACTGCTTAACTTGGTCCTCGGTAAGTCACTCCTGTAGGCTTCATCCTACGAGCATTTGAGCACTGAAGTAATTTCACTTCCATGAGTAGTCACGATAAAATGAGCAATGCTATTTATAAGTTAGTGAGTTGTAAAATTTAATTGGCAGTGTACGGTCATTCACTGTCATGCCTTCATTTGAGGGATGGCATGCAGGGATGTACTTGAAATTTTGGGAGTTATTTTTATGAGAGGAATTTATTGAACAGTCAGATAAAACCACCAAGAAAAAAATTTCACAAATGCCCCATCCTGGAATGACTCTGAAATGAAGGCACATATCAAAGAGAAAAGCAGAAATGCAAATACAGAAAATAACAAAATTTAGAAGTGATACAATTTAAAAAATTGATAAAGTGCATTACCTCTTTACAGTTAAATTAAACAGTTTCAGGAAATCTAGGCATATCTAGAGTGTCTTTGCATATATGGAACAGTATAACAGACTTGCTTTTGTATATAGTTTTCTCAAATGAGTAATTTTTCCATGAGTGTCGCTGGACTGAAACCTGGATTTCTGTTTCTCTTGCTATTGGTTTGTTGGTGGCTTTGTTGGGGTTTTTACATAATGCTAAAAACTGTGATTTACACTATCTAGCTTCTTCTCATTACAAGTGTGAAAATGAGCAACCAATTTATGAAACTAAACTGGAAGCAGCAATGAATGTCTGCCTTTCTAAGTAAGCACAGAGACATATGGGCCCAGATGACCCAACTGACAATGTGGCATAATTTTGGGACATGGTGTCATGTGCTGTTCTTTTATAAGTTACCCAGATCTGCAGTCATACTCCAATTCTAGATGTTGCCCGAAATGTAAAAAAAAAGAAAAGGAAAAAAAAGGTGAAACACTGTAGATTTGATACCATTACAAAATGCTACAACAAAGTCTTTTCCCTGCTTTTGTGCCACAGCGCAGATAACAAGATCAAATCTCAATGCTCTTTGTATCAAAGGAGCAAAGCAATAATGCCTCCAGCCAGGGAGAACTGAGGTGCTTAGCTGATCCAACAACTTATGAAACAGAATATATCTTCTCTAAAAATAAAAATAAGTACTTCAGAGGACAGAGGGCTCGTGACGTGCTGGTTGTGCATAATGCTCTGTGTCAGATTAACAGATGTGAAATGCTGCAAAGACGAGCACAATGGGATGTGAGCCGTTGTCAGCAAAGGTGCTGTGGCTCTGGAAGCTTGTGCCAGAGCTGTTCCTGTTTGGATATAAAAGTGAGGAGGACAGAAAAAAGTTGTGCAAAAGAATGTGCAAGCAATTGTCCACCTTGAGTACTCTGCAAAAGAAAACCTTGCATGTCCAGGAATGTTTGCATTGTCCAGGACATTTGTATTTGCATCTTTTCTTGCCCAGAAGTAATAACAATAGCTAACTTCACAGCAGGATTGCATAAATGACTCGCAGAAAACAATAAATGCAGGATTCAGTCAAGGTGGACACTTCATGTAGACAGGAAGCCAGATTCAAGAAGAAGCATCCTCAAGGTTAAAAAAGAATTTATCACAAATCTGAACAATTTGTTGGTGGATTACATTTGCTGTGGGTAGTTTAGTGTTAGAGAGAGGTGAAATAGTAAAGGTGGAAGAAAACTGACACACCAGCAGTTTGAGTGGATCAACCTAACAGATGGCAACTGATTTCACATTACAGGGGACTGGTGAGCTGTGGTGTCCTTAACACTGAAATTTTGATTAAATAAATATGCCCACTTCCAGGAGATGCTTTCTTTGAACAGTATTAGCAGGACAAAAGAGACTTTAAGCCCATCCATCACAGCACAGCAATTAGTGAGGACTTTGGCCAAACCTGTTTAGCAAACAAAGGGGACATGAATAAATATCTTGCAAGATGCAACAGATGAGTTGATAGGAAAATTTAATTTTGAAGTCAAATTTCAAATCACAAGAGTTAACATTGGAAAGAAGTACATCTTTTAGCCAGATAAACCTCATCAAATTCTTGGTCTCAGAACAGAAAACAAATGTGTACGTGCTGCAGGGATTAACTGCCCAGTACTGTTCTCTGTTGTGTAGGGATGCCTAAAGACAACCTCAGGCTGCTGTGGGAGAATGCAGCCTCTCCAATTATCTCGGAAAGGGCAGCTGTGGTATTGCACAGGCCTCAAACATTGGATGCAAATCGGTCTCAATTACTCCTGAAGATAAACATGCTCTCACAGACTGTCTGTCTTGGGGTTAGCAGTCATGTGTACTTTCCCTGGAAAGCTGGAACAATAACAAAGACAATACTTGTCAGCTTTAATAAAGTAATGTGCTCCTTGGAGCTGACTGTGGAGCGCTGCTTAGCCTGCGTGCCTTTCTGGGGTACCATTGTCCCTACTGTCAGTGGAAAGCCAGAAATCATGTATAAAGGGAGCACAGCTATCGAAGATTGCCAAGTTTGGGTGCATTCACCAGATCACACAGAATCACACAGAATCACCAGGTTGGAAGAGACTTTCAAGATCACCGAGTCCAACCCATGCCCTAACACCACCTCAACTGAACCATGGCACTGAGTGCTGCATCCAATCTTTTTTTAAACACATCCAGGGATGGTGACTCTACCACCTCCCTGGGCAGATGATGTTGCTGAAGAATTGTGCACAACTTTTTATACCATCTATGTATTAAAAAAAAACCCCAAAGACAGTAACTGATAAATGCTGCTGTCAGCTGTTCTGTGCTGGAACAGATTTGACAGCAGCCAAATTGACTCCAGCTATGCAGAGTGTATTCCTGCATCAACAGCATTCCAAATGTCAACCCAGGATTTGGAAAAAAATACTTGCACATGGAGGTACTTAACCAGTCCTACAGATCCAAAGGAAGTTTGGACAGGAGGGAGTGGATGAATCACCAGCACCCAAAGCTATCGTGGAGCTACTTTTGCTAAATCAAAGATGGCAACAAGAAGAAAAAGGTATGCACAGAAATGCTGTGCTGATGTGCAAAGTTTGGAAATAACTATTTATATTAATTTAAAAGAAAAAAGCTGAAATGGAATTCAGATGGGAAACTATGAAATGAAACATGATAGTCAACATATTTTGGTGTAAAATCATCAAACAAAGGTGTTAGTTTGAGGAGTTCTCTGTTTTGACTGGGGAAATGCTACAGAATAAATATATTTCTTTGCTTTAAAATATCATACTAGGCTATGACCCTGATCACACACTGAAGGGATTGAGAACTGGCTAAATTACAATTCTCAGTTAAAAGGTGGTAAGTGAAGAGTGATTATTTAAGGGGCCAATTTCTACTGGATTTCTACTGATACCACTAGCAAACTCTATTTGATACTTTAGGCAGTTTTGAAATAAATACAAAAATCACTGCAGATTATTGTGAGAATGACATAAGATTAACAAAACAATCCTATGTGGACGGGACGAGATGGTAACCTGAAAAAGAAACAGAAATGCACTTCAACACAGCCAAATGTGAAGTTACGCATAGAAGAACAGAAAATGAAAGATTGGAAGGATCATCAGGGATACCATTGATGCCTAAAGAGGCCAACCTAGAAACAGAGACTAGACAGGAGTAAGGGAATAAAGGTGGATATTTATTAGAAAGGCCTTCAGAGGCACACCCTGGGCAGGCCAAAGGCTACACCCAAGATGGACCCCGAGTCACGAGTTCTTCACACTTTTATAGGTTTGGTCCATTTGCATATCAACTCAATTTCCCCAATTAAACTTTAGCTAATGATGTAATTTCCCCTCAGCTTGCCCCCCTTCTCAAGATGCTCGTTTACACATTTTGGGCCTAGGACAGGCTGGGTGTCCTTGGAGAGCAGCCTGGAGAGGCTTTGTTATGTCTGTCTCAGCATGAGAGAGCAGCAGCTCGCAGGCTACAGGACACTGCAGAGTTACACACTGGGAATACAGAATTTGAAACATATAAAAGCTAAAATGTAAGGCATCACCATGCATGCAGGTCGGCATGAGCTCCCAGCAGGATGTTGTGGCAAAAGACAACAACCTTTGAGTTGAAAACAGAGGTCTGAGGAGGGGGAGTGGAGAAGTGATGTGCCCCTCCTCTGGTGGGGAGAGACGGATGTTCCATTGCCAGAGAATAACACCAGCATTTATGATTTTTAGGTATTTACAAATTGCAATGCATGAAATACCCCCAAAAGTTATTTGAGGTTAAGAGTTTATTCTCTTCATCTGTGTGAGACCTACTTGAAATGTCCAGTTATGTTTAAGACAAAAGTTGTGGGGAGTCTTGGTTGCTGTTTGTCACTACAATTGTGCTGAGGTGAAACAGAGATTCAGCAGGCAGAGTAAGGGTGGTTCCTTGCAGAGTCCCTGCTCTGGGGCTGGCTCTAGCCAAGGAAGCAGGATGCCATTGCATGTGCACCCCATGGTTTCACAGCTCCCTTTAATCCCCTTTAGTCAGCTGGGAGTTGGCTTCACCCCTAAGGAGAACTTTGCTGAAATTTCTTAAGAAATGTGTTCAGTGAGGAAGGCACTACGCTCCTTCATGTAGCCATGAGCTCAACAGTGGCTTCACCCTGCCAAAAACCCCAGGAGCCATCCCCACCCCCTCCAGCCAGATGGCAAGGCTTGAGCAGATGCTAAACCCCATATCCAAACAGGTTTCCCAGGGGACAGATGCTGAAAACAAGATTCGGCCATTAGCTGGTGGAAGTGTCTGCAAGTGGAACAGCAGGAGTAGCAACGCTGAGATGAAGCTGCAAAGAAACAATCTCTGTAATAGAGCCAGGGATATTAAGGTCCTGAGTAAATGCCAAGGAGACAGAGCTTTCTTAGAGCTTTCACAGGGCTTTTAGATCAATGATTTATTGAAAAAATTAAAACCACCCCAACAAACAAATGAACCCAGGAAATACAAAAATCTCTGATGTAGATTCTTCCGAGATCAGAAAAACTGGACATCTTAATAAACATCTCTTCAAAGATGCAAGAGTCCCTTGTCAATTCTTACTTTTATCAGTTAACTCTGGACAGCAAGGTGAGGAAAAAGAGAAAGATCAGGAAGACAATAGTGGGTACTGAACAGCTCTTTAGTGAAAAAAGTTGTAAGAGGAACAAATGTCTAACAGGTGAAACTAGAGAGTCACTGAAAAAAATTTTCAGTGGCACTAATTGGTACTTTCTTTTTTCCAAGTGAGACTGGATGCAGTTGTGGAAGATATGCTTTAGTGAAAATACAAGCTGTGCTTCAGTCAAACCAACAAGATTAGTGCTTTAATAAAAAACAAAGTGCATAAAACTTGAACAGGATGTTGGACTGGATAATGTGACGATGAAGTGCACATTCTTTTGGGTTTTGCTGTTTGCTGTCATGTTAGATCTATCTGCTCCTGAAGGCTTGGTTTGCACTATGTGGAAGTCCAGCTAATCCAGCCCACAACCTGCTTCAGGCCCTGTGAGACAGACAGTGGAGCAGGAGTGTCTATAACCTACGGCAGTTTCAGCTCCTCCTCCTCCCTCTTGCTCTGTTTTCCACCCCGTATGTTTATATTTCATGGCCCTGAGGGAAAATGCCACTTACAGAGCTGCAGAATGGTGGATTGGTGACACCCTGGAGAGATAAGGAGGAGACAGCAACTAGTATTTGTGGCACTAAGATGACACTCACAGTTTATGCTTTTTTTCACATTTTTGATACAGTTGCACAGGCACAGAAGTTACAAAGGCATCAATGGAATTGGTTATACTACTGTGAAATGAAAACTCGTGCTGAGGATCACAGAACTACAGTGTGACCTCAGAATAACGCCTGTGATCACAGTGTTCTCCAAGAATATATCTTTATATGCATTATGGGAGTTGTTTTATTTTATTTTTGCAAGGAAACAAGTATGTCCTTTCCTTACTGTTCCTTAAATAGGACCCCAAGCTTATTTATTTTTTATTATTGTTCCTCAAATGGACAGCTGTGAATCCAATGTAATGCTGACTTTACATTTTGAGGAAGCAAATTTAAAGAAAATTTAAGTCTAGGGGTTGTGTATCTATGAGTTAGTAATGTTCAAGCAGATGGTGATTTTTAAAATACAAGCTTTCTAATGCAGTTTTTACAGCCAAGATGCAACAATAAACTGGAATTGTTCAGAAAGAGTTGTGAAAATATTCAAGCTGTGGAACAGGCAAAAATTTCCAGAACGTCCAAAGAGTAAATAAGAATATTTAAGCTATAACTTTAATTGTATAATTAAACGTGTGTGCAAGTGAGGCTTATGCAAGCTATATGTACATTTATCAAGCTATAATATTTCATTCTATTTAATAAGACAGAGAGTTCTGTTTAGAATAATTTTAGTCTTTTATAATCCTATCCTGTTTCCATTTAGATTGATTAAATAACAATGAGTACAGTAGAACAGGATTAAGATTTTATTATATTAAAAATTCGCTCAGAATAAATTCTCAGCACTTAGGGAGAGCTTTTCATATGCAAGGAACTACAAACACACATTAAGAATTTCAGTAATCTAGTAACACAGAATTCAGCTTGTGAACTCATTCCAGTCCACACAGCTCCAGGCAGTTCCTCCAGGATACACCTGTGTTTGGGAAGTGTGCCAGCATGGCTTCTCAGAGCCTGCGAAGCATTTCACTTCAGTAAAAATGATTGACCCCTAGTGATGACCACAGTCTTAACTGTACATTTGGCATTTATTATAGATTTATTATAAAAAAGAAAACACATTCTGGTTGTGCTGGCACAACCAGCATACATTCTTCGTTTTCCTTACTTTTCCGCTTTTTCTCATCTGCCTTTCCCTCTGTTCTTTCTAAACTTGAGGAGACAAAGCAAAGTGCTCTGAGAGTAAAGTTACTGGATTTCTGTGTAATACAGGGGGAGCAGGTAGATAGAAAAGGAGCCTTTTATGCAAGGAAAATGTAAAACCACTTTGGTTGCTTTACAGAATATAAGGCTGAGGAGAAGAATTGGAGCTACAGAGCCAAGTGTGTTTCTTGGGTCCGGCTGCAAAGAGAGGAGACCGACTGTGGCAGGGTGAATTCCCTGCTCAAGAGGAAGCTTAGTAGAAGCAGGCATCAAAGAAAGACCTAGGGGCACACAAGGACGTGCTCACAGCTCACTGGGAGAAAAACTGAGATGAGATACAGAGTTTGTGAGCAACAAATAAACTGGAAAGTTTAGCTACAAGTACTAAAAGAAACATTCTTTTCTGTTTGATTCCTGATTCTCTAAGTGAACCACAGCTTTTGATACATGTTTTTTAAATAAATAACATTGCATGAAACTACCTTACTTTTTCATTAAATTACTTTGCTATTAGAAATGTTTTTATAGATCATAAGCCTTAGATAGCTGCTTATGTTAAAAGAGTCAAAAACAAAATTAGGGTTGACAAATGTGGGGATTTCCTAGATAAAGTGAAGATAAATAACAGAATTTGAGTGTATTAAAAAAAACATTTTTTATAAGAAATCATCTTAATTTTCTTCTTTTACTTGTATTTTAGATGTTATCTGATTAGCACTTCTATTGGGAGACTCATAGTTTTTTATTCCTTGCAATGCTTTACAATTCAGTATTGCTGCCCAAAAGGGTTTAATATGTTTTCTATTTGGTTATATTGTTTTAAATATCAGTATTTTCTAATTTAACAAAAGCAGTCATAATGCTGGGATGTGCAAACATAGGACTTATGCTGACCTGTGTGTAAATTGCTGAAGAAATACAGATATGAAAACAAGCGATGAAATTGGTATTACTCCACTTTGGCTGTGCACACACGTCTGTGTTTCCTGGTGGCTGTGGGTGCACCACTAATTGTTTATGTAGAGCAACAGGTGGAACAGCAGGAGTAGCTGCTCACAAACCCACACTCCTGTGGCTTCCAGGCTCTTGGTAGCCAACAGCTGGATTAAAATTCCAGTACCTGCAGCAGCAAGGCAAGGCAGGAAACACGAGAAACATATTGCCAGTGCCTGTGTCTTTGTCTGAACAAGAGTCCATGTCTTTTCCAGGTGTTTTGTGAAGCAACAAGGTGGAAAGTACTTGCCCCTCATTTCACCTTTGGAAGGTACATGAATGATGCATGCAGGAAAACATCATGTTCTCAGGACAGCAAGGAGCTGTGTCAGCTTCCTCTGGGCACACCTCATAATCCTTGGCTCCTGCTTGCCAGCATCCTGCTGTTCCATTCCTGGCCTTTCCTGAGCAGAAAGGATTCCTCACTTCAGAATGTGAAATGAGTTTTCATTCATGTTTCTGCCAGGTTGACAAGATAAAATAGTTAATTGCTACAGCCAAATCAAGGTTAAAGTTTATTAAAGCATTTGGATGATACTGTATTGCCCGTACAGCAAGTAATTCCACACAGAAAAATGCTGGTTTAGCTACAGTAAGGATTTCTACAGAATAATGGCATACCAGCTTCTTGTAGTTCTTATAAAACCACTTATCAGTCTTCCTGTGCACTCCTTTTATTTTCTCTGTGTTAGTCTTGCTCATTCAGAAATGATTACATCATATTAGTTAACAATGTCTTACTCAAGCACCTGACACTTCTGTTCTGCAGTCACTGGTTTTAGCCAATTTTGTTGCAGGGAACAGGCCAAAATGCTGATCCTGTGGTTTATCCATAGGCAAAAGGGAACTAGTATTTCATGCAGTGGAAAACATGCAAATTTCTTTATTGATAGTTGTAGATCTGGATTTCTGCATTCAGCCAAGGTGTCTGACAGGAAACTTGTCTAGGATTGGGTGCATAATGTTCAAAATTGAAGTGGTTTCCTTCACAGAACTGCCTTAGGTGAAAGGAGTCTATTCTTATCAGACCATCCCCATTTAATCTCTAATCCTGATTAACAACTGATTTTGAGATGCTCATTTATTATGATAGTAAGTGCTATCAGTCCTATTATAGCTTTTTCAATTAATTTAATAATTTCCCATAAGAATACACATACAGCAAATAATTGCTCAGAATATCGGCAGCTTTTCTAAAATGTTTCAATTAAATCACGTTTTGACCCTTCTGATATTGCTCTGAATTTTAATTATTTTCCATTGCAGACTACCGGTTTAACGATGACCTGAATATATTTCTTAAAAACCAGCTATGGGTGTGGCTGCATACAGCAAGGGCGAAAGGTTTGTTCCTTGTGAACAGGTCATTGGCCCACTCTTTATGGTTGTTTTCTGCAAGCACTTAGACCTTAGAGGCCAGATCAGGACAAACACTGAGCACTCTCACTGCAGACATTTTGTATCTCACAGAAAAAGCAATCAAGGAGAAAATATGGCATGACATTTGCACATATTATGATTAGACCATGCCTTCTTAAATTGTGACTTGTGAAACACAACATAACAGGAAAAAAACTTCTTCCCTTCTAGTCTCAAATGCAATTCATGCAATTTATCTGAAGGTTGCAGGGAGTCCTCGCAATATGGGAAAGATTTTGAAGTTCTAAACGTTTTCTCTGGAAGTTTTGCTTTTTTTAAAAGTAACACCGAGTTTTCCTACTCTTCCTTTTTCCTTATTCTGCTTTCTTCTGCAACATGTTTCACACTCCTGTATTACCTGAAGAAACTTCCCTATCGTCCTTTCCCCATTAGAATTGTTGTTCCACATTTTCTTCCTGAATCGAGTGTCTGACTACCATGTAATGTTTTTCCCAAACCTTTGTCTGGTCTGCACTTCCAAAGATCCTAAATTTTTTAATCTCTTACTCCTTTAAGATAGAAGAAATTTTCAATCAAAAGCGATGATCCTCTTCAGCAACCAAAGCAACTGTGTTTGTGAGCATAAGCAGTGAACAGCTTGGATTGGCCAACTGCTATAATTTTGGGTACATTGATGATAAGAAGAGATTCAGAAGCAACAGAAAAAGCAGCAGCACTTCAAACTGTAAATTTTGGAAGAAGTTTGATTAATGCAGTGCCCCTGTCACTGGTAGCACTACCAAGTAAGCGTGGAAGGCCTTGTGTCAGATGAAACAGGCTGCTCCTGCCATCAGACCAGAACGAGTTCCCCTTGTGTGAGGTTGTAACCTAGCTTACCATGGTATGTAGGTAAGAGAGAAATGTATTGCCAGAAGTGAAAATCCCTGGAACAGAGTGTCACATGACCCAGTGCTACACTGAGTCATTCTGAGCCTGAATTTCAGAGAAGCTGGGGTCAGAAGTTAGATACTCAGTGTTTCTGAGAAACTCTGTCTTTATCATTTCTCCTTTGCCAGGCACAGCTACCATAATATTCCTGAAGGGAATTATGTTATTTAGGTAATTAATAACACTGAAACAAGTGTTAATTTTTCACTTTATTGGTCTGTTTTTCAAAACTACTTGCCTTTACTGCTGATCTGTACCTCCTTTTCCAAGCAAAATGCATCCACCTTACACCAGAGAATGATTGCAACTGCTCTGAGAGCAGGACATGGTCGCTGGTAATTTAACCACTCGACTCTGCCTTCAATACCTTCAGGCAATTGGCTGATTGACATTTCTGCTGAAAACCCAGGCCTGGTAACCAAGTGGCGAGTTGTAGAAAGACCACATTCCAAGGCGTGTAGAATAAATGAGGAATCTGAACTGTTCAGATCTCAGATTTTCATTTTTAACCTTTCACCATGTTTACTCTCTGCTTAGCATCTTATTCCTTTCAATTACTCTTTGATAAACACATTTTCTCATCTAGCTTCTTTCTTAACATTAGGGGACAGAGTTAGGACCTCAAATCAGGGCAAATTGAAATAAAAGGAAGCTTTCTTTATGACAGTGCAACCTGCTTATCCTACTTACAGTCAACAAACAAAACGCAGGAAGAAAATGTCAATAGACAGTTACAATGATATTTTTAAGAACCAAGCAGCAAGAGGAGCTCATTCAGGTCCTGATAAGTTCCAGCAGGAGGTTCCACTTGGGCCTTTTTGAGGATAGTAGAAAAAGCAGCTTAAAAAAAACTTGATTGCACTCTGCAGCATTGATTTCTGTCATTACTCCAGCAGATCAGACATTGTCAAAGCTACATACCCCAGTGTGTGTTCAACACTGGGAGGTGACCTGAAGCTGGCTCTCCAGACCAACAATTTTTGGTTTAACTGAGAGAAAACTTCAATTACACAGAGGCAAAATCCATAATGGCATCTAAAGAGAAATTAAAATGGGTCTTTGATCAGATTAAAGGTGGTATTTTTATCAGCATGAAATAACTTAGATTTGGAAACTTTGTCCTGCAGATGGGTATGTCCAGCTACATCACTGCTATAAATTAGAAGGAATCCTTGAAGGAACATATTCCTCCTTAGCAGGAATATTTGAATTTTCAGCTATGTTAGTATAAACTCAGCTTCTGACAGGGTATAAATCTGATAATTACATTTAATCCTACCCTAGCATTAAATATGAATCACGACTAATGGGTGTATCTCGGGATAAGGGCCTGTGCGTTCTCTACACAGAAATTTATAACTGTGATCATTATCACAAGCAATAAACACCAGCTTGTAAATACCTCAGCTGCAGAGCAGAGCTGCATGGCTGAAGTCTTGTGCAGCTGCTTTTGAGTCAAGCAAGGACTCTCCCTGCAGCTCCACATCCCACTCTCCTCTCCTGCTGCCTCCCTTTTGGCCTCCCCTGATCACACTGTGCTCTGCTCTGCTCTGCTCTGTGTGGGCTCTGCTGTGCTCCACAGGTACCCCCGAGAGCTTTGAAGGAGACTCTGAGCTCGAATAAGGTGCCAGGAATATTTTCTTGCTTTGGAAATATTTTTGCTTCCCTTGCTACCTGTCTTAAAGAGCTGACATTGGCTGAGCTCTTCAGCATATTTGCTGCCTGAGCCCATTCCCAGAACTCAGATGCTGTAGGTTGGACTTAAAGGTGGGATGAGGCGCTCGACAGAGGGAGGTGGAGCCGTTCATCCCTCTTCCTCTTACAAACACTAAATTGGTTATTGCTCTCAGGAGAACATCTGAGATTCCTTGTACTGTGATGGGAACTCCCTCTTTTAGTGGTATTTTTGATAAGAGGTTTGACTTTTTAGAGAAAGTGCTTTCCAAGACTGGGAAAAAAATAGAATCAGAAGTAAGGCCTCTGAAGTTTGGAACTACGTGTAAGGAACCTGACAGAGCTTTCATGTTCCTCAGTTGGGGTGGCATAAGCTTATTACAGGGTATGTTTCACTCTTAATTTGTAGGAAGACAAAATAACCTTTAATTCCTGGTTTTTTGCATTCAAATAGAGGATATGAGCAGACTGACCTGAAGAGTTTCTTTCCCCATTTCATGTACCCCACTGACACATGCAACAGAAAAAAAAAAAAAAGCTGGCTATTAAAGGGTATTTATTAACTATTAATTAGGAACAAGAGGTGCATCAGAAGTGAGAATCTGGCTCTTATTTTCACCATTTGGAATAGAAACATCATAGGTATCTATTTCACTGTGTTTCTAAGTAGTTAAGCAGTAATGAAAATAGGTACACACTGTTGAAAATCTGCACTTTGTACACTTGCACATAAATCTGTGTACAGTGTATTGCCTGTACATATGTGCAGGATGTACCCAAAATGTACAACTGTACATAAAATGGACAATAGGAGTTAAGAATAATATCTTCTATTAAAAAAATACCAGGAGAGAAAGAAATCTGAATGCTTATGATCCCTGATCAGATTCAACTCATTTTAATGCTTACCATTTCTGCTCTCACTTGCTGTTTCGTAATTTTTTCAGCTTCTGTCTTTGAGCGCTGGCTTTCATAAATAAAAGCTTTCATTAACTCTCCTTTGGGCTCCAAGAAAGTTCTAATCCTTCATTCACACAAACAGCTACAAATAGGTGCTCATTGCTATTTATCTCACTTGCTGGTGACATTTTTCTATTAATTTTGATCAGAGCATTCACATTCCACCTTAAGTTGTCTCCTGTGCATATGGTTACTCTCCAGTTACATCTTCAAACTCTTTACCATAACTAATGAAACTATGAGCTCAGTAAAACACTCAAGCCCCATTCCAAGTACACAGGTTTATTTGGTTTAAACTAGAATTTAGATAGAATGACAATAAATTTTCAAGGTTTAATTTCTTGCTATATTTATACAAAATAAAAATGTTAAAACAATGCAGTTTGCTTTGTGATGGTCAAAAATAAGACAATAATGGGGGAAGAAAAGAGTTCTGAATCTGCGCTTCTCAAGAAATTATACAGACAATTTACTTGTTGATTAGTGTTCCTGGTTTTTATCATTTTCAGCTAGAAGCTCTCAGGAGTAGGATCACTCTCAGTCTCTCATCCTCCTTCCTCTTGCTGACAATTAGAATGACTCAGTCCACAAAGCATCAGCAGAGTCAGTGACTCAGCCATGTGACATGGGCTCTATCGGTCCATCAAGGAGTGATTTAGAAAAGAGGCAAACACAAGTTTTTGTGCTGAGGGAAGACAACTCTTCCAATCTGACAAAAATAAAGCATTTCATCCAGCCACCCACAGAAGGAAGTGACTTCCTGGAGCTGACCACTTAACTGCTGCCCTGGTAGATGTCAATCTATTTTGTTACTTTCCAGCAGGTCAGAAAAACATTTTGCTTTTTTGGTTCACAGATAATTTGGAAGAACTCATACTCTGCGTTTAAGGTTTTCCTTTTTCCAAAAACCATTTCATATAAAGCTTTTGGCTCATTCAGTCTCTAGCCTCCATGTACAGAGAGTGCTGCTCCCACTGGTAAAGTCACTGAGCAAACTCCAGCTGGAGACTGGAGTTTCTTCTCTCACTTCTCTCATTTCTCTGCTGCACAAAGCATTCTGCAGCATGTGTTCCCTGTCAGGTGGGGCTTAGAAAGACACTCCAAAGACAGGGCAGGTTTTATGCTCTTTCAGAAGTTATACATTATATATAGGGGATACTTTCTACATGATGAGAGTAAATCTATTTTCAGTCCATAGCTATTGTTCCCAGTGTGCTGTGGAGCGAAGCTGTTCCTGGCAGTGCTGATCTCAACCACGTGTCAAAAATTTCCTTGATACTCACGGAGTTCCAGCTACCAAAACTCTTCGTGCTCTGAACACGTGCAGGATGTGGCCTATGGCAGTATTTTTAATTCTTTGCCTTCTTTCCAGTAAATAAATCTAAGTTAATCTTCTAAATAGAGTTCCTGAATTATTCAATTTGCGGAGTAAGCCCTAAGAAACATTCCCCAGACATGTCCTTTTTTTCCCTGAGTGAGTGCAGAGGTTCTGCTGGCATTTGTTTGGTGTGGACATCTTTGCAGGGGTCTATTCAAATTATCAGCAGATACTAAACACCACTGACAGTTTCAAAGGTTAGCAAAATAGACAACACATTCACGCCAGCAGTACCTCCAGCAATGAGAACCAAGAACAGTGAAGAACAGTTTAAAACTCTGCTGATAATCCAGTCTAACAAATATAATTTGTGCAGTACATACCAACTGCAAAGTGATCTAGCTAATGAGTCCTTAAATTTTACTCTGGCAGCAATTCGGAGAGCTGGAGCTCCCTAACAGTGAGGTGATTAGAGTTATCTTCTCTATTTTTAATGAGACATATACTAACACTGTGAGCTTACTGCAGAATCAGCATCCTGGGAATCATCTGTAGGCCATGTGCTTTCTACTAAATGGAAGGGGAAACATGGAGCAGATCTGTATTGCTGAAATTGCTTGTTGGGCATTTTACAGTGGTGTCTTGGACAGGGGAACTGCAGAGGATTCAGCAGGAATCTGAAGTTGCTTGGCCTGTGTGTCAGTTTACCTGCATTTGGGTTACACAGAGGGGCTGCACAATACAGAGCAGGTTAATTAGAAATCAGACATGCCCTGGAGCAGGTTCTGCCCAGCTCCTTAGATCTGAGCGGCTACTGAACAACAATCACACCAAACTGGGATTCATACCCCACCAAAAATCCACCTCACCAAAATGAGAGATAGCCCTTGCCGCATTTACCATCCACAGATTTTAAACTGTGGTACTTATTTTATTTACATCTTTCAGTCTGCATCTTTCCTCCTCTGTTTCAGGATGACTTGGTAAGGACTTGTCTGCATAATAATCTGGTTTCCAATTTTGCTTCCAACAGTCTTCAGTTTAGCATCTATTTGATGCTATGTCAGAAGTTAGTCAGAGAGGAAAAAGTCCTGGTGTTTGAATAATTTTACCTAGAGTTTCAGAAGTAATAACCAAAAAGAGATTACAAAACATGATGTGCATTTACAATAGGGGGAAAAAAATGCCATTTTCTACAGTGTCAGCAATTCCCATCTTGCTAGTATGTACAATTTTCTAGTGAAAGGGTTTGAAAAAACAAAGGACTCCCTCATCTGGCATCAATGCCCAGAGCAGCAAGCTCATAGACCTAACTGGCTTCTCAGGGCACTAAATTCCTGGATTATCAATTGCAAATACTAAAAGAGCTAATTACATGATTTAATGAAATAATTTAAAATAATTTGTTTCTAAAAGAAATAAATTCTGAGTAAATGATAGCTTCGCATGGAATCTGCTCATGATTTAAAGCTTTATGTGGAATCTGACCACAATTTATAGTTTGGATTATTTCCTGCCACTGGATTTGGCAGGGGCTGTACTTGTGTAATAGTATATTAGACTATTTAGATCTTAAATGAATCATCAACTTCCTGTAGACACTTGCACTGTAACATCAAGTGAGTTTCGTACACGTAGCAATAAAGCCACGCTTTTAAGAGGTCTGCTGTGTGCTGACCTGCATCTTCCTCACAGCTTTGGAAAGATCTGTGATTTCAGGAAATACAATCTGTAAATACCACTGCTATGAAACAACTGATCTGCTGGATCCTGTATGAGCGATTTTAAGAGCTGTTTAGTCATGGTATAAAGGTGGAATAATCAGACTAACGAGGCGGAAGTTAGATAAATCTGAGTGTCCAGCTCTCCCAGGAGAGCTTCCTTGCTAGAAGACCCTGAGGCAGGGTTGGACATTTATGAGCAGACACAGCCGGAAAAGGGACGAGAGGGTGTCACCGTAGCTCCCTCAGCCAACCCGTCTGCCCAGAAGCTTATGCAATGTGTGTTGTCCGCAGGGTTCCAGTGTTCTCCCTGGAGAACTCTCCCTGTAACATTCTGTGCTGCCCGGGCACTTGGAAAGTTCAGGGATCTCCTGCTGCCAGAAGATTGCAAAGGAAAAGGTGCTTCGAGGTCACGTTCGGCTTGAACGCCAAGGAATCCGCCAACAGTGGGACATGCCCCACTGGCTTTTATGCGGGATTTCAAACCTTCTTACTGACAGGAACCGACGTGAGGAAAAACCCGGGGCTGATAGAGAAGTTTTCCTTCTTCCCGGGAAATAAGCTTTCTTTTCGAACGAGAGGAACAAATCCAACAACGTTCCCCTTTTCCTGGAAGCCCGGCACTGTTCCAGCGCCACAGCCAGGGGCGCCGAGGAGCTCCCGCCTCCCGCTCCCTGAGGGGAGATCCTGCTCCCTTCGCTGATGTAAAGCCATTGCCGAGGGAAAGCGAGCTCGCAGACGGGATTTATCCCGCTGCCCTCTGGCACGATCGGCGCTGGTGTGTCCAGAGAAGGGAAACGAAGCTGGGGAAGGGTCTGGAGCACAAGTCCTGTGGAGAGCGGCTGAGGGAGCTGGGGGTGTTTAGCCTGGAGAAAAGCATGCTCAGGGGGAACCTTATCCCTCTCTGCGACTCCCTGAAAGGAGGCTGTAGCCGAGCAGGGTCGGGCTCTTCTCCCAGGAAAGCAGCGACAGGACAAGAGAACACAGCCTCTTGAACTTCCCCTCGTGTGCCAGGGGAGGTTCAGGTTGGACATCAGGAGGAATTTCTCCAAAGAAAAGGTCATTAGACACTGGAACGGACTGCCCAGAGAGGTGGTGGAGTCACCGTCCCTGGAGGTATTCAAGGGACGACTGGACGTGGCACTCCGTGCCATGGTCTAGGTGACACCGCGATGTTCCGTCATAGGTTGGACTCGATGACCTCAGAGGTCTTTCCCAAACTAATTGATCCTGTGATTCTGTGTTTTATGTGATTTCTCCGGGGCCGAGGAGCCGGGCTGGGACACCGCCGCCCCGCACCGTATTTACCACCAGTGAGCGCATCCCCGTTACCGTATATACCCACACGGGTACACCCAAAAGGCGGCGTTACCGTATTTACCGCCACTAACCCGCCACCGCATTTCAAGGACGTGGAGCCCAACACGTGCTCCCGTATACCACAGCAAAGCCGTAATGCCCCGAGAAAAGCGCATGCGCCGTGAGGCGGCGGGGGCGGGAGTGCGGCCGCGACCCGGTGGGGTGAGGAGAGGAGGAGCGGCCGGTCCCGCCTCCTCCTTCTCCTCCCGCTCGCGGCTCCCGGTGCTGCCGGTCCCGCCTCCTGCTCCCCGCGGCTCCCGGTGCCGCCGAGGCCTGTCCCGGCCCTGACTCGCCGGGCCCCGGGGCGTCGCGGAGCCATGGCGCAGCGGAGGGCGGCGGAGCGCGGGCCTTGCCAGGCGGCGGCGGCGGAGAGCGCCAGGCACCAGCGGCAGCTTCTGGAAGGTGCCGGGGGCTCGGGGCGGCGGGAGCGGGGGTGATCTCGCCCTGGCATCGGACGCTGCCTGATGCGGGTGTTGGTGCCCGGTGCGGCTGTCGGTGCCTCTCGGCGCCTCGGGCACCGGCCCCGTCCCGCGCGGGCTCTGGGGCGGCCGGGCCGGGCCCCTCATGGTGCGTGTGGGGTGAGGCGGCTCCCGCCTCGCGGGGGCTGAAATGGGGCACCGACCCCTTTCCTTTCTGCCCTGTGTGAAGGAACACGCGTGGTTTCATGTCTCCGTGTGTATGTGTACGTGTGTGTGTTTGTGTTATTCCACTACCGGCACGGCTGAAGTATACAAAGTGGAAGTGGCAGAAAGCGCAGTGGGCTGTGTTTTTCTTTTTTGGCCCTATAAGTTGCTTATTTATTTATTTATCTATCCTTTATTTTGCTCCTTGGGGAAGGTGTTGTCAGAATAACCACGGTTACAGTGCACTGGAACAGATTGCCCAGAGAGGGTGTGGAGTCTCCCTCACTGGAGATATTCAAGAACCGTGTGGATGCAGTCCTGTTCCATGAGCTCTGGGATGACCCTGCTTGAGCAGGGAAGTTGGACCAGATGACCACTGTGGTCCCTTCCAGCCTGACGGTTCTGTGATTCTGTGATTGTACCTGCTTTGTGGATGCTGCCTTTCGCCTCGGCTGACCCAGTGCACACCTGTGGGGTCGCGCTGACCTTAAACCTAAAAAACCTTAAAGCCGATAGAATTGCCAGCTCGCCCAGCCGGCTCCGTGGGTTTCGTCATCCAGTCGCTGCATTTCACAACAGTGAGATGTCAGCGTGACCCGCTTAAGTGTTGTTGTGTGTTGGCATTGTAGTTGTGCCAGCGGCATCTGCGAGGGAAAACACAGCCTTGGCTCTTCATGTGTTCTTCAGGTGACCCTGGGTGTGAAGCTGCGTGAGCCTCAAAGTGCCTGCGGAGAGAGTGGTTTAATACATGCACACATACACACCCCGGTGTGGATGCAGAGAGTACTTAGTGTTCATTTCAGTTTTAAATTCTTAATGTGTGTGGTTGCATTTGTGTTAATTGGCGTATGGCACGTACGTGGTCATTTTGATAAAAATCTAAAATAGAGAAGAGGCCTAAAATGTCAGTGTGTCACTTACTGTACTCCCATTGCTTCCACTACGCAGGAATTTAAAAGCTAATACACATTTATGTATATATATCCACGAGTGTAAAATATATGTAATTCCCAAGACTAGGAACTGTGATCTTTATATCACAGGCTGATGTGTGTGTGTGTTTATATAGGTTTCCTAATGAATGTGTCTCACCTAACTGGCTGTGTCTGGTAGCCTTTCATTAAAGGGAAAAAAACCCAAAATCTGTTAATGAGCAGGTTTCAAAGTTATGTTGTACATCCTGGAAATTTAACTTCCAAGTTAAATCTCTAGTTAATTAGACTGGCAGAAGATTTCTGGCAAAAAGGAAAACATATGTATGGCTTACGTTGTTTAGCTCTGTTTTTTGTCTTTACAAATGTATTTATTAATTGAGGCTTAAATTATAATGAATCATAGAGGTTGACTTTCCTGGGATGTTTGCCAGTGTAAAAACTTCAAAGTTACTTGAAAGCTTTCAGGGAATGTGAGCAATGTGTGTTATTGAAAGCATTGGTGGGAAGATGATGTCCACAGAAGGTTTATTTTAATACTCCCTTAAAGGTTAAGTCTGAAATCCATTGTAAGTTGTGAGAGATTGATTTTTGTTGTTTTGTTTTGGTAGTGCTGGGGGTTTTTCTAACTTTGTTTTATGTTTCATTTCAGGGAAAGCTCTTGCAGAAGGTGGATCAGCTCGGACATCACTTCTTATTTTAGTGTCCATCTTCTTATCAGCTGCTTTCCTTATGTTCCTGGTATATAAAAATTTCCCACAACTTAGTGAGTAAGTACGTTATGAAAGTTTAATTTATCAGTTTGCTTCTCAGTATCAGATTGTAGAGGAGACGGCATGGGGATATGACACAAAATCAGAGATTTGGTCTTGATCTAACGTTTATGTTGTACAGTGGAGATCCCGCGTTTTAAGGTGTTACCCCCTAGCACATTATCAGTGGTAACTGACTGTGTCCTTAACCTTCTTCAGGTGAGAGCCAGAGTGTGCTTGGTTCAGGCTGGGTTCACTTTAAGCTTCCTTGTGCCTTGGTAAAACTGGAGGCTGTCACCAAAAGGGGAAATCCTTCTTCCTTCCTAGCTGTACTTTGCCTTCTCTTTTCCCCCCTCTTGTTGCATGCAGGACTTGTGTGGCGAAGGCAGGCAGGCTGACAGGTGGAAGCCTGCTTGTCTGACAGCTTTCTTTTCCCTTTTAGTAGCTAATTTTGTGTCTGATTAACTTGCTCAACAAGGTCAGTTTGCAACAGCCCGATCCCTAAGTCTGATACAGAGGAAGCGAAGACGCTCAGTTGTGCTGCCCAGGGTTGCACCAGATGAAGGTGTGACATGAGATTTTGCCCTTAGAACTTTATTTGTTTGTGAGGTGAAGTTGTGCCACTCCTGCTGCACTTCAAATGTTCTGACCCCAGCACTCAGGCAGCTGCGGTTGGTTTTGGCTGAAATGTTGGCTCCTTTCACTTGCCAAGGTTTGGTTTGCGCAATTATTTCTTTTTGATCAGTACTTGGTAAGAAAACCTAGAAAAGAAGCACATTTTTGTACTGAATAGAAAAAAAAAAGGTTGCAAATGTCTAAAATTGGGGATTTTCTAATATAAACCACACTGTAAATATTAGGTATTCATTTGAGAGCATTATTACAACAATAATCATGGTTTGTTTGCTGAAGCTGTAATTTAGTGATGTAGTGTATCTAATTATCTCTGTATTCAGTAAGTAATTGTACTACACTGTTTGATTATATTTCCATCATTCCTGCTTTTTTTTTCCTCTCCAGAGAAGAAAGAGAATGTATAAAGGTTCCTAGAGATATGGATGATGCAAAGGCCTTGGGAAAAGTCTTGTCCAAATACAAGGACACATTTTACGTTCAAGTGTTAGTGGCTTATTTTGCCACATATGTTTTGTATCCTTTTTCTGGTATAAAAGGCAGTTTTGATGTAGTCATGCTTCTCTGAAAAAATAAGTGAAAAATACAAGTTGATAACTTCTTGGTCATGGGTGAAGTTTAACATACCTAGGAGTGTCTACAAAGAGACACAAATATTTTAAAATCTTGGAAATTTAAAAACATTTCTCTGTATATTAGGCTTGGTCTCGCTTTAGTGTTATGATAACTTTTAAAATAAAGTGGATTTTGAGGTAGAAATTTCTGTTTGTTCTAAAGAAGAACTGAGACTACTGCACTGCTCTTCCCTGACACATTCAAAGCTCCACATAAGGGTAATTTGTAGAATATTTAGCAGTATTTCTGAAGGAAAGTATTCTGAGCCATCTTTCATCTCTGCACTGCCCACATTGCCAAAACCAAATCTCTGTTTTCTTTTAGAGAGATGAATTTCTTAAGTACTTTCTGTCTAGGGAGACACAAAGGCTACCTGTGTTCTGTGTTGACTTCTTTTTCCTGAGTGCTGAATATATTAATTAATCATTAAACACACTCCTAACTGGAACACTTAACTAAAGGTTAATAACTTCAAAGCTGTAGAAGAGGTTTGTTTCAGTTTTAATGCAGGAGGCTTTCGTAACTCAGGAGACTCAGCACTGAACGTGCCATTAGTAATTATCCTTCAATCCATTCTTTTAAAGTATTTCACAAAAAGTGTTTCATGTTTCCCAAATTATAGATCTATGAAGAAAATTAAAATGTTAGTTTCTGTATTAACAAGGAGTAGAATAAATTGGCTCTTTATTAAGCTGCTCTAGCAGCTGATGTGATGACCTTTACTGTCTCAGCAGTGGACTGTGATCAGTTTCCAGGCACGGTACAGTTACCTCCGAACCTTGACATTGCTTAGCAAAAGCTGTACTGGCTGTAATGGACTCAGGAAGATTATTGGACTTTTTAATATTTTGGTCAGTTCAACTTGGGTAAAATAGTGTGCAGGGTTTTTTTGCTTTATAACTTTTCTATCCAAATTGGGCAATGTGTCATAGTCTCAAGTATGCCTAGCAAGCCTTAAATCCAACAACCTGCTTGCTTATGCTGCAGAAACCTAAGTTTTGCCTTTTTAAAAAATTCTGACTGAAATGAGTGGCCAGCTCTTGTAGTTAGTGATTACACCAAGCCTATTTGTAAGGAAGTAGTAGCTGCCTTCATGCATTTCAGTCTTCCATGAAACTTGTGCTTATGGGCTCCGACAGCCCTTTGAACTTTCCAGAAAGAGTATCTGAAATTGCACATCTCCAGTCAACAGTGTAAAATCAGAATTATGTGTTTGCTGGAAGTCACAATAAATCCTCTGTGGCACTTGTAGCACAGATAAAGATGCAGTCAGCTTTTATTACTGACTTATTTTTTGTATGTGTAGTGGTAAACGTACATCTTGTTGCTCTGTGCTTGAGCTTCTTGTGCTACTCCACAAAAGGCATTTTGAAGTAAGGATCTTGAGAGGCCCTGCCTATTTATGCTTTTTCAAATTGTAATATGTATCCTGACTGCTTATAAAATTAAGAAGTGTGTAGCTTTTTAGAAATGTGTTTTCCCTTAACTAAGATGCATCCAGCTTGCAAACATTTGCTATTCCTGGGTCTATATTTCTCAGTATCCTGTCAGGGTTTCTTTATCCCTTTCCACTGGCCTTATTTCTTGTTTGTTTGGTAAGTATGGAAAGTAGTTTGTGAGGGCATATATTTCTATCCATTTGGAATACAACCAAGCACCTGAGCAGCTTCCTGTTGGAAATGATCAGTCTGAAACTGGCATACCCTTCAGTTTCTGATGAGCTATTGAGTTCTTACTCAGCTCTGCTGCAAGAATTAGCCACAGAATTCACTGTAGTATTGGCTGATGATCCAAAACACTGAGCTGTTTCTCTAGGTTTTATTAATAATGAAGACATTTGAGTGTGAATCAGCCAGAGTTTCCTTTACTCTAAATTTGTTCAGCAACTGACAGAACCCAGTTGTATTTTCACAACATAATTACTGTGGTTTTATTATCACACTGCAAAATATATCTGGTTTTTAACTGGCTTAAACATGCAAGAAGCTTAGTGTAAAATTTGAGATGTATTTTATCAACAAGCTTTAAAATATGTCATGGGCAAAAGATGCAATCATAATGAGCCTTAGTATTGATAAGGTAGAGAGGACCCTGTTTAGCTTTCGTGTTTGAATTTCTTTAATGGCATTGTGCCTCTTATTTGCAAAGCTTTCACTGTTCAAAGTCTTAAAACTGCAGAAGCACTTGATATTAACTGATAAGTAATCAATGTTGTCTACTTTGAGTGCTAAGATTGATCTAAATGCCTTGGAAATAAACTGTCTTGGGTCAACAGCATACTCAGGGAGTGTATACATACTGCTGGAGGAGAGCCCTAATGGAGGGCTGCATAGAAACAGGCTGTAGCCAGGCAGTGTACTTAATAGGGACACAAGGCTGATGTTAATTAGAATTTCTGCTCATTTGTTGTCTTTCTTTTTTTTTTTTTTCAGTGCTCAGGACTTGGAGCTTCATTTTGCTATATGCTTTCATACCTAGTGGGACGTCCTGTTGTGTACAGATATTTAACAGAAAAAGCAGTAAAGTGGTCAGAACAGGTAAGATTTCTAGAGATGCTTGAACTTACGATACAAAATGTGTCATGGAATAGCATGGAAAACTAGCAGGTCTTGTGCTCATGTATCCAGTTAGACAGAAGGGATTCTGGAGCATTCCTGATTTTATGGTATTTCCCCACAGAAAGTTGTTCTTGCCTAGGAAGCGTTCGCAGCTGATCACCCCCCTGGTTTATTTAGTGTCAATAGGAAACCTCTCCAGTTTTAGATAATTTCAAGTAATTGCTCTCTAAGCATCAGGACTAATGAAAGCTGGGTTTTTGTTTTTGTGGTGGAGGAACCTGTAGCTCTATGTCTGATTGGAAAACCTTAATTTTAAGATGTTATTATAGTTGGAGCATTTAGAAATTTTCTCTTACAGTATCTGGTAACATCAGTTTCAGCAAGTCTTGATTGTGAGATGAACCTAAAGGTTTTGCAGTACAGAAATATGGTGTGAGTTGTACTTGACCCTGTGTGTCTTTCTTTGATACTCTGAAGCGTTCAATTTTTTTTTGCAAGTATGAAGCACATGTTCCCTGTTCAAGATTTTTTGAATCAATAAAAATGCTTTAAACTTGTTCCTCATTAGATAAGATATGGAGCAGTCTGGCACAATTGACCTTGTTAGATTATATAGTATTATTTTGACTCTAGACCCAAGTAAATCTTAATATTGCAGTATAATCTTGAGACTGCTCTGAGTAGCAAATGGTTACTGTTGTCATTAGTAAAACTGAACAGGTGATTTACAATAGCACGTGCAGCTCATATCTCACTGTTTCCAGGTTAATTGGACTGTATCATGCTTGTATACTGAGGCTAAGCCATTTTATATGCAGCATTAATCAATATTTAAATATTTGTCCTTCGTCAAGATTTAAAAAAACCACAGTGCTCCTGATTTTGTTGCTACAGTTAAATTTAAATTTGGCTAAAGCTGCAAAACAGGGTTGTGACTGGGGTGAGCTGCCATGTGAGATTTCAGGTGGAACTGCAGTCAGACCAGGTTTGTTTTCAACTGTTTGAGGCTTAATCTTAGCGCAGGTCAGCCAGGATAGGCCAGAACTGTGGATGCTTGGCTATCCTTGCAGCTTGGCTTGAGGTTACACTTGTTGCCTGAAAGGGCTGATGTGCTAGAGACAGGCTGGAAGGAGAAGAGGCTTTGTTTGTAGCATTAGTGTAAGGAGCTGGGCTAGACCTAAAAACATAATTAATACTGTAAATGAAGTTGGAGCTGTTGTTGCTCCTGGGTAAATGTTAATGCTGGGCACTATAACCTGTGGGGAGACAAGCTTTGGAACTGTGCTGGGTGGGAGCAGCCCTCATGAAGTTCAGGGCCGTGACCTGGCTGAGTTTCCAAGTGAGGAATACAGCTGTGTTTCAAGCTTGATCACAGGACAGAATGGACTGAGGAACAAACTTCCTTGCTAGTTCCTGCAAAAGCTTTAGGAATGGGATTAGAGGCTGGCTGTGTTGACTAGGCCACAATTAGGCAGAGGTGCTGTGCTAAAGTTAGAGTAAGGCCTGTGGCTCTGCCTGTGACTTGTTTGCTGCTTGAGTTGGCTGAGTCAGTCAGACACATCACCACTGCTCTGTCACACACAGCTATTTCCAGGCTGATCTCAGTACTATTTAACAGGTGATTCACTGGGGACTCCTCCCCGCATCACACATTTTTAACTGATTTTTATGTTTGCAACATGTAAATGTCTACAAAGATAGGAAAAAACCCTTTAAACCTCTCTGGTTGTGTATTTTCAAGGCAGGGATTTTTTTAACCAAATTTTTGTTTGTTTTTGTTTTGGCAGGTTGAACGACATAGAGAACATCTCATTAACTACATAATATTTTTGAGAATAACACCTTTCCTTCCCAACTGGTTTATCAATATCACGTCTCCTGTAATCAACGTGCCATTGAAAGTATTTTTCATTGGCACTTTCCTAGGTAAGAATTGTGGCTAGTGAGCCACAGTTTGGGGTGGCCAGAAGAAGGGGTATATGCTATAGCTTTTTTAATTGGCATATTTTTGCACATACTTTTTAATCTGGTTAGGAAACAATCCAGTATTTTTCCTTTACAAACTTAAAATCAGTTTGTAAAGAGAACTTGAAATCTGCAGAGTCTAAAGAACAGAGATTATTTGCTTGGTCTCCTGTATTTGAGTTTGCATTAAAAATACTAAGAATGGCATAAAAACTAGTTCTTTTGATAAGGGTTTTTTGTCTTTGAATTCTGTATTTACAGCCCTCTTAAAAAAAGTACAAGCCAACAAAATCTCAACATTTTGGTGTTAAAATTTGGATGACTAATTATGGGGTTTTTTCACCCTAACAAGCTGTGTTTTCATCCTTTCCTTGCTCCAGGTGTAGCACCACCGTCTTTTGTAGCCATTAAGGCAGGAACAACGCTGTACCAGCTTACAACAGCAGGGGAAGCTGTTTCCTGGAACTCTGTCTTTGTTCTCATGATTCTAGCCATCCTCTCCATCCTACCAGCTCTCTTCCAGAAGAAACTGAAACAGAAGTTTGAATAAGGATCAAACTGGACCAGAATTTCCCATACTTCATCTCAGGATCAGCACTTCTGATATTTGTATATTTGCTTTTCTATTGGATCTTAAGCAATTAAAGAGGAGGCTTGTAATTGATAAGAATGTCTTTAAATGAACACATGGCCTTAAACGGAAGGAAATGTGTTCAGAAATGTACTGCATATAGTTTTGTAACCAAACCACCAGTGTTTTACTTTGGGAGGGTGTGTGTGTGGCTCTCAGGATGAGGGAAGTGAGAACACAGATGTAACATTTTGCTCTAGTTATGTGCAGAGCAAAATTTGTAATGTAGACATAAACTACAGGTGATGCTTTCTAACACTTGGAGGAAAAAGCCCTGAATTATTCAGTCCAACTTTGTAACATTCTCTGTAGGCTTGCATGTGATCTGGTCTGAGTGCATTTCTCACTAACAACATTTTCCTTCTTTTTGCCTTGGGGGGTTTCAAAATAATATAACGGTGCTCACTCAGAAACAAAGGTTCTTTGCAGTACTTTAACTACAATGTTATTCTCATCCTGGTTGTTTACTTCTATTTATTAGTGCTGTATGGAATTAAATACTTGAACCTACATCTGCTTTACTTACTGGATTAACAAAGGCAAAGTGTCACATCATTCCCTCTTGGCCCCTGTAAAATTTTATTCTGGGAGAGGATATAGGAAAGGAGGGAGCAGCTTAGAATTCTTATCTTGGCTAGCTGATGATTTTTAACTTCTAATTTTCATTTTTTAATGTTGATTATTTTGCCAATACTTCACTTGCATAGATTTATCCTGCCAACTTAAGAAAGTGATTGTATGGTTATATAAAACTTGCAGTTCTCAAGTGATTTAAAGTTGCTTAAGCAGTGTAATATTATCATTTCTCAAGCAATACGTAAAGAGGATAAAATTTCTCATTGCAGCTTGATTAGCTAAAAGAAATGTCAGGTACACAAACTGGTGCAGTTCCTATCAAACAGCTGATCCCAAATAATGTTCAGAGCACCATGGAACAGCAGGCTCTTGTGTCGGTGTATATAAAAGTGGGGGGTTCCACTGTCTGCCAAGTCAGTGACTGGCAATGGGCAACCAGCCATGACTCACCTTCAGTACAAGTCTATGTATTCTCGGTAAGGTACAAGATACCTCCCCTTGTGCTTCCAGCTGTGGTAGCTTGTCTTGTCAGTGGAACCCCATAAAACAAGGCCCTGGTCAGGAATTGGGGAGCACATTCACATTTTATCCTACAGAAACCAGTGCTGCTCATGTGGTTTAAGCTGATGCCCCTGCAGTATCTTGCTGAAAAGGGAGCTGACACAGCAGCATGTGCTCCAGTTACAGGGTTTATTTGTCTGTGTCCTCATGTTAACTCCTGATCATATCATAGATCTTTGAGATGTAAGAGAACAGATCATGACTGTGATAATGTAAAAGGTACTGGTACCTTTAAAGGGTTTATTCGTTTATGTAACATAATGTTAATTGACTGCTTCGTTTCATCACAGTATTATTTGTAAATATATAGTAAATATTGATACACCATTTGTCTTTTATTTAAATCTAGGCTGCACAGTAAATGATATTTTTTACATAAGTATATAAAGGAATTTATATCAGTTCTGTTTGCAAGTTTATTGTAAGATCATTCAGCTTCAGCAATTCTTTTGTTATTTAGAATTTACACTAAAAGTGTACTTTGGCATTTAACACTGAACAGTGATTATTTTTATTGCTGCCATTCTAATCTCCAGCGCTCCTCTACCCAGGGGGATTTATTCCATAGTAAACTTGGATGTGAATTGAGCCATATGAGCAAGGGTCCCCCAGACTACTGAGTGTGAAGCTGCTGTAGATTTACAGCCTACTTTTCTGCAGACTTAGCTTATCATGCAGATGAACTCTCAGAATAAATTACCTACTACTTATTTTCCAGTGGCTTTTCTCAAAACTTGCCTCAATTCTTGGTCAGTAACAGAAGCTGTTATAAAATCCCTCCCATGCTGTGTAAAGCCAATGTTCTGGTGGAACTTTGTCACTAAAGAAGGAACTGAACTCTCCTTCAATCTAATGTGACTTGTGCTGTCACTTGACATTTTCACTGAGTTCCATTTCACTATGGAGATGGGATCAGGCTTTGTTACTGAAAACCTGCTGTGTTTCAGCCACAAGACTGGCTTCCCATCATAATAGCTAAAAGCCTTAAGACCTTAAAAAGGTTCAAAATAGGGTTCTTTACTTTTTCAAAACCTTAGCATTTTTTTTAACCCATCCCTTCTGTGTTTATCTTCAGCTGCCAGCAGCCTGAGGTGCTTTCCTATCCCATGAGGACTTCTGAGGGGTGTGAAGAGTAAGGCAGGCCTTGTGGAGAGCAAAAAAAACACTGTGTTGTGGAGTACTGTACTAGCCTACTCTTTCCTTTAGAGAATCCGGCAACTGATCCAAGAGATAGCCATAACATTTCGACAGAAAAATAGTGGCTATCATGGAACAAACCAGGACATCAGAAAGATGTAGCTTTGTTTTTTAATTGCAAGGGATTTTGAGCTGTTAGGTGACCTGTTTATCTTTTGGAATTTTTTTGGTGATACCTGCATGACATCATTACTAAGTGTCTCTTGCCATTTGATAATAAAGCTGTTATATAAAATATGAAACACTGTATTTTTTGAGTATAATGAAGCATGCTGAGCTTCCCACTAAGCCTAATTTTTTATTAACGTGTTTAAAAGGGGTGAGTTCTTCCTAAGTGGTATTTTTAGTCATTGATTAAAAATTAAACTGAGCTGATTACATCTGTAGATGAGATTAATTCTGTCTCTACCTTTATTTCAAAATAAGTAGGTAAACTTGACTTCCTTTTCTCTCTGAAATTAATTTCTCATATACAGCAGTAATTTTGAAAATTTTTCTGGTTTGCAGTGGAAGGCAACTGGGTCTGTCTCATCAAATACAACTATTTGCATAAAGTGCTGCCTTTTTTTTTTTCCATTAATCCCTTGCGGAAGGCCCCTGCGCCGAAGTTATTTCAGCTTCATTCACCTTCCCTTAATATTCTGTCAAGGCCAGTTTATGAAATGCTTTTTTCTGCCTTGTGTGGAAAACTTGCTGAAAGGGTAAGACAGAAGAAATAAAAGTTAAAAATGAGAAGCTTTTGTTAGTGCACAATGTCGTTTTGCAAAGTCAAAACATGTTTCTTTTTTTTGTAGGCAGCTGAAGATTTTTGTGTGTTCCTGAGAATTTTCATCATGTGTAGTTTCTTTCTGTGATAGTTTGGGAACCCTGTAGTTTAGTATGGCAGTACTAAGAGGGAAATGAAAAAGGGTTTTGACGGGAAAGTGGGATCCAGAGCACATTTTTCAAATTTCCATCAAAGAGAAGTGAATACTCCAACTATTTTTATGACCAATTGATGTCTTGCAATGACAGACATTTATAACTCTCAGCTGGTGGCTTTATAGCTCCAGGTCACCCAAACTGAAAGAAGTTACAGCCTTTTAGTACTGGCACTTAATATAAATAATGGCATAATATATTTACTAACATACCATAACTCCCCTTCCAATTCTTAAAAATGCTCCACCTAGTGTGATAATTCCCATTTCCTTGTTTTATGGTATACAAGGAAGAATCTGGGTCTGGATTATGAGAGCTCAATCAGTGACTGGTGTATATGTGAGAAGCCTCATAAAAGCTCCTTTCTGTGGATAGTCTGCCAAACACAGAGAATCCTGCTCCTGTGCAGCTGTGCGGCTTCAAAGGTCTCCTCATAGCCTTAAAAGGTGCCTGATAGGCCCCCAAGAGGGCTGGGAATGCTGCAGTGGGAAATAGCTTTTAAAATTCTGCCTCAGAATTGAGATCTAATGTTACACTCATAACTCCTGAGTTTTCTTTTACAACCTAGCCCTGAGGAGTTGTATCTAAAACCTGGAATTTGCAATGTTTACTGTACTTGGAAGAATTCCATGTCATGAAGAAGTATTCTGAGCAGATCACTAAATCATTCTATGTTTGACTCTTTGTTCTGTGTTAAACTGATTTCTCATTCTCTGTCAGAATGATAAACTTCCAGTCTACCCCGAATTTGTGCAGGATTTGCTTCTCCTGCTGGATCCCTCTAAGTCTATGGGGCCTTATGGGATTCATCCAAGAGTACTCAAAGACCTGGCTGGTGTCATCACGAGACCTCTCTCAATGATTTCTGAATCTTGGGAATCTGGAGAGGTCCCAGTCCGCTGGAAGCTGGCAAACATTGTCCCGGTTTTCAAGAAGGGCAAGAAGGATGACCATGCAAACTACAGACCTGTCAGCCCCACTTCTGGCAAAATCATGGAGAAGATTCAATAAAACTTTCAATCCTGTCTCTCACGGTATCCCTCTGGACAAAATGGCCAGCACTCAGCTGGGTAAACACATCATGTGGCGGGTGAGTAACTGGCTCACAGGTCAGGCACAAAGGGTTGTACTGAATGGGGTGACACCACCAGTGGGTCCTGTCACTAATGGGGTTCTGCAGGGTTCCGTCCTCAGCCCAGTTCTCTTCAACATCTTCATTAATGACCTGGACACAGGACTGGAAGGAAAACTAAGTAAGTTTGCTGGCTGTACTTAATTGGGAGCAGCTGTTGATTCCCTCGAGGGCAGAGGCCCTGCAGAAAGACCAGGACAAGGGCTGGGTGATCACCAAACATACAAAGTTTAATAAAGACCAGTGCTGGATTCTACATCTTGGTATGGAGCAACCCTGGATGTAGGGACAGACTGGGGAATGAGAGGCTGGAGAGCAGCATGATAGAAAGGGACCTGGGGGTCATAGTTGTTGGTAAATTGAACATCAGTCCATAGTGTGGGCTCCTGGAGCTGGGGAGAAGAGGGACAATGCTGCCTGGGAGTGTAGGAAATGCTCCACACCCTGAAGTGTCAGTTCTGCTCTGAGCTGTGCCCTGGTGTGTGAGGATCTCTGTGTTGCGGGGTCCGGTGTGCAGGCTCTATTCCACGAGTCTGTTGTGTAAGATGTCACACCAAATGCATGGTCTATAAGCAGTTGCAGCCAGATTCAAGTGTCTGGTTTTGCAGGCTGGAGAGGATTGCTTTACTGGTAAGAGTCACTGATTGGATTTTTGTTTTCTTAAAGAATTCGGGGTAAATATCTTAATCAGAGTCCAATCAGCACTCTGACAACTGGAGCGATTTGTTTGTGCTTTGCGCTCTGCTACTGTTCAAAGCTTAGCTCATCTTGGGAAACAACTGCCCAGAAAAAAGGAGATACCCTATTTCAGACTTCTTCAATCCTCTGAGCAAAGCTGAATGGAACTGTAATTTGCTCTGCTCAGTAAATAAACTCTTCCAATAACCATGACTGGGACTGCTGGCAAAGTAAATCTGAATTAAGTAGTATGAGGAATACTCAAGATATCTTCACACCAAGTTCTGTTCTTCATTATTTTAAAGACTTCGTTCTCTTTGACTTAAGGTTTGAGCTTGAAAATACAAGTCTTTGCCATAGAAAACGGCAGCTGAATCAACATGGGTAGTCTTGCCAAAGACAATGAATCTTTTAAATCTCTTCCTATTTACTAATATGTCTTTATAATTCACCAGCTAAAGAATCCTAGTTTCCACAGAATTCACAATTCCACAGATTTTCTCAACATCATAAAGAATACTTACAAGAATTCATAATGTAGTCTAGAGTATTGTTGTCTTACTCAAGGACATCTAAGCCATTTGCAAAGTTTCCTGACAGAATTGCCATATTTCGGGTATTTCCTGGGATGGGAACATTGGTCAAGAAGACTGACAGATTAAAGCCACTGGCCTTTGAATTAGATGTCACAGATGTTCTTTGTGGTCACTAGGCAAGAGTATTTCAGAAATGAAATAACTGGGGAGGAAAAAGGTACAATGGAAAAGAGACAGTGACTGACAAAACGGGAGGAGAAAGCTGTAGCTGTTCAGGTACATTGCTGGATGCACAGATTTGAGAGGGACTATGCTGTAAGTTAGCTTGGAACACAGGGAATTTATCTGACAAAGTAGGAAAGAGCATTCCACAGCAAAAATTTAGGTTAATATTTTGTTGGTTCTGGTCCATGCGTTCCACCCACCTTGTTCCTTTCTTGTAGCAACTCAAAGTGAATCTGAGTTTCTTCTGAGATTCTCCTTCTAAAAAAAATATTTCTTGTCCCTTACCCTGTTGCATAGCAAGGCATGTGTGCATTTAAATATTGCTGCTCAACAGTATCTCTGGTAAACCTCTGTTTACTTACAGGCCCAACTAACTTTATTTACTGCATATTTACTAAATAAATGGTTATTTCTGGAACAGTTAATGTGCAAGAACAATTTTTTATTTCCCCATTTTACTCTTTATTTGACAAAAAACCCCTGCCAATATCTGTGCTGTTTCCCTAAACTTTCTTGCAAGTCCCTCTGAGACCCTCAGGCTATGGCTTTTGTCATAAGGGTTAAACTACAGTTCAGGCTTACTCAAAAGAAGTTCACCACGTGCTGAATACATTGTCCTTTGCCACACTGAAAGCAGATTGAGAAGACAAATGTGCAAAAAATGGCTAGAGAACACAGCAGAGTAAGAGCAACCAGATTTAGCTATTTCTGTTCTCTGTTGTGTCTTCCACACACCACCAGGCAGGCTCAACACAATCTAACTGTGCTTTTTGTAGAGCAAACTCGAGCCTTTCACTCTAATACTGCTCCTACCCTGCCATCTTTATGGAAATCTTTCCCTCAAGTTAAATAGTGCTTTAAAACTGACCTCTCAGTCAAATCTAAGCAACACTTTCATACACTGATAACCCGTTCTGTGGCCCATGCAGTCGTAATCAAGTGACCACTGATAGCACCAGTGCTATCCTAACAGTTTTTCCTGATTCCTAGAAGGATGTCCAGCTGTCCACAACTCACTGGGCACAGTGGCCTAACAGTTTAGTTGTTGTACTGCAAAAGGCTGTAAACTACTGGCAGTGAAGTCTCCTTACACATGCTGCTGTTTCTAGTCCCTGCAGAGAACTTGGTCTGCCTTGGCAATGGAAAGTCAAATAGGTGAGGTTTCCTATGCTGGGTAGTGTGTTAAGTTAGATTGGTGTCTGATCAATTCAGCATTATGGATGCAGCCTTAACTACTTGGTTAGTCCTGGATAATAATCATTAAAGACTGCAAAGTTTTAATCTCTCCTCTTATAAGCCCTACAAGATAGGGAAGGATTCTGATGTAAATGCCACAAACAGAGAACAGAGAGAGGAGAGGAAGGGGAACAGCTTATAGACCTAATTTTAGGCTAGCAAGGCCATCCCAGGTGCCGTTATAGTCAGAGGAAAAAGCGCTCTCTCAAGGGTACGTGTCACTTGTCCCCCAGCAGCTCTGTTCGGGTCATCCTTCCCAGGCGTTGCTCTCCTTTCCATGCTGAGCTAGTGGGGAGAGTGGATTTCACTCTATGCAAGCCTAACTGTTAACAGAGATGTGTGTGATATTAATCCAAACAGGAAAAAGAAAACAACCTTAAAGCCAAACAATCCCTAAAGCATTTCCCTGCAAACACAGCTGCTTCACAAAGCTGTGGAGTTGTGACAGCCACTGGGGCTGCGGGGATGGGAAGATGAAGGTGACAGGAGGACACAAGCCCAGAGGTGCTTTCAGAGCACTCTGATCTGTGCCTGAGCAAGCAGCCCTGGCAGCACCTTCCTGGCCTCTGACTGCGTCCAGTTCTGGGCTCCTCAGCACAAGGGAGACATGGAGCACCTGCAGTGGGTGCAGTGGAGGTTACAAAATTGATCAAGGGACTGGAGCATCTCTCCTGTGAGGAGAGGCTGAGGGAAATGGGCCTGGACACAACAGGTTGAACTTGATCTCAGAGGTCTTTTCCAACCTAATTGATTCTGTGCTTCTGTTCAGCCTCGAGAAGAGAGGACTGGGAGGGGACCTCATCAATGTCTGTAAATAGCTAAAGTGGAGGTGAGAGAGGATGGATCCGGCTCTGCTCGGTGATGCCAAGCAAAAGAACAAGAGGCAACAGGAAGAAACAGGAAGTTCCACCTGAATGTGAGGAAGAACCTCTTTACTGCGCAGTGACCGAGCACTGCACAGGCTGCCCACAGAGGGTGTGGGGTCTCCCGCGCTGGAGATATTCAAGAACGGTCAGGACAGAATCCTGTGCCATGTGCTTTGCAATAACCCTGCTTGAGCAGGGAGGTCGGAGCAGACGACCCGCTGTGGTCCCTTCCAGCCTGCCCCATCCTGTGACTCCGCGCCCGCGGTGGGGGCAGAGCCCTTTCCGCGGCTCTTTCACAGCGCGGCCCTGACCGCCCGCCATGCCGCCCCCTCAGGCGGCCCCGGCGCGAGCAGCGCCCCAGCAGCAGCATGACGTCACCCCCGCCCGCAGGGCGCAGGCGCGGCGTTGCGGCGCGCGGCCGGGCCGCCCCC
>VWZT01014159.1:781150-832764 GCA_013397055.1 Pachycephala philippinensis
GAACTCCCCAAAACCCCGGCAAAGTAGCGGCGTGCGCCGGGCTGGGCAGAGCGCGGGCTGTGCGGTGGCATCGCTTTAGATCGTCTCAGCCTCAGCGGCGATGTCCTGCGCTCTCTTCGGAGCTGCGTTGCGTGTATCAACTTTAGCCAGGCGTTTGAGATACACGGCCAATCTTAGGGAATCGGATTTGGGAGAGAAAGTGAAGACCATTTGCGTGTTCAGTGTTACCTTTTTTTTTTGGAGCACGGGATAAGAATTCTCTTGCAGCAGTATCCGAAAAGAAATCGGGTTAGGAAGTGATTACTCTGCTGTTAGGTGAGAATGTTCACACCAAATACACAGCTAAACCATATCAGTCTAGACTACACCACTGTGTCAAACCAGTGCTTTTAAGGTTAAAAATCAGTTCTGTGTTTTAGCAGCACCTCCCTTCAGCTGTAGTCCCATTGTATTGGCCCCAGTTAAATCAGAGGTTGCTTAGCAGCTCTGACTGTTCAGAAAGATGAAGGAATGTGGTGGTGAAAACCTGACCTAACATCAGTACTGATCTTGCGTATTTGAGCTCTGAACTTGACCAATAATACATTTTCTCCCCCCAACTTCGGTTTTTTTATTAGCTTGCTTTTGTAAGGTGTTTGTGGATTTTTTTACATCGTTGCGTTTAAGCTGTCCCTCACTAAATAAACGCTTGTTCCTTGTAGAGTGGGAATCGTGTTATTAGAACTGACTTCTTGCCTTGAGCTCTTCAAAACTTTGGCTATTATGGAAACTCTTTTTTTCATTTAATGACTTGAAACAAAATTTCTCATCTGTCCCTCATGCTGAGCAGTACCTTACCCTAAGAGAATTCATGTTTGTCTAGTGTTAAAGTGACTATAGGCTGCAGTTTGAGACTTGAGGAGTGAGTACAGGATAACAGTCTGCTCTGTAATGGCACTGCAAATTACAGTATCAATATGATTTAAGAAATCTAAGAGAACAAAATGCAATGAAATTTTATTGAGAGATATGTGAGGGTTTTTTTAAATTAAATGACAGACGAACAAAGTTTATAGATTGAAAACAATTAGCAAGATGTTAATTTTGTTATTCATTTAGTATATATCTATTTGTGTAATGTAGTACAAGGCACACGCAGTAATGCTCTCTGTTCTTGATAGGCACATGAATAATTCTCCTCACATAATTCAATTTAAAACCAGCAGTGCATTACTTTGGGCTAGCTGTCTAATAGTAAACTGGAAGATATCAGTGCCTTTTTAAAAATATTCTGTCAAGAGTGTGCAGGTCTGAAAGCTGGAGCATGATGTTCTTTCTGTATTTGCTTTCCCGGTCAAGGACTGCATCTATAGTATGTAAAACTGTAGTGTGTGATGTATCCTGGTCGCTGCTGTTCCACCACCGTTCTGTGATGGTGTTACTTGTGACAAGGTGTGGGGTTGGGGGGAGAAGAGGTTGTACTATTTATTGGGGGAGACAGATTTTTGTGTGATGTGAGAAAAGGTTTCAAAAGAAGGTGGGGGGGGAATTTCTGATAATGTCACAGCATAAGGGCAAGGTGGAATTCGGGTGCGTTTTCTTGAGTTTGTTGTGTTATTAATAATGCATGATAGTGTGACTGATAATGCTTTCAAACTGTGTCTTAGGTTATAGCCTCCTCCAGTGTCCACTGATAAGAATGGAGAGGGCCTCTGTTGATTTCAGCGGCTTTAGGATAAGGCTTGGAAACACTTTGTACTTCCTGGAAGCCTTTCTTGTTTGAATGAAAGGGTCATTGTGCCCTGTTCTTTTCCCCCCTCCCTCTGATTTCTGCGCTGCAAAATAGCTTCTGAATTCTCGCACTGTTGAAACAATTGGCTCCATAAGTGGCCATTGTTGGGAGCGAGGCGCTGACCCTCGGTGCGGTGGGTGCAGGGCGCGGGGCCGGGACGCTCCCGCAGCGCTGCCGCTGGAGCCGGGCACGGCGGGTCCCTCCAGGGCTTTCCTGCGTCAGGGCTGCCGGAGCCCAGCCTGGCATGATGTCATCGCTACCCCTCCGCCGCAGGGAGCCGGCCGCCGCTGCCAGGGCCTCCCGCGATGCTGCCGGCACACTTTGTTCTCGGCAGGCTCACGGAGCCGTGCATTTCAGGTGTTCAGCCTTCATGTCGGTGGTACAGCGTTTTCTGCGGTCTTGGAAACGAGGCATAAGCTCAAGGAATTGATGCTCGGTCTAGTTACTTTGTTTGAAGAGACACCTCTGATGGCGTTTTCCCTTTGTATGTTGGAAGCTTACTGAATAGCACAGCTGTAATGCGTTTTCCTGAAAAAGTTGGCTGGCAGATGGAAGATGCACAGAATGTGTATATATGTTTGTTTTCTTTTAATGCAGTGAGAAATCCTGTATTTAGGACTTGTAGTTAGCACGGGTTAAAGAGTCTCTATTGCTAGGGCTTTTTTATCCCTAATTTCAATTCTGGGCATCCTTTCTTATTTCGATAATTGTGTTCCCACCGGCTGACCTGTTAAAGGAGATGGAAGATGTTTGCTAGTTGGTAGTAAAACAAAACAAAACCCCCAACACTGGATGAAGCTTAAGCTCCAGTGTCAGCTGCTAAGCTGGATGAGAGAGGAACTGCGGTGCGTTTCCATGTTTCCAGATGGTGTTGATATGCCAGAAGTGATGACAGAAATCTTTCATTACATACTGAGGTCTATTACAGGTAAATTTCCTTCACAGGGCAAACCACAGAAGGGTTGAGGTTGGAAGGGACCTTTGGCAGTTGTCGGGTCCAACCCTGCTGCTGAAACAAGGGCTCTCTAGGCCCAGGTGCCCAGGACAATGCCCAGGTGATTTTGAGTATCACCAGAAATGGAGATTTCACAACCTCCCTGGGCAACCTGTGCCAGTGGCCAGTTACCCTCACAGTGAAAAGGTGTGTCCTGCTGTTCATGTGGAACCTCTTGTGTTTTGTTTGTGCCTGTTGCCTCTGGTCCTGGCACGGGATACAGCCTGTCTCTGTAATTTTTAATCTCTCTTTAGATATTTATATACATTGATAAGATTCTCCCCTGAGCTTTCTGTTCTGCAGGCTGAGCAGTCCCAGCTCTCTCAGCCTTTGCTCCTGTCCCTTATTCGTGTTTGTGGCCCCCTGCTGCACTCTCTCCACCGTGTCCATGTCTGCATTGTCTGCACTCCAGCTGTGGCCCCTCCAGGGCAGGAGCACCTCCCTCAGTCTGATGGCAATACTTTTAACTAAAGCACCCCAGGATGCCATTGGCCTTTGGAGCAAGGGCACATTGCTGGCTCTTGGTCATTGTGCTGACCACCTAGAAATGATGAAATACATCACCGAAAATCTACTGTATGTAATATAACATATTGTAATGCTGCAACATTATGATAAGATTTCTTAATTTAGATTGTATGAGTGTGCCCTGGACAGGTAATGAGAGTGAAGTTGAGCCTCATCTTTCAGCTGGCGTCTTTTATCTGTTGAGTTAATTAGATGTAATCTGAATGATGGTGGGAAACCTTGCACTATATGGAACTGTTGGAGCTTTAGTGGAAAAGAACGTGGAACAAAAGGATTTTGTTTTCTTTTCCTCCTCTGTGATGTGTTAAGTTTTTAGCAATCACTTGTCAACAAGCTTGTTTGTTATGGAGTGGCAAAGCAAAACATCAACCTGCCATTGCCTTACACTTACGTGGAATTGTAGTCTTGGAGTTCTTTTACAAAATACAGAACTCACATCCAAATATCTGGACCCCATGTTCTAATTAAAATCTTCTGTTGAATGTACCTTAGTAGTCTTGAATATGGTATCATAAAGATGATAATAGTTATTTCAGAAATAACAATGTTACAAAGAAGAAATAGTGTAAAGAAAAAAAAAGGCCTATGATCTGTGAAGAAAAGATTGAGGATTTAATAATAGGATTGTCTTTAAAAAAAGAAGAGTAAAATCAGTGACTAATCTGTCACCTGTACTTTTTTTCCTGCCTTTTTTCCTCATTTGAACTGTTTTTATAAGGTTTGGTCCAAAAATTAATTTATTCAGTAGATGGACTTGTGTTCCTTTGCTCAAGTCCTTATCATGGTGCTTTGAGTTGTCCATCTGATTATGAGCTTCATCCTTAGAGGAGAATGAAAGTAGTGTTAAGGTGAAGCCCATTTGTCCAGGAAATAGCTTTCCTGTAGAGACCCTTCACAAGCCTTTTCAGAGTTCATATTAGGTCTGCTTTCACTCTCTTATATGATGATGTGATGCCATTTGAATTATTCTACCTCTGTCATACCCTCTTTTTTGTATTTTGTTTTCAATGGTGTTGAGACAAGATCTGTGCATGTAGATTATGTAGCATAACATGACTGGTTATGAGTAAGGCATCTCTGTGCTGGCACAGGAGCCACTTGATTACTGCTGGTGTGTGAAAAGAGGATGATACCTGGTGTATAGTATTCACCTGGCTCCACTCAAAATCAATCTGACAGTCTCATATTAGAGAATGTGTTTCTCCTCACCAGGAAGACAGAAACGTTGTCTCACCTCATTTCTCTGTCTGTAATTGAAGTGTCATTATTTTTCTATTTTGTTGGCCTTATATTTAAAATGACAGCTTATCTTCATGCATTGGTAGGGTTTTGTTTTAGTGGAATTCTGTATCAATATAAACTTTAAAAAAAATGTGGGTGTGATGAAATGATTGAAGGTGTTGGCCACCTATGTAAGTGAATGAATTGCTTAGTGTTTTGGAATTAGTGTAATGATTCTATTGTAGAAGTCCACGAAATAATGTTGTTATCAGCACCTGAAGTTTCCAAGTTCAACACACTTAAATACTTGCTGGCTTTTATTTTGCTGCAAAGGTATTTGTAAGGAGTAGCTAAAGGGAAAGAGGAGGAAGAAGAAAAGCAAACTTAATTTAAATTAGGAGATACAGTTTTACGACTGACATTTGGCCTGTTTCATGTTTTCTTCTTTTGGGCAATTTAATCTCGGCATTAAGACATTTGGGGTTGGAGCCAGCTGTGATTCTTGCAGTGGAGCCCTTCTGCAATACTGTTTTTTCCTTGGGTAAATAACGTGTGAGTAAATTTCTCTGTCTTTGCTGTGGTGGTAGTACCAATACTTGCTGCGGAAGTGAATTGCATTGGTGGGACCCATTGCTTGATTTTACCAAAGGCTGAATTGTTCTGTGATTGTGGGGTTTTGTTTTTGGTGGTTTTCCACCCCCCGCCCCTTCCTCTTTTTGTCCGTGTGGGTGGTATCCATGTGAGCTTCCCACAGTTCCCAACGGTGTGCCTCTTCCCTTGGGGGTTCGTTCTGAGACTGAAACGGAGCTTTTTCAGTTCCTTTGCTTCTCTGGGGTTGCTGGCCAAGGTGTTCACTCTGTGAGGCCCCTCCAGTGCCACCAAGGCTCACACCACACCTTGTTTCACACAGGTCACTGTGGACAGGCAGCAGATAGCAACAACTTTTGGCTGGACTTACACGGGCACATGTGAAATGTTTTAATCCAGATAATAGCTTATTCCACTCTTCCCTACCCCCTCTATCTTTTCCCAAGAAGCTGGAGCTGTTTGCCATGTTTGAGTGCCAAAAAGGTCTTTTGTCTCTTTGGGAACTGAGGCAGACGTGCTAGGGTAGCTGATATGTAGAATAAAGAATGGCAGAGCTGATGTAAGGGGGAAGCAGCTGTACTTTGCTGAACTACATTTGAAGCCACAGTTTATTGGTGATGTTTCTGTAATGCCAATTTTGTCATTATGATTTTCGTATTTTAGGTCAAATTGGGCTATGTGCTTTACAGAATAATCCCCCCAAAACCACAAAACTCTTCAGTCTTCCACCCTTCCGTGTTCACTTATAAATCTGGTTTACTTGGAAGGCTCTTTGGCAATTTGTGGGGGAGGAGAAAGGTTACAAGTTCTTGATTCGAGAAAAAAATTAAGGTGCTAAAACAGTGTCTAAAGAACTAAAGTTTACAACTCTGTTTTTTTAAGCCTTTTAAAAAAGCCATAGGAATTTCAGCTTACTGAGGCAGGGCATACAAAGATGGGTTGATTTGGCTTTTTGTTCATCAGGGTTTTTCTTGGTTTTTGGGGTTTTTTTCCTGTTGTTTTTGGGAATTTTTACAGTTTATTTTGCAAGAGAGAGGCTACACAAAGAGATCTTGAGTGGATTGTATGGGAAATACTGCCTTTTGCAAATAATAACTTTCTTCCCAATTCTTCAAATTATTGATTCTGAGGTTACAAAATACAAGTGTTTTTTATCTGCCTTTTGACTTTGGGAAGTCCTACTTGAGCGTTCTTAGTAATGACTTCTCATACTTATCTTTTGAATTCCCACTAACCTGCAGGGCTCATGCAGCAGAAATGATGCACATGAAGTGACAGTGTCAGAAGCAATTACTTACTGAGGCACGCTATGCAGTAATTACTCTCTCAATTTCTTGACAACCGTTTCGGATTTGTGGTTTGTAGTCAAGTTTGCAGCAAACTGGAATGTTATCCCTGTGAGGCTTAAAACATTATTGTACAGAGAAATTATCAAGCATTCCAGCACAAACTGATGGATGATGTAGAATGTACTTGGAGTGTTTCTGCTCAAGGCGTGTTTCTTAGCCTTTCCAGGAAAATCCTGCTTTGCTTATGGTTTGATGGGCAAGAGACCATTGGTTTCAAACTTTCCTGTAGAAGTGTAGAACACTGACTTTTTTATTTAGGTTTTTTTTTTTGGTTTTTTTTAATGGTTGTATGATCAGCCGCAGTCAGGTACAACGTGTACATCTGTATTGAGTCATTTACATATGGATACTGAAGCATTTTGAGAAAGAAACTTTATCTCATTTCATGGGTAAGTGATCTGGAGACAGATAACATGGCAGGCAAAAGTAACCTTTTCAGAGAAAGCAACATGTCAGCGTCTGAGTGAGGAAAAAAGGTTGGTTTTACAGAAACAGATACTCTTTCACATGGCTTCAGATGAGTTTGAAAGTTTTTTTTTTGCAGTACAAGCATCAACTTTTAGGAGCTTTTCTACTATTTGCATATATTACTTGTTATTCCTCCTTAACTTGCTACTTGCAGCAAGCTCCCTTGCCAACTGTTGTTTCCTAATTTTGGCCCCCAAGCCCAGCAATGTCCCACTGAGCTGCCATTAGAGTTGCATTGGGGAAGAATAAGTCCCTTAAGTCAACAAGGTTGGTGCCAGCATAAGGCTGTCGTGTCCCTTTCTGTCCCTTTTATGTGAGAGTTCTGGGAAATGTCAAGTAAACTGCTTTTAAAATTGAAATGTGAAGTGACTCCTTCAGAAGTTTTGCTGAAGACTGGTAAAATTTCTGTTTATCAGTATCTTGGTCGTTTCTCAGAATTCATCTGGCAGAGATTTTATGGCAGTGCAGACCAATCCAGCTGTAAGTTGTTGTGGTCTCTCTTTCCTGTCCTTACTGAGGTCTTTGTTTATGACCTTGATCACAGTGGTGATACTCAGTTGTAAGTGGTTAACTTGGGCCTTGTGTTTTCAGGAGTGGATAACAAGTACTGAACTTTGGTTCTTCCTGTTCTAATCAGATTTTCATGTTGAAAACATTTTTTTTTTTTTTTTTTAACAAACATGAGTCTTGCCTAGTGGAGAAGGAAGGTGAGCTTGATGTCTTGATAGATTTACTTGTAAAAGGAAGAGAGCTTAGGAGGCATGGGTGGTGAGATGATAAGGAAGGATATAGCCAGAGCAGAGATAAACTTTGGAGCTTGTCATATCCGTTGACCAAACTGTCAGCACATCTGATTGATTTTCTGCGATTAGAAATCACTCCTATCAAGCAACTTGACTTTCTTACAGGACATTTTTTGTTTTATTCAGAAGGGGAGCAGTCTTTATTAAAGGCAGGTTACTGCAAAACACTTTTTTCAAAGTTAGGTAGTAAAGTGGAGCATATTGGCCAGGACTTGTGTACTGAAATGATTGTGTAGCTGGTCTTTCTGTATTTTTCTGATTTCTGTTTGTTATTGATACCCGCTGAAAGACTTCACATGTTCTTTAAAATATGTTTTTCCTTTTCAATGGAAAACCTCAGTGGTATCCTAAAATAATGGAAATACTTGGTTGAAGGACTGGACAAGTGCTTCAGAAAGATTTGATTCTTGTGCTTTTACACAGATATGTTTCCATCAGTCCTCAGAGCCAGAAGCCTGTGGGAGCACAAAAAGTAGGGACGTTTAATGGGATGGGATGTGTCACTGAAAAGAGACTATGGTTGTTGGGAAGAGTTGTTTGGAATAGTCTGTGCTGAGGCTCTCCTGAAGAGTCCCACTGGATCTGCCAGTCTTAGGGGGGCATGAGGAGAACAGCTGGTTTCTATATTAAATACGCTTAAAATATGCTTGTTTCCACTTCTGTTGTATATTTCTAGCATATGTAAAAGAATTGTGTTCTATTCTGAAGGTTAGCCACCCTTTTCCTTTCGTAGTGTCTTCTGTTGCACATATTCCAGATCTATTGTGTAATGGAAACAGCATGTCCCCCCTGCCCCCCATGGCTGAGAACACGCCTATCTTTGAACTTCTGAGGCCTGCTTCTGTTGTTTAGTGGGAAACAGACCTAAATATCTTTCTCTAAGTCTTTTTGCTTGGGCTAGAGCAGAAAAGTGGTTTAGTAAAACAATTCTTGTTTTAAGACCATTTCATTGAAAATTTCTGCCAGACAGTCTTGATTAAAATACATTGTATTTTATATTGTCCATCTGCCTTCCTGTATTACATACAAAGGAGTACAAAAAGAAAAACTGCAGGAAAGAAAAATGTGTTTAGGATGCTTTTAAAGATGCAAGATGAGGACTTTTTCTTGTTTATTTTTTTTAAAGCTGCTTTAGATTCTTGTTGGTTTCTTCTGCCACTACCCTGTCCTGCCACTTCCTTGTCCCACCTCTTCCCACCTTCCTTGAAACAGTACCAGAACAATAAAAACAAAAGCTTTTGGTTTCCTGACCTTACAATCACAGAATGCAGATGGCCTCAGCTATTTTTCTGTGGTGCTTTAAATTCATTGTTGCAGCATTTGAAACGATTCCAGAGTGTGTGTGGCAATGAGTTTTGTTATCAACTAGATGAATGCTGAAACTTAAATGATGAATGGGTATCTATTAACTCCTAGAATTTCGTTTGCCATAAAGGGCTTGGAAGAATTTACCTATCAAAGGAATGAACGATCAGGAGATTATTTGTGTCAGGCGGAGTTTACGCTGAATATCCAGTTAGCAAAATGACCTCTTGTTTTTTATTTCATTTCACAATGAGTTTCTTTGTGTTACGATTTTTGAAACATTACTGTTCTTGAATTTTGGAAAGCAAAAGAAAATGGGAAAACAACAAGACCTTTAACAGTCAACAGGTTAGGGTTAACTCTCTTTTTTGTCTCTCTCACCATTTTGAAGTCTGCAGTAGGAGGAATTGTATTGTCAGTTGAATGTTCAAAAGAGTATTTCTCCTTGGATTGGGATAAGGGATTGTTACAAGCAAGTATGGGTTCCCTAGATGACAAACAGGAAAAAAAAATCAGAGCCCTTTATGACTGATTATTTTCTTTGTCTTTTCTCTACTTCTTCTAAAGCAAGTCCTTCAGCTTTCCCGGAGGAAGGACGGCACTCCGTCCACATGCCTTTCACTTGCCCTTGAGATCCATACCTGGGTGTTTGTATCTCATATTTGCGCCTTTAGTTTTAGAAAGGCAGGTGGTGAACTTGCTTTGCCTTCAAGGTTTTCTGGCAGGGAAAGTGGAACAGTAACTTTTATAATGAAGGTTTCAGAGGAAGTCCCAGCTGTGAAAATCATAGGTGGTAGACCTGTTAAAATTCCAGTGGGATGATGGCTGCTACAGGGGTTGAAACACCTGATTCCAGTTGCTTCAACAGCAGTGCTGCAGTAAAATGAAAGTGACCCTGAAGATTTTTCTCATGTGGGTAATTTAAGCTGCTTTAAAAAGTGTTCAAGTCCCAGTTCCAGTACCAAATTAAGTGGTCTAAGCACCACTTCAGCTTGCGCTTTGCCAGGTGGTCTTGCCAACAGGGAAAGGGGGTTAGGGAGTGCGGGACAGAGGGTTTATGTGTTTCAGGATAAAAGGGAAGAATTCTTCTTTGTGTATATCCGAGCAAGAGGTTTTCTGGAGAAGGGAGTCCTCTCTAATGAGAAATACGTGCACCTCTGTTTAAAGAGGAGGAACTGGAAGGAAGGAAGCAAGTCATAATCTGAAAGCATTTGGCTATTGATGGAGTGGCTCTTTGCTTACAGATTTGGCAGCTGCAGCTTTTCTTGAATCATGGTTTTTATTCCAAGAATTCTTGCATAAAGAATTTCTTACCTTAGTCTGCCAAACTTCGGATGTTTTCCTGCATTGTAGGGAGGTGCTTTTTTTTCTCCAGTTACATATGGTTTAATATTTCTTAAAGAAGGAATCAGAGAATTTTTCTGTTTTGTTTTAAAAGTAAACTTTGTCTAATTTGTACTGTATTAATAGCTCTCTGTGTATGTATTGAAAGGATTTTTCTTTAATATTAGAATAGGGGGTTGTGAAAATGGTGTTTGTTGCTCTTCAGAAGGCTTTGTCTAGGGTTTTTGCTTTTTTTTTTTTTTCTATGTTTTTTAAAGGCTAGATTGAATCAGCAGATTGCCATCTCATTTCACATCTACTATGGGCCAGACCATATAATTTAATTACTTGCTGATTATCCCATTTTTCTGTTAGGGCTTGAAAATAGAATATTTTACCATTTCTGTTGGCAAGTTAAAATAGGGCAAGTCTTATTTTTAACCAAACTCTTTTTGCCTTTAATTTTAAGATACTGATACTTGGCTTGACTGTCTTTCCATCCCTCCATGCATCTTAAGCACCTGTATTTGCTTTCACAATATAATCAAGTCAACTGCTGGTCATCTGTCAGTTTGACTAATCAAGAAGTCCTCAGATCTCTCAGTGTACATACCAGCTCTTTCCTCCAGTGCCTCCCTCTCCCCAAATTGCCTTTGTTTACTCCATACCTTCATCTTTTCTAGAGCGTGGATTCCAGAAGTGTGTGCACACTATCTGTTTCGCCAGTCAACTATTTTTATTTAGACTTGGAGCATGAATTTTGGAGCTGAAGTAATTTTATGTTTGATAAACATAACTATTTACTGTAGTATCTGTAGCCTTATTTTGTGTACTGAGGATGTTCACTGGCTGAACTGGGAATCCTATTGCTGGTTATAACATTAGCTGCTGGTTTTGGATTAATGTCAGTCTAAGTGTTACTTGTATCTTTTGGACTAAGATAAATTGTATCTTTGAAAAGTTTTTTTCTGCCGTTTTACAGGCTGATACCTTACGTTTTAGCTTTTATATTTTTTTCAAACTCTGTATTCCCAGTGTGTAACTCTGCAGTGTCCTGTAGCCTGTGAGCTGCTGCTCTCTCATGCTGAGACAGACAGAACAAAGCCTCTCCAGGCTGCTCTCCAAGGACACCCAGCCCATCCCAGGCCCAAAATGTGTAAACCAAAAGTCTCTAAAAAGGGGGACAAGCTGAGGGAAATTATTTCATTAGCTAAAGTTTAATTGGTGAAATTATGCTGATATGCAAATGGACCAAACCTATAAAAGTGTGAAGAACTCGTGGCTCGGGGTCCATCTTGGGTGTAGCCTTTGGCCTGCCCAGGGTGTACCTCTGAAGGCCTTTCAAATAAATATCCACCTTTATTCCCTTACTCCTGTCCAGTCTCTGTTTCTAGGTTGGCCTCTTTAGTCATCAAGGCAGGGTTTTGCACTTCCAAAGTTTTCACCCAAAACCCAAGAATGAGAAAAGACATTTTGAAAATAATCTATGATGACCATTTTCACTGAAAGATGGCTTTATGCTCTACAGCATTTTTAAATTTGAAGTAGGATAGAATTAGGCTGTTCTCTGAATGGTGTTTGTAGTTCAGGTGCTGTTCAAACCCCCTTATTGTCTGACTTTTGACTTGCAGCCCTCAGTTGTGAAAACCTCTGCTCTTTGGCTGTCATGGTCAGCTTGGTCTCCAGTCCCCCACCCTGCACAAGTTGGGAGGCTTCCCACCATTATAAGATTCTTTGAACTGTGGTGCAGAAAGTGCAGAGGTAGAGGGTATGGTTATAGGGTTCTGTAGGGTCTTCTCAATCCTAAATCCAGTTTCTCTGGATTCTCTGTGCTGAGTAGTACAGGTAAGCTGCCCTAAGTGTATGGCTCATAGTTTCTGTCGCTGGTACAAATTCTCATTGTTCTTATTCATTTGTTAATTACAGCAATATGACTGTTTCATGTTGAAGCTGTTTTATATTTAGTTCAAGACGTTCATTTTAGTGACAGCAGAAATTGATGCAAAGCCTCTGTATGCTGAAAGATTCCAGTAAGTGTCTTTATGTGGAAAATATAAAGTTATTGTTTTAATTGCATGCTATCTAAGAGTTTTTTATTTGAAGATGTCATGTATACAGTAAATGTATACCAAGACAGAATGAATTGAATTAATTCAATGAATTGAACAGGCTGTTTCACAGGAATTTAAAGAAAGAAGCTGCCTGGCAGGGTGGAACCAGCAAACTACTTAATCAGAACCAGTTGAGCTTTCTGGATCTTTGTTCTGTAATTATTTTGAGCCGATGAGTGGACTTGATGAACAAACAAAGGTGGCAGTATTAGTGATGCTTTAAAATCAGTCTTGCACCACCATTTAGTTTGTTCATGGGGCATTTTTTCTGATAACTAGGGTAGCCTCTTCTGACTTGCTTTCTGTTGTCATAGAGGGAAAATTGAGTCGGTCTACATCTGAAATAGCTGCTCAAAGATGCTTTTTTTTAGCTGGTATGCAGGGAGAAGTTCCTGTACAGTTCTTAGTCCTGCATAATTTTTAGGGTTGGAACACTGCAGTCACTTTCTAAATATTAAAGCCGAGTAGTAAATTGACAGCATGTACAAAAGGCCATGATTCAGTTTAAAAAAGGTTTCATTTTCAAAATATCCTTGACTTTCTTTTTAATCAAGCTTGCCCTTTCTCATTAAGGACAACTTAAGCCACTGTTCTAATATGTAAATGGAAACTTTTCGTGGCAGTGTGAGATTTATGGAGAAGAATGATTGAGATATTGAAGACAAAAATCCAGGGTTAAAAGCATTCTTACAAAGAAGCAGTCTAGTCAGCAGGGAAATTTGAATTGTTAGAATCCTGTACAAGTGTTCTTGGGAATATGCATTAGAAATCTGCAAGCAATGCATGTGGATACATGTGGCATCTGTGCAAGGTCGTAAGTAGGTGAATCTGCAAGTTGTATAACCTAACCATTTTCCTTATTGCTGGGTTGGGAAGATCCTTTTTCCCCCTTTCTTTTCCTGAAGAGGAATGCATAAGGCAGTGAATCATATTTTTCTCTGGGTAAATCAGGAAAGAGCTAAAATTAGACCTTCAGAGTTCATTCTTTTTATTCCCGCTCAAAGCTGAGGAAAGCTTGGTAGATGGCATCTGCAGGTTTTGAATTGAATGTTTTAATTTTGGTTTGTGGAACTTTTTTTTTTCTCATTTTAATCTTATAAAAAAGTCATATCCATTGATATGGATAGCTTCATGCAGAGACTTCCAAAGCAATGCTGTCCTGCATAGGTTGGGAATTCCATGCAGTATCTCTGAGTTTGTAAGTCCTACTAATTCTCATCAGACCAAGACACAGACACTGCTGTCCTCTGCTCACAGATGGAGCAGCAAGAGAAGTAACACAGGTGAGAAGAGGGAACAGCGTAAAAATGAGAGCCAGGGAGGTTTCCAGCATACTCTACAAATCTGCATGGTGATATGGTTTATGTTCAGTGTTAGGTGACTCAGGAAGGTACCGATAAAATTAGGTGTACTTGTTAGCTCAGCGTAGGATACTTGCAGTGCATGCATTAGCTGTTCTAATGTGCTGGTAATTACGAAGTCCAAATTACAGATATGTAGGCCAGCATAATTTAAGGTGGTGTAAATGAAGTTAGAACTGAAAGCCCATCATGGTTCCGTACACTGCAAATAGTATTATTAGGTGGCTGTTAGAGCAGCCATGTAAGCTCCCACGCAGCTATGAAAAGGGGCTGGTTTTAACTAGATCCAGCTAAATGTAACATGTTTCAACTCTTTGGTCATCTTGAGCAGGTTTGTAGTTTGCTTTATGAACACAGTTCAGTCCACCAGGTTCAGTTTACTGAAGAGATGTGAGAGGGAAGCATTGGAGAACTACTTGCCTCTAATGTGAGATTTAATCCAGTCAGTGCCCAGCATCCCCCACTGCGGTCTGAGACTGCTCTCAGCTGAGCTCTGGCTGCCCAGGAAGAGCCAGGCCAAGTCTGCATTCTTGGACATCCCTCAGCCAGGGACACTTCCTCAGAGGTTGTCTAGCTGGTGACTTCCCTTTTGATAAGCAAGCTGACTTTAATAACTTAAGTCTTTTATGCGTGTCTTCTTAAATTACATGGTGGTGTGGTTTAACTCAGCCCCATGCGGCCTCTCACTCACTTCCTGTGGGATGGGCGAGAGAATCAGAAGTGTAAAAGTGGGAAAACTCGCATGTCAGGATAAAAACAGCTTAATAGGTAAAGGAGAGCAAAAAAGGAATTCATTCACCACTGGCCATGGGCAGGCAGGTGCTCAGCCATCTCCAGGACAGCAGGGAACTGTTTAATCATGTCTAATGGGGAGGGTTGATAAAGTGTGAAAAACGGGAGAGGAAGCAAAGGGCATTAGCAGAGCCAGGTGGTGGTTGCTGGTGTTGAAAAATCTATTACCTGGCATGGCAGGAGCCAGCAGGTAGAGAGCTGGGCCTCAGGAGGAGGGGTGGCTTCAGAAGTTGGCAGGTATTAAAACTCTGCTCCGTGTTTCTTCAGCTTACCAGTTTCAGAACCTCTGTGCCTGCGGTTTACTCTTTACTTCCCTCCTGTTTTGGGGGATCACCATGAGCTAATCTAAGCTGTTTGTGTGGCTAAACTGGATTAGTGAAATGTTAATCTTTGTTAACCTTTTCTTTATTCTCTACTTGTTTATTTTTAATCCAAATTGTTTTACTGATCCTATTTTGAATGGAATGCCACAGGGGGTGTTTTTTTCCAATGACAAAAGAAATTCTGAGATGCTCTGTTTCACTATCATTCCCCTGCTGGGTGCAGTGCCAGGGCTGCACTAAACTGGTGCTCATGGATTTGTACTGTGCCTGGTGAAATTATATTTCTCTATGCTTTTATGATATTTACATTGCAAAATGCAATGGGATTCTTACTGTTTTGAAGGTTTCATGTTGAGAAGCACATTGGCCTGAAACTTCCTGAAGTATTGCTGGGTGTTTATGTTTACAGATTTCATATGTTGTTTGACATTTCCTAATAAATAATCTTATAGTTGTAGCAGTTTGATCGTTGATTCTGATTTAAATCCAAGGTAGTTGCAACTTTGCAGTCTGTGGGATGGTTTGCATCTTGATTTTTGTAGAGCTTTTCCTATGATATAACACACACCTGAGTGGTAAATGTGTATGTGAGGAACATCAATGGTATTTGAAAGACCTATTTAGTCTTCAGCAGGCAATACTGTGTTCCATTAAAAAACCCCAAAGTTTCCCTTTTACATGGAATTTGTATAAAAGAAAGAAATTATTTACAGATAAATAATTTTTAAAGACCTCTTTACTGTAACTTGGATAAGGAAAGTGCTTTCTAGCCATTACTTCTGCTAAAGGAGAGAAACCATGGGAAAAGCATGATCTGATGATAGCAGTCCTTTGATAGCTGTTAAGTGTGGGGACTTCTTGTTCTCCATCTAAACTTAAGGGATACATCATATTTTTATCAGTTTATTTCCTCTTATGCCTTCATTTTCTCAGCTGTTGAATACAACTGTACATTTCTGCTGGTCTCTTGCACTTGCTAAAATTGCTGTTCACTGTTTTTATCTAAACCAATTCAATTAGTACTGAATTAATCAGCTAACTGAAGGAAACCAAGGTTAGCTCAGTTGGTTAGAGCATGGTGCTAATGACACGAAGGTTGTGGCTTAATCCCTGTATGGCCACTTACTTTAGAGTTGGACTCAATAATCCTTGTGGGTCCTTTCCAACCCAGAATATCCTTTTAATTCTGTGGCTCTGTAATTCACACAGAGACAGATCTCAAAACCTTGAGTTATTTTTGCCTGCTGGAGATGTGCTGCAGTCGGTGTTCTGCTGGAGCAGGGCATCTGTGTTTGAGGCTGATCGTAAATTTAGAAATTCAGGGTTAATTGCTTTTTGCCTCTGGTTGTAAGCAAATCCTGTTTGTGCATTTTCCCCCTTCCCCACTGCTGATGGCTGTCTAGTGACAATCATTAGAGAGGAGAGAAGGGGGAGCCCAGGCAATGGAAGTACTGGTGCTCAGGTTCCCATTACTTCTAATGGCAAGAAACCAGGGTGTCCAGTGTCCTGGAGTTGCACAGATTACCTGGGCTGAACTTTTCCAGTGTCTTTTTTCCAAGCTGTCTCTTGGCGTTCCCTGCCTTGTATCTTTGGAAGCCCACGTGGCCCAGTCTGAAGGTCCAGTAGTTTGCGGTATGCCAAGCACGAAGGCTTGGGTCTCCCAGAAGAGGTAGCTGGAGATGTGCTGCTGTGGAAGGGAAAAGGAGCATCCTGCTGAGCTGGCAGCCAGCATTCCAGCAGGGCAGTGTGGGGAGGAGAGAACGGTGCTGCTGAGGCACTCTGGCAAGAGCAGTGTCTCTGCAACAGCTGAGTGCCTTGATGGATGGCAGCAAGGCCTGTGAGGGTTGCCTCACGTTTCTGTCTGGATTAGGACTCAGTGGTTTCCAGAAATCAATTTTAGTCCTTTCATTAAATTACAGACAGACTCCAGCTCTAAAAAATTTAAGAGTGTGTTGGCGAGAATGTCTCTTGGGAGGAGATGGTGCAAGGCTTCTTTAAATAGGTAAATATCCATTCAGTGTTTGTTAAGGTTTGGGGTTTTTTAATTGTGAGGGAAGAGCAGCATCACATATTTGGCAGTGTTAATAATCTTAATGAAAAGGTCTTCAAGTCACACATTTTTCTTTTCATTTTCAAAATATGCGCAGCCTTGCACGTAGGTGAACCCACTGATTGTCTTGTGTGGTTTCCAAGTTCGGGGAAAATTTGGCCTTCGTATATTTTCTCTCTTCTACTTATGTGGAAGATAAAAAAAACCAGCCAAGGAACAAAACAGCTTAGTACATGTCTGAGGTTTTTCCTCAATTATCTAAAAGTTGACATTACATCATCTGCACAGATGTAAATATAGAAAATAGTAGGTGTGTTAAATCTCCTGACATATTTTTAAAAGCTTTTTACAGAGGACTGACTTCACTTGAGTGTATGTTTGTGTCAGTAGAGATGTGGCATTATATCCATTTTTCTTTCTGGGAGATTGAAAGTTTCTTTAAATGCTTATTTTCATCTTTTATGGTTGTTTTAGCTGCGGAAATGCTGTTATCTTTTCTGTCTTTGGCTCTACTCTTTAATAAGATGGTTATATATCAGTGAAGTAGTGTCCTGGTTTTTCCTAACTATTCCTCTCTCTATATGTTTCAGATTTCCCCAAATACACATTTTTTTCTTTCTGAATGATGATATTATTGAATTAGATCATTGAACAGATAAATAAATAATGCAGCTGTGTGGTTTTGTATGAAAATCAGCTGAGCTGTTGCTTTTTCAGACAAATAATAAAAACAATCCCTCCTTCAATTTACTGCTAAAACGCAGAGAATTAGCAAAATAGATGTGAATATTTTGGGTATTGCGAGACCTGTCCTAGGTCCTGATTTGGGGTAAGTTCCCTGTTTGAGATCATATTTAAGACTTAGTGTAAAGAAAATCCAGAGTTACCAGACTTCTCAGCTGTTAGAGGACTCATTAAGCATTCAATGGAAATGCAGTTTGGTTTTTGGTGTAATGTGTTTGTTAGGTTCTGTATTGTGGACAGGCAGTGCTGTAACCATCTCTATCTATGGCTACTTAGTGGACGTAAATGTTGTGACAAATAAAGATTCTAACCTGGCTTTGAAATTGAACTTTAAATATTACTCTAAAAGTACGAAACAAACCCAACCAATTCCGAAATCAATTTCTATTGCCATGTAATTGCTGCATGTAAGAAAACAAGAGAGGAGTTGGAGTGTGTTTTCTCTTTTGCAGGTGTTGCTGAGATAATTCTGTTTATTTAAAGCATATGATTTCATGCAATTGTGCCCGATTGTTAGTGCAGCTGTCAACAGCTGCATGCTCATTTAGCTAATTGCATTCTAGTAATATAGTTAAGCTTATTTTAAGATACGCAGTTGTATGTTTTTGGTTTTTTAAAGCAACTGCTCACACTCAGAATATTTACTGCAGAAAGTTCTCTGCTATCACAATGAACCGCCATCATTCCTAGAGCAAATTTAAGAGCTTCTACACAGACTTTCAGCCAGTTTAGTGTATGAATAGCACCTGTGGAAAGTTGGACCATACCACTTAAATTCATACAGTTCTAAAGGCCTCGAAATGGTCTTGTCCTTGGGGTCAGTTTCATCATCTGCTCTTTGGGAATGTTTTGTAGTTAACATGTAAAAATTTAATTTCACAATCATCTAGTTCCTACTGCTGCATCAGTATTCTGGTTGTGTGTACAGGAACAATGAGCTTCTCTTACATACTGATCGTCTCCTTCTAGAAGTATGTACATAAAACGAGAAATTTGTCTAAGTTGTATATGTATAAAAAGCATATTAGGAGAGTAGACTGTCGTGCATGCTGTTTCTGGGTATTTATATGGTTTTTACTGGTATGTGTTAGCGACGTGCTCACAGTCAACAGTATGAAATGTATAATGCAGTGTTGTTTTTATTTGTTATATAGCTTTATGCCAGTATATACAGGCCTCTAAAACCCGAGATGGTGGCAGCCGTTTCATTTCAAGTGCAACAGAAGGTAAAGGAAAAAGTGTGGGGGAAAAAAAAAAGCACTTTGTTCATCTGATACTCTTTCTTCATGGACGGTTTCGTGGTTCTTGATCTTCTAACCTTCTAGACTCTTCCTTCACAGCTAACTTCTTGCAGTAGATGGTGGTTATCTTTTTTCCTGAGTCTCGATAACGAAATTAAGAGATCTCATGATGTCACTTGTATGTCTATCTAAAAGTTGCATCATCTTTGCATTTTGTCTATTTGTGCTTTTCTTCAGTAACAACATTGCACTGAAACTGAAGCTTTAGCTGTGTTTTAATGAGAATCAGAAATATCTGAAGAGTGGCTTAGAGAATTGCTGTCATGACCACAATCTCAAGCTTGTCACACTTAAGGAAAAGCACAGATACTTAATGACACAGAAATGTTACAATGCTAATCCTTGCTAATATCTGCAGTCTGACTATACGCTAACGAACTGTCTTGCATTTTCTGTTTCTCTTAAAAGGAGTGTGTCCTTAATTCACTTATCCTCGCATCTGCCTGCTGATGTCCTGCTTTTTGGCCTTGTTTGTGCTTAAAAAGGGAATGAAATGCTTATGTATTTTTCTTTCATCTGCAGGGGAAAACTTTGAACAGACTCCGTTAAGACGCACATTTAAATCCAAAGTTCTTGCTCGCTATCCTGAGAATGTTGAATGGAACCCTTTTGACCAGGATGCAGTGGGAATGGTCAGTATCTTAATGGCTTTTGGGGCTTTTTTTGTTACATTCTAGAGCATTATTAGAGAAATAAATTAGTCTGCAATTAATGAATCTTCTGTGCATGATTTTTCCATTTAATAGAATGTGGTGTATCTTAATTTAGGCAAAATATAGTGCACTTCTCTGTCAGATTTCTGGTCTCAGTGACCAAAATACTTTCCTTTATTTGGGTTTGAATTTTGTTATTTTATTCCCGTTGAGGCTGGTAACAAAATGGTTATGAGTTTCAGTAGAAATTGCATGCAGCCCTTTTGATACATTCCTTTTGTTTTTCTGATTTAGAACTGTGTATTGTGCAGAAATGTAACACTTAATAGAATTTAAAGTGAAATGCGATGGCAGTCTGTGGATTCTAAATCCCATTTTCACCAATGCTTCTGGAGGCAGGGGGAGAGAAAAGTGTGTTTTAATGGATATTATCTTGCCTTCCCCTTTTTTGTAGCTGTGTATGCCTAAAGGGCTTGCTTTCAAGACACAAGCGGATTCCAGAGAACCTCAATTCCACTCTTTTATTATTACTCGTGAAGATGGCTCACGGACATTTGGATTTTCTCTCACGTTTTTTGAGGAAGTCACTAGCAAACAGATCTGCAGTGCAATGCAGACGTTGTATCATATGCACAATGCTGAATATGACATTCTCCATACTCCACCCACCAATGACAAGGAGAGCTGCAGCAGCACTGGAGACTGCAATGGCACCTCTGTCTCAAAGCTACAGCGATTTAACTCCTATGACATCAGCAGAGACACACTCTATGTCTCAAAGTGCATTTGTCTGATAACTCCGATGTCTTTCATGAAAGCTTGTAAGAAAGTTCTAGAACAACTTCACCAAGCAGTGACTTCACCTCAGCCACCACCGCTACCTTTAGAAAGCTACATCTACAATATTCTCTATGAGGTTCCTCTTCCTCCAGCAGGAAGGTCATTAAAATTTTCAGGTGTTTATGGACCAATTATCTGCCAGAGGCCGAGCACCAGTGAACTACCATTGTTTGATTTTCCGGTTAAAGAAGTTTTTGAATTGCTTGGAGTAGAAAATGTGGTTCAACTCTTTACCTGTGCCCTTTTGGAGTTTCAGATACTGCTTTATTCACAGCGTGAGTACTTGGGTTTTGTTTTCTTATCTTGTAGTTGTACTGGTGCAAGGTCTTACTGTGTCTTGAATTCTAAAAAACACACAAACAAGAGAATAGCTGCATTAAAGTGGCATGAGCATGCTAATGCAGTCTGGCTGATCTGTGTGCAGGTCTTAATGTAAAGAAAAGCACTGGAGTTGTAAGGAGAGTTGCATTGGCTCCTGCTGTTAGACACCCAAACTTAAAACTGAGTTTTCATGTAACCTCCTCTGTTCATGGATTGGCTGACCCCTTTACTGCTGGCTCTGGACTGTGCTACTGGATAGAGCAGTTTGCCTTCTTCCATGTTCCAGTCTAGCTGCTTAGCTGAATTCCCTGCTGTCTCTGCAGAACTAGCCATGCATTTTGAGAAGATACACAGTTAATTATACATCTGGTTCTGACGAAGAGTTAATCTTGCAAATAACAATTTTCTCTTTGGGTACCCAAAGTCACATTTCAGTTGTTACTTTGAAAGATAAGTACCTGAAAAAAGTTCTGACTGAATTCAAATCCCTAATCTCTGTTCAGGCCTTGAAACAATTATAGCTGAACCCACATGGCTAAAGCTTGCTTTGAAGAGGATAGGCAGCAACTGAGCTGAAATAGCATGTTTATCAATTAGTGAGTAGTGTGGGAGTGGTATCTATTTTCTGTGTTGAAATTTGTGGATACTGGCCTTCTTACTCTGCATCCTGTTGCTCTAACACAGAGAATGTGGAATTATGCCAGAAGATAATTTCTCCTGCTTTTCTTTTTTTTTTTTGTCCCAAGCTGACTAGCATTAGTCCAGACTCACCCATTCAGAATAGAGTGGTTTAAACAGACAGCCTGCATTTTGAACACTGCTTTATAGTAATGGTTAGGAAGCCTAAAAGACCCCAAGACAAAACCAGGGCTAATCCCTGGTGTTATTGAAATTTGTTTTTGGTGTTTTCTTCCCTTGACCTGTCACTGAAATACGTAGAACGCAAATGGTAACTGTTTACAAAGTATAACCTGCATTCACCAGCAGCCTTCTCCAAGCATGAAATACAGATTTTGTGTTAAGTGTGTTAAGATCTGTGCATACACTAAAGCCAAGTATGGATTTGTGTGTACAGTGAGGGTGATTAAAAGTGTGTAATGGCAGCAGGGTGTTACATCACAGTTGTTTCATTGTATAGACACTGTGAACTGCAAGAGAAAAACTGCAGTAATTCAGATGCAGTCAAAAAAGCTCACTGAACTCTATAGTGGTCACTCTCTTGGATTTAAAATACAAATTGCTGCTCTACTTACTGTTTGTAGCAAATCTAGAAATACTTGTCTAGCAGACAAGCTTTTGTGGTTTCCCCAGAAACGGATTAGGTTTTCATATGTTTGAGACTGAGGGAGAGTTTGTTTATATGGATACCTGTGTCCCACCACTGGAGGACTCAAACATCAGCTCTTTCATCTGAAGAGGGTGTGGTTGTGTTGGCCTGTAGCCGTGCCTGTGGAATCGTGGTGGGTTGGAAGCTGTGCAGAACAGCCATGTGTGCATCACCACGTGGGAACAGTGCTCCTGGATCTCTTTCCAGGCCATTGCCTTAGGAGTGCTCTTTTGTCCCAGGCTGGAGCTCAGCTCACTTCTGGGCTTGTCTACTGTATTCTGGCTTCTCTTTCCAAGTCCTTTTATTAGGTTCAGCTTTCTGTCTTGGGCCCTTTCCAGGTGTCTGATCAGTGGCTAATTAAAGAAGCTTAAAATAGTCCTGAACAGTTGAGTTTCTTGTTTGCAGGCACAGACATTTGGAGTTCAGAGGGATGAGGGATCAGTTCAGACAGTTTCTGTCCACTGTTTCCCTGCCTCACCCCAAGCTTTGGCTGAGTTGGGTTGTGTTATACCTTATGGAGGTGTCTCGTCTCTGTCAAGATCTCACCTTAGTTTTTGGCTGAAAAGTCTTTTTTCAGTAAAAAAAGAATTTTAATTATTTGTTTGCTGACTTTTGACCCTCAGGTTGGGTGAACTGCCTGCAGCAGGGCCTTCTCAGTAATAGTAGCCAATTTTTTTTGAAGCATAGCTTCTCTTAAAGACTTTGTGAGGGATTTAATCCCTATGCTTTTTTTTTGTTTTGTTTTTGTTTGTTTGCTTTTGTTGTTCTTTTCAACTGGAATATGCTCCTAATATATTCTGCTCTTTCTATGGTTGAGTAACATCTGTTTTTTGCTGTTTGTGAAACAGGAAATACTGAATGGAGATACAGGTGATGGTGCACTCAGTCCTAAGTGGAATCAGAAATTGCTTTACTTCAGAAAAGGCTTTTTCAGGTTCTTGTATGCATACCAGTGTGAGTTCTAGGTTGTCCTTCAGAATGTAAATACTAAGTTTTTAAATATCCTTTGAGTTTGCTAAATCTGGTGCTCAAACCCATGACAGCTGAGATGACTGAGATAATTTCTTGTTCTGCTAGGTCAGATGAGATTATGATACTCATTGGGTGGATTTAGGTTTAGAACAGTACGTGTCAGGATCAGCGGATTTTCAAGTAAGATTTACTTGAAAAAATACCCCAACAACAAACACACAGAAAATAACAAAACACCACCAAAACAAAAACCAAACCCCAAACCTCTTGGAGGACTGGTGGAACTAGATAATCTTGAGGTCCCTTCCAGCCCAAACCTTTTCATAATTATGTGTCTCTATGACTTTGTTGCCAAGTGCAATTCCTTTTGAAACAAATTCTTTTAATGTTTTAAGTTTCAGTCAGTCCTTGGAGTAGGAGTAACTTCACTTGGCAGTGAATGTGTTTTGGTTTAAGATTCCTTTGACATGTTTCTGACTTGATGCTTCTGGAAATTCTTCTTTTGTCCCACAATGTTGGCACAGCCTTGTGTATTTTGGATTGCTGTAAATCAAGTGTAGGGAGTGAATGCCTCAATTTGATTGTCCTGTTGAGAGACCTGTCTACCATTTGGAAAAATGTTAGAGGCATTCAGTGCCTGTAAGAGAGGGAAGAATTTGAGGCTGCTGCAAGTGCTGAGCCAGTGCTGAGGAACTCTGGAAAGAGTCAGTGGTGCTGGAGGCCTGTGGGAAGTGCCCTTGCCAGATATTCTGTGGGAGCTGGTTTGCATCCCTGCAATTTATGTTGCTCTTGTAACTGTGAAATAGACTTATTCCTTATCTCAGAGAGCACCTAGAGCTCTTCTGAAAAGTGTGTACTGAGTTAAGACAGCTGTGAAATCTGCTTGGAGGTGATTTTTCTAAACAGCTAAAAACAAAAAAAGAGAAATGTAATGCACTGCTGCCACAGACTGTGATCTTGGGCAGTTTTATTTTCTGGGTGGCAGCTGTCTGCTGCCATTTTACAGTACAAATAAGGGGTTTTTTTCTGCTCTGCCTTTGAATCACTCCTACCCATCTTTGTTTCACTTGTTTAAAATAACGTTCATTCTGGAGATAGAAAATACTAGTTTAATTTCTTTGTAGTATTACTCCTGTGCTGCCTAACTCTGATCTCTTACACAGGACACTTTCTTGTTATGCTTCCAGTGATTGAGGAACCTTGCTGCTTGAATCCCCTTGTCAGACACAGGATAGGAGATACTTCACCCCACTGCTTCTACTAACCACAGTTGGTTCTTACTGCAGTTACAGGGTTTTTTGAAGTTACTTCTGAGTTACTTGACAAATACAAAAGTATTTCATTGTGGTCCATGAAGTAGGAAGATTAAAAAGAAAAAATGTTCCAAGATGTGCTCATATAGTTGTTTTAAATTTGGCTGAGTCAGAGGATTTCTGTAGGCACTTGACAGACTTCTCTGTGCTAGAATGTGAAATGCAGAGGTGGAATGATGGTTCTTAGAGCTGCCACCTTCTTCCCATCCTGTTCCTCTTTTTCCAGGCACAGGACATCTCAATTTCTTTTTTTTTTTTTTAAATCTTTTACAGATAAAGACTACCGTGTAATTTCTCATACACGCTTTTAGAGATAATGTATTTTATCTATAGTAATTGGTTAGAATAACAAATCATGCTTTTTAAAAAAAAGTAGTGGATTTTCTTTTCCTTGCACAGTGATCAGTTAATCACTTTCCCACCTAACTGTGCCCTAGTCATATGTCATTATTTCCCTACCAGTGCTTGTGTACAGTACAAGGCCAAAAGATTGTGTCATTGACACCAGAAAAAGCACATTTGATTTCAAGGACAAGAGCAGCAGCACTGCTGAAACGCTTCTTCACTTTCTTAATCTCTTTGTTGTTGTTATTTTTAAATCTTCTGTAATTCTTTGGTACTAGAACTGTGCTGCTTGCTTCTTCTTTAAACCCGAAAACTCCTCCGTACCCTGTCAGGGTAGGTATAACTTAAGAAAACACAAAAGTTATTTTGGTTTATGTTTGCGGACTTCTTGCCTTTGTCCTTGCCTTTTGCCTACAGCAGAATGAAGTCACTGTTGCTTGAAGGCTGCAACAGGGCAAGCCAAATAGTTGGGAATGCCTTAAGCCATGTGGATATCCAGGATGAGAGAGCTTCATTTGCAGATAGCTCAGTGGCAGGAGGTGGCTGCCCAGTGGATAGAAATTCTGAACTATGGATGTTACTTTGTAATTAATTTGAAAGGCTAATACTAAAGTTAGCTTAATGACAGACGGAGAAGTATTTAAATTATCCAGCAGGATTAGACAGGGGGGTTTTGTGTAGTAGGAAAACACTGTTTCTATTCTAAGACTTGTTCTTGCAGATAAACAAGCTGAATGCAAACCAGCTGGAATGTTTGTGTGTCTATGGCTACATTTAAAGTTCCTTTTAAAACTGAAGAAAATAGGGTATGGAATAGAATCTTCTTCTTCCCAAAGCTTATCATTAATTCATCACTTCTTTGCAGTCAGGCTGTGATTAAAGCTGCAAACCCATACGTAGTTGTGTAGGCAGAAGCTGGTGTCCAGGCAGAATAGGGGAGTGTTGCTGGTGATGTTCATTGGTGTTTCAGTTCAAATAAGCTTTTGGCAAAAATTTAACCTGTTTTAAGTTGTTCTCATCTGTTTTGGTTGAAGGCTTCTCTGTAGTAGGTCTGCTGTGAGGCAGTGACAGCTAGGTCCATGCAATAACCTTTTCCACCGGCACAGCTTGATACGAAAACTAAACATCAAAATCCTAAATTGCAGAATTATGACTGATGTTAGCAAAACCCATGCTGAGTTCCTCTTGGGTTGTGGGGCTCTTTGCAGACCCCAAACTCTGCAACTTTTTCCCCAAACAAAATTAATCATGAATGTCAGGAACTGAATTTCTTGGCCCTTTTTCTACTGCTGTTTGAAGTCTGAGTGGAGGCTGGCTAAAGGACAGAATCAAAGCCATAACCTTGGGAAGTGCAGAGTTAAGGTTAACTCTGGAGCGTTTAGAACAAATGTTATTCTTGCAGTTTCCATCTGCCCTCTGTGACAGTGTGCAACAGCTTCAGAAACCTCAGCACCTGAGCCTTTCCATTCAAGTGTCTTTTCCAGTTTCACAGTGTCTGTAGTTTTATGAACATGAAAGGAGAAGGCATACATACCCCACACCCTAATGAAGGTTACTGGCTTTTTGCCTTCCTCCTATTCCCTCTCCTTTCCTGGCTGGAATTGGATATTGTTGCAGTGTCATGAAAAGGCATCCTGTGTCTCCAGTTTGTGCTGTATTTATAGCCTGACTGAAGGTAGGAATTGCCCTAGTTGTGGGAATGTGCTTTATACCCTTTCCAGCCTGGCAGCTGGAAAGCAGTCAGGGTGTTTCAGCAGCTGTATTGGAACACACATCTGGTGTTGCCTCCCCGTTTGTGGGATTTCAAAAACCCTTGGAGATGGCTCTGTAGTTAAAGATGAGGAGGGTGAGATGTTGGCCCAGCAATGTGAACTGCTCTAGCCACCAGTGCTGAATAAAAAGGTCTCTTAGTGTGTTGCACAGGTACATTTAACACTGCTCCTGAGCTCTAGGAGGACGTGAGTTGTTTTTACATTGAGCTGAGGCTTTGGTGGTTCACTGCAAAGGCTAAAGGAAGCCGATCCTTTTCATTTTCTGCATAGTTATTTCAGTCACACTGTTGGGTTGGCTGCTATACAGCATGCTTTATAGACATTTAAACACTCTTTTAAAAAATGTTTATCTGAGAGATACCAGATGCCTTGGGTTTCATCCAAGGCTTCCATAGAAAGCCCTGAGCACAGAGAAAAGAAATTATTTCCGATGTGTTTCTTAGCTGATTACAATACTGCTTCTGTATTCAAACTGGTGTTCCTGGTGACCCTGGTATAGGTAGCAGAAAGTGACTTAGCATGCATTAAGGCTCGGTTTGCTCATTTCCATATGACTTGTAGAATGACCTACTTTGGGTTGAGCTCTCTTTGTTGTTTCAGCAAAATGTGCTGGGTGTGCAGGTCTGGGTTTTCATTATGATGCCACTCAGCTAGTACTGGGTTTTGTGGTTTCTGTTTTCAAGCAAGTTCTCATTTCTTTAATTTAAATTCATTTACTTAAAAGTATTTGTGAAAACAATTTTAATTTTCTTGATCTTTTTCAGATTATCAGAGGCTGATGACAGTGGCAGAGACCATCACAGCACTAATGTTTCCATTTCAGTGGCAGCATGTGTATGTTCCTATCCTTCCAGCATCCCTCCTTCATTTTCTAGATGCTCCTGTCCCTTACCTCATGGGCTTGCACTCTAATGGACTGGATGATAGGTCTAAGCTGGAACTTCCTCAAGAGGTGAGAGGAGCTTGTCTTGATTAAATATTGTCCATGACTATGAGGGAAGTGAGATTTGAGCCAAAACACAAGTACCAACTGTAATAGCCATTGTCAGGTTCTTGCTGGCTCTGGTTTGGGACAGGTCTTTATTTCTTGAAGATGCTGACAAAAATCAGGTGAGATAGATAGAGCCCTGCTTTTGAAATTGTATGCTCTGATAGAATTCAACTGTAATTTTACAGGAATTGATGCATTGGGGTTACAGAAGGAACATTTTTGTGCTGGAAAAATTAGCCTCGTAATGCTAGGAAGTGCAGTGTGAATTCCCCAGCTGTGGCCAAAAGGCTGTGGTGGTGAGTGAGCAGAACTCGACTGGCATCAGCGCTGCTCTGGTTCCTGGCTGTGTGGTGTTAGGCTGGGTTTCTCTGCACTGGATTTCTCTCTTGGGGTTTGCTTGCAAGGACCCAGCCTGCCAGGTGTCTGCACTAAACCATTTCAGATTTTCTCCTAGAATGCCTGCTTCAGTCTGCAGCAAAATGTCAGCGTGTACTTGAGCAGACTGCTGCTTGTTGGGGTAGTGCTGACGAGCCCTGGGAGCAGCAGTCCCTGTGTGAAGGAGAAGGAAATGGTCTGTAAAGGTTCTGCAACTCATACATGGGACTTGGGGCTACGTTCAGACTGCTCAGAGGTTGTTTTTATTTATTTTGTCCCCCTGTTCGCTTCACAAACACTTCTTGTAGGGATGTGCCAAGAGTTTAAGAGCTGGTGGTGAGGATCAGGGGACCAGAGGTGCCTAAGGTGAGCACTACCCAAGGCAGCAGAGGAAATGTCTGGCCCCTGCTGGGATCTGCTTACTTGTAGGTGTAACTTTGCAGGGGAGGAGCTGTGTAAATCATGGGAAACACCCTACTTACAGGCCCTGCTAGGATTCTCTAACCTCTGCCTTTTTCTCTGACTGTGGGTTTTCTTCTATTACCATTTGTATTTCTGGGAAAGCAGAAGCGTGGCAGGCACAGGGTTTTGTGGTGGTGGTTTTTGTTTTCATTATCAGGCAGTGCTGCAGCATAGCTTGACACAAAAAAACCTTCCTTTTTAAAAAGGCTGCCTGAAATTAAAGACAAGATATTTTTGTGAACCTCCAGTCTGGTCTCCATGCCAACATTGCTCTTTTTCTCAAATCCATATGCTGGTAGTTTTCATTTGTTTTTCCTGGCAAGTTCAAAGTAAAACTTTTTTTTCAAACTGTGTTATTTTTTTCTATGAAAACTAAAGTGTTTAATGTCTTGATTTCTTTATTGTCTCCCTCTCTTTTTTTTTTTTCCCCACTGGCATAATTAATAACAGAGTATTGTATGTTCTTGCCATGAAAACAACAGTCTGTTGCTTTGGTTTACTATTTTTTCAGAATTTTGGCTGTACTGACAGGCCTAATTAATATGGTTAGTGCACTTTTTAGAGAGAATAGCTGATGAAATAAAATGCACGTGTGGATATGCATGTTAATGTGCACCATGGATGTTTTCACTGTTACCACAAGCTTCTGAAAGACTGTCCTCATTTTGTAAAGAACTTCCTCATTTTAAAATTGCTGTAATACTTCCAAATAAATAAACAAACATATTTTAATTTCAAATAGGTACTTCAATTATTTAAAAGGTAAATAGGTTTTGAAGAGATTTATCAGCATATTTTGGAGGTTTAAAGTAAGGCGGTTGATCTATTTTTAGATGTTTGAAATGAAATCCAAGTACTATTAAAAAGTAATCTGACACCTCAGTTTACATTTTGTTTTACAGGTAGCCTTTTATGCAGATGGAGGAGTAGATTTTTGATAGTATCTTGCAGAGATGAGAATTGTCTGGGAGGGGAGGACAGACAGGACAGAAAGCAGCAGCAAAGTGCCGATGTGGTGGAATTAGGTGCAAGACTTCCTTGTCCTTCCCAAGTTTCAACTTTTCTCTTTCTTATTTGAAGAGTGAGCTCTTAAAACTGTACATGATGAGTTTGACCTAGTGTGAGAAATCCCCTTGGCAGTCACTGCTGAGTAGAGTTTCTTGTGAGCTGTTGAAGTCCTTTGTATTGCAGGCTGGAGATGGAGCTGTGGCATAGAAATGGACTGGAGTCTCCAGTCTCTTAGTGAATAACCTAAAAGTTATCCTGTACCAACAGATTTGTTTATTCAAGAGGTTAAGTGGACTGGGAAGAATAAGAGCTCACTATTGTTGAGGTTTTCATTGTAGGGAGTTTGCTTAAAAAAACTCAGCTGACCAAAAAAGCCCAATCAAACCCCTATAGAACAGCAAACAAAAACTGCCAAGGAACGTGAATAATGTGTTGTTGTAGAACAGTAGAAGAGGGCATATGGATTCCATAATTCCACTTCAATAAAGACAAATGTCTTTATTGAAGACAAATGTCAATAAAGACAATGTATCAGAGGGGATATTAATATTTGACATTGTTTATCTCTGAAGTTTGGAATGGATATCAACCTTTATGAACTCATCAGGGTTATACGAGGAACTCCTCTAGGCTCCTGATGTCAGAATTTTCCTCACTTATCACAAAGGGTGTACAAAGAGCCATTCTGTGGTGTAATTTATTCTGAGTTCTGAAAAAAATTTTTTTTTCTTTGTCTTGAAACTGCCTAAGCTGCATCTCTGTTCCTAATCTATTTACATGGATGTGTGGGACAGCTGCTGTTAAAGAAAGCAATATCTGATTTAGGCAGGGGCCAAAGAGGTGAACTTGGAGAGAAAATCTAGTTAGTGCTTTTCAGTTGAAGGGCATTGTGGAGGAAAATAATATTGCTGTCTAGCACAGCATGGATACCTCAGTGTCACTGTAGACTTCTTCATTGTGGTTTTATAATGAAGTTTTAAAAAGACTGTTTTGTCTTGCTCAAAGTGTTTTAGGCTAATACTTTCAGGCTAATAATATGAAAATACAGTCTGTCCCAGCTCAGTTAGGTTTTGCTTGGTGTAAGTCTTGCACACATATGCTGTAAGGTGTGTTTTGGTGGCAACCTCCCATGTTTGGGTCACATCTGGTGTTTCCAGGGAATTCTTTACCATGTGAGCATGGAAACCCAGCTGTATCCTGGAAGTTAATGCTTGTATCAGATGATGATTAAAATCTTCAACAAAAAAGTTGTGTTAGTACAAAATTCAATTTTAGGTTATTCCTTGGGTACACCAGAAAACAGTCCCCGATGGAGAATTCGTTGAAGACCACCAGTGACCTGAAGACCTGACTCTCTGTAGCCCAGTAAAACTAGGAAATGCTGAGGTTTAGTGTGGAGTTGAGTTTCTTGTGCATGTCAGCAGCAGAGTGCGCGTTCTCACAGGTGTTGCTGCTTTGCTGAGGGCTCTGTGTGTGCCTGAGCATCCTTGTGGTTTCCCTGGCAGCTGCATCAGAGGCTTGTGAGGAAGCATCAGAGGCTTGTGAGGAACCCAGAAGAGAAGGGGAGGGCGTGGGAGAAGCTGTGCTAGAATAAGGTGCTGCAGATATCAGAGGGGAAGGGAAGAACATGTAGCTGTTTCAGGTGTTGCTGGTGTAAGTGCGGTTTGTTTATCAGCAAAACTGATCAATAGAGGTGGTTTTAGCAGCTTATTCACAGATCACAAACCTAGCAAGCACTGAAGTAAGATTGGTTTATTTGATGTGTCTTTGCATTTCCTTCTAAAGAAACTTCTGCAGTGCTATAGAAATACATTTTTAACAAGCAAGTTAATCCAGACCATTTCATGCTGCAGGATTTGTATGTGTGTCTTGCCACTCTAATTTAGGAGAATGGTAGAAATTGAAATTATTTTCAGTGGAAATAAGCAATGATGAGTTTCCAGCACTTGTGAAATAGTACTTTGTTTTATCTCATTAAAAAGCCTGTTCTTAATGAAGTGATCCCAAGGGTCTTGGACAATAGCTTTTCTTTTTAGAAAAGTTGAAAGAGTTTAAAACCTAAAATGCATTTTCTCTGCTAGTATAAGACAGATTATATATATTCTCAGTGTTTTTATTTCAGCAATTAAAAGGATGTGATTCAGTGCTAAACCTGAACAAATTCTGTGGGTTTTTATTTTTGTATTTTGTTTCAGAAGATAAGAAAGGTCTCCTGAAAAGCCTTTTTTCATCCTGATGCTAACACATTAGACCAAGATAATTATTTAAAGATAATCACTGCTTTGTATGCATTCTCAGACTATCTGCTGGTGGTTTGATCCTTGATAATACTGCAAATTTATTGACAGACCTCAGTTTTATGTTTTCTTGTACTCCAGTGTGAACAGCCACCTGAGGAGTTTCTGAAAGCTGCAATGGCTTTGAGCTGGAAGCTGTTCTCAGTCACAAATTCTGGGTTGGCTTGAAGGACAGCAGTGCTGAGAATAAGTGCAGAAGGTCACCATTTGCTTGTGGGCGTGGCACAGGAGCATCCTTCAGAATTTCGGCCCACTGTAGACACACTTCCCACAAGTCAGCCATGTGTGTGTGAAGTTGCACATCCATGTTCTCTGTGTGTTGTGTGAAGTGGGTGCTCATTTGCAAGGTTAGGGCCAAATGCACAAACATGATACGGGCTGTAGATGAACAGGGTTTAGCCTTTCAGTGTTGGATTAAAGCAGAACCTAAATCATTTCCTTCTGTACTTTTGAACAGAGCTGAAAGGAAGGATATGGGCTTGATGTAGGCCCTGCTAGATCTGTGTGGGGCTTTGGCCCTTATTGTCTTTGAGGTCAAACTAAAGAATTACAGTTGTCCTTTGGCTTTGGAATGGGTGGGTGTAGTCTAGACCTCACTAACCCCATGGAAAGTGGTGCTGTTGGCTTCAAGGAACCAGGCACTGGCACCAGATAGATGAACACTGATTTGCTTAGATCCACATTTCTAAGGTTTGTAAGACTTTCACCTGGACACCCTGATGCCTAAAGAGGCCAACCTAGAAACAGAGACTAGACAGGAGTAAGGGAATAAAGGTGGATATTTATTTGAAAGGCCTTCAGAGGCACACCCTGGGCAGGCCAAAGGCTACACCCAAGATGGACCCCGAGTCACGAGTTCTTCACACTTTTATAGGTTTGGTCCATTTGCATATTAGCATAATTTCACTAATTAAACTTTAGCTAATGATGTAATTTCCCCTCAGCTTGTCCCCCTTCTCAAGATGCTGGGTTACACATTTTGGGCCTAGCACAGGCTGGGTGTCCTTGGAGAGCAGCCTGGAGAGGCTTTTTTATGTCTGTCTTAGCATGAGAGAGCAGCAGCTCACAGGCTACAGGACACTTCAGAGTTACACACTGGGAATACAGAATTTGAAAAATAGAAAAGTTAAAACCTAAGGCATCACTCTGTTACTTGGGATGATAAAAGTTTATGGGAAGGACAAGTTTTTAAATTAGGATGTGACATCCTTGTTTCATAGTGTAGTGTCTCAGAAGAACATTTTATTGTAGATGATGTAATGTGTCCTCTCTTGTGACAATCTGCTATTGAAGTGAAGTGGTGTGTAATTCTTTTGGGGTTTTCTTTTGATCAGAAAACTGATATCTGAGCAACAAATAAAAGAATATTTGACTTGTTCTAGAGACCTGAAGTACCAAGCAACTAACTTAAGGATGCTCTTTCAGTTATATCCCTTACACACATTGCCAAGTATCTTGTCTTTATATCATTTTAGTTTTGTGTGTGTAAAATAATAATCAGTGTATCCGCATACAGAGCTGTCAGCTGTTCACAGCCCACTCAACTGTGCTGCCTCCAGAGACAAAACAACGAAACTCTTGTGGCCAAAGAACTCCTTTATTTTTCTGCTTTGTGTACTTGCCCAGTTCCTAGCATGCAAAATGCTTTGGATGACCATGATTTCATAAATAATAAGTGCCTTGTGATTTCTCTTAGTTTTTAAGGAGGGGAATGCTCTATCCTTACTGGTATTCCATTCTGTTGGATCTGTAGTGTAGCAGCATAGTGAGATTTACTGCTTCTGGTGGTCTATTTATTTCAGGTTTCATTTTTACAGAGAAATACTGTTTTGGTACCTCTGGAAGGGCTTGTGCATTGAGATGTTTTTGCCATTGCCAGGGAAACAGGTTCCCATGTTTCCCTGAGGAACATGGCCTTTTCAGAAGTGTGTATGCAGTTCTTGAGGATGACCTCAGCTTCCCTGAGTTAAGAGAGGCTAAAGTCATCTATGGAATCTTTGCTTATGCTGCTCTCGGTAGTCCTCTATTTTATGTGTTATTAACCAGGCACTGGATAACTACACAGTGTCCCTGAAAATATTCTTTACACTCTGTTTGGAGTATTGCTGCACACTGACTTGTTTTTTAATGTTTCCACATAGGCCAGTTTCTGGGAAATGTAGTAACAAATTGCACAGTAAGCAATCATTAGTAGCTCAGTGTTTCAATTGTGTGTATTGCTCTTAGAGAGGAACCCTGCAGAAGGGAAATTCACCTATTGGAAGAATTAACCAGGTGTTAGCCCAGATATTTATATGAAATTTTAGCAAGCATTAAATTTGGCGTTTTCTTCTGTTGGCAAGAAATTTAACTTCAGTGTAAAGATCAGAATTTCTGCATTGGTAAGGTTAATGTTTGATTCCTTTTTGGCCAAGTGCTTTGTGGGTACAACCAAGCTTATTAACCAAGAGTGATGTTTTTTGCAGAATCTGATCCAAAAAGGAAGGAAAGTTGAATGGCATCAATTAAAGAAAGTTGTAAAAGGAAGTAATACAATTAAACTGTTTGGAGAGTTTCTTATTGAGTCTGTCTTGCCATTTTGCAGACTGCTTGAGGCAAATTCAATGCTTTTTGTTTCTCCCTCAGTACTGATTGGTAGGCATTGTGCCTGGTTTCAAAGCTTTATTTCTCTCCTGTCTTGAAGTGCTTACAGTGTTTCTGACAAATACCAGCTGACTTGACTTCTGATTGTCACAGAACCATGGGTATAGTGGGAGTCTTGAAGCTCCTGAATTCAGGTGCTTGCTTGAAGCAGGAGAATTGTTGTGCACACGGTGTCCCTTGGAGTGCTTGTGTGAATGGGAACCAGGAGCACACTGAGTGCATGCCCAGCTCAGCCCTGGGCTGCCTTGCTTGGTGGGCACACACCATCTGCTGCCTTGGAGCAGTGCTGATATTAGGGAAATATCAGCAATCACACCTGCCCTGCATAAAAAGAAAAACTTTTTCTAAGGTGCACTAGAAACTGTTTGAGAATCAATGTGTTAATTCTCTTCATTGACCTTGGATTCTTTTGCAACACCTAGTACAATTTGTGATTTAATTTCCAGTAACCAATCTATACAAGAGATATTAAACTGTTTTATATGCATTCCTTTGAGCATAAGAAATCAATCCCCATATTAAAATGTTAGAACATTAGGAAATAGAGAACTGGAGCTAAGCTTACCTTTGTAACTGTGGGTAATGTAGCAGAGCATGAATTGGACCAGTTCTATGCAGGCCAATGCATTATGTCCAATGGAATTCTGCTTTAGGAATTCTTTTTTCAATTTAATTGTTGAAGCTCGGTAAGATATTTGTGTTTTAAGGAGAATTGACACCCTAACTCTGTTCTACAGAAACCTGTCACAAGTACTAAATATGTTTTCACAACAGTTTAATGGGACAGGTCTTGATAGGCACAGCTTATTCTAGTCTACCTGTAGTCAGTCCCCCAGCAAATTCCTACCAGAACTCCTTTGTCCTTACTGCTTGTGGCTCTGATTTCTGGGATCATTCACCATTCATTCTGTGCAAGGTTAAACTCTTCTTTCTTGCCAATTAAACTGTGGTGGTGCTTCCATCCTTCTGCACTTACTGAATCATAGGAAATAACTGGAGATCTGTTAGTTCTCATAGACCTGCTAAGTATTTTTGCTGCAAAGCTGTAGTGAGACCTAAGTTCAGGTGTGGCTTCTAGAATAATGCAATGCAGTGAGGTTGAAAGTACCCCATAATCTGAGTGAATTTTGTATAGAGAAGGTTAAACAGAATAGTGACAGTCCATGTTAATTCTGCAGTGAAGAGAAACTTAAATGCTTCTACAGAAGAGCAAAGTTACTTCTCTGTTCTTAACTTTCCAGGCAGATTTCACACATGGTTGGAGTTCTTGCTCTGATGTGTGTGGAGTTATGTAATGTCTTGAAACCATGAGATACAGATTTTGCAATGCAGAAGCCAAAAGGGGAACATTCCCCCTTGCCAAATGAAGAGTGAGGTAAACCTTGAAAGATGCAGAGGTTCTTTTGATCTTGCTGTGAAAGCCACATAGGTGGTTTTTCTTCTCTTTTTCTTTTCCCCACCTTGGTCTTTTTTGGTGGTAAAGGAGTTGGAGATTGGAACAGAGGAACAGAATGGAAACTAGTTAGTTTCATTTTTCCCCTTAGAAACAAATTTGCTCATTCAAAGAATTGCCTTAGTTGTCAGGTTGCTTACAAAAAAAGAGAAAACTTTATTGCACTTCTGCAGTATCAGCACACCTTTTAGATTGGAATTTGCTAAGTCTTTCGGAGAAGTGGACTGATAATCTGAGCAGCAGGCAGTCACCTGCTTACATAGAAACATGTCTAAAATAGAATTGTGGATATCCTGTAGTTAAAATTTAGCTGTACATGTATGAAAAAAGTTACACATCTGTACCAATGTATGTTATAATCTATTTTGTGTATAGTAAATGTCTTTAAAATGAGTCTTCTTTCTCAGTTACCTCCTTAAAAGACCTGGAAATACAAGTCTTACATTGTATTCTTCAAAGCCAACCAACCAGTTCAGTTATATTTGGGGCAAGTCTGTTTTACAAAATAAGCAAACAAATGCAAATGTATTTGAATCTTTAAATAAGCACAAATCCCAAAGATTAATAATGTGCTTAGTGATGTTGTAATGGTGTCCTGTTCTAAATTAAATCCCAGGCTAACCTGTGCTTTGTGGATGTAGACAACCATTTCATCGAGCTGCCAGAAGACCTACCCCAGTTTCCAAATAAACTTGAGTTCATTCAGGAAATTTCAGAGATACTGATGGCTTTTGGAATTCCACCTGAGGGAAACCTGCACTGCAGTGAAAGTGCCTCCAAGATGAAGAGCCTCAGAACATGTGACCTGGTTTCTGATAAAAGAAATGGGAACATAGCAGGATCACCTCTGAATTCCTATGAGCTGCTAAAGGAAAATGAGACTATTGCAAGACTCCAAGCACTTGTTAAAAGAACAGGTGTGAGTCTAGAAAAGGTAAGATGTGAAAGGATCTGCACTCCCTCTGGTCCTGCAGCAGCAGATGGTCTGAAGTCATGGTCCAAAGATGCTGTGTCTTTCTTCACTAGAAAGAACTTCCTGTCAACATGTTCACAAACCTTGTGAACACCTGTAAAGACAAGGACAAGCTTAGGGAAGAAAGGGAATGGGATTTAACCCTGCAGCATCTAGGAAAACTTTTGCTGTTTTCTAAGTGTTTCTTTGCCAAGATAATGTATTTAAAAATAGCACTTTGCCTTGTTTTTTCTTGGTTTTAAGATCTATTCTAAATTGGCACCATTTTTTAATGACTTAATCTAGATAGTCCTGAGGTTTGCATCCAGTCTGGGTTTCTATAGATATCCTTTTCATTCTGTGTAGAAGATATATAATTTTGCTTTTATGTAATATATTTGCCATAGGGATACTGTGATGCTTTTTTCTGGTTAGTGTTGTAGAGTGCACGAGTGTCTGATTCCCAGCAAGTGGACATGCACAGCTCATGGTGATCCTGACTGAGTTTTTTGAGTGATTAGAATTGTGAAACAACAAATAGATTGTGGCCCTTTGTGCATAAAATATACTACGTGAAAGACCACTGTGGGTGTTTTGAGCCTTTGTGGAATGGAGTGAAGACTGTCACTGTTGGTGATTTTTTTCCCCCCTATGAATTGAATATCTCAATTTTATTGCTTTTTTCATGAATTTTAGCCCACATCTTAACTGAAAATGCATTTTCTTTTCTTCAAGATTACTCTGAGGTGTGTAGTGGGGAATCGTGAGTTACATTGCTAAGGGCTTAGGCTACAGGGAGCTGGCAGCTAGACATGCACGTCTTGTTAATGTGCATTTCTGTCTTCATTTGAAAGCTGGTCTGTATTTAACAGTTCTAAATATGGACTTGTTTAACACCACTTGTTAAGTTTTGCCTAATGTGCAAATTTTTAGGGGTAATAAGATCCTCTAAAAAGCCTCTGCAGGTGATTGAAGGGTAAAAGAAGGTAAATTAAGTCCATGACATACATGGGCATGTACATGGTTGTTATTTACCCTTTTAAAATTTAAAACATATCCAGTGCGAACAGTACTGAAGTAAGTTTTGGTTTATTATGAAAATTAAAATTTTCTAGGCAAAGGTTTCTGTCTAGATTTTTTTGATTTTGCTGTTTTACTGCAATGGTTGAAACAGTAAGTATTTTTTCCTTTTTGAAATATTGACTTGAAGAGTAGCAGCTGAATGGCAGATTAAAATCTTGTATGCCTGGAATACCTGACAAAGCATCAATACAAATGATTTGTGTTTTCCCTTACTTTTTCAGCTGGAGGTGCGAGAGGAGACCAGTAGCAAAAAGGATCTTAAAATTCAATGTGATGAAGAAGAATTCAAGATTTACCAGCTGAACATTCAGATTCGGGAAGTTTTTGCCAACCGCTTTACACAGATGTTTGCAGATTATGAAGTGTTTGTCATTCAGCCCAGTCAGGACAAGGAATCCTGGTTTACAAACAGAGAACAGATGCAAAACTTTGATAAAGTAAGTTGTAATAAGAAGAAAGGTCAATGTAAGAGGTAAAACAGTATTCAAACATAAGGCTTTGTGTGCTGGGCCATCAAATGGAAAACAGTGCTGTCAGAATGGTAATTTCTTCCTTAAATTTCAGTGTTCCCAAAAAAAGTCACATCTTAGATACTGTGTGGAAAAATACATACAAATACAGACTTGGAGAGATAAAGATACTCCTTTAAGGATACTGTAGAAAAATACAGCTTGCTCTAGAAAAATAGCTTAGAAAGCCTCACTTTAGGGCTAATTCTACAGAAAGGTTCAATATTACTAGTGGAAACTGACTTTTAACCAAAGGAATTGCCAAGTATGTTAATGAATGTAGTCGTGACCCCAAATAATGCTCATGTACATGTGTACCAAATGTATTCGTAGCTCTTTTGTAGAGAAACAAGACACAGTTCTTCAAATTTTTGCACTGTCTTCTTTGCTGGAAATGAGGCGTTTGTCAGAGGGAGAGTTCACGTGGGTGAAGATGATGTTGCAGGACTGTCTGCTAAACCACTCATCTGATTCCCAGCAAATTGGATGAAAGGATTCCCAACAGCTTCACAAGCTGTGAGCCCAGCCAGAAGTACCAAATGTGCACACCTGCAGTACTGTTGGTGTGGTTTGCTGGGATTCTCTTGAAATTTTTAGAAGATTAAGGAAATGCTAAAATCACAGTGTACTAATTATTGAGCTATGTACTAGGTGATTGTCCTGATGCTGAAAATTTCATATAGAGTGCCTGTTTTGGGGATAGAATTGATGTGTATAATAAAACCAGGCTTCAGGTGGCACCAAAGCACTCTCATACATCCTTGATCAGAAAAATTGGTGCTTCTGGTAGATGTTTCTCTCTCTGTCTTTGCAGACCCCCAAAGACTTTTATCTCTTCTTGTCTCTTAGGCTTCTTTCTTGTCCGACCAGCCTGAACCTTACTTACCTTTCCTCTCGAGATTCCTGGAGACCCAAATGTTTGCATCCTTTATTGACAACAAGATTATGTGCCATGATGAAGACGACAAAGACCCTGTTTTGAGAGTTTTTGATTCTAGGGTGGATAAAATTAGGCTGCTGAACGTCAGGACACCGACCCTGCGCACATCTATGTATCAAAAGTGCACAACCATTGATGAGGCTGGTAAGAGCCATGGGGCACTTGCTTGACAATTAGTGCAACTGGTCAGTGCTGTAGGTTGTAGATATTTGATTAAGTAATGATTCATGCTTTGAAACCTCAAAAAAAAGTAGACCAAAATAGCAGAGGTGTTAAGCTTAAATGGGGGACTAAATGTTTGCTATAAGTTGAGATGTGAGATGAAGTTGATGTAAAGTAGAACTCAGCTGTGTTCCTGCATGTTTTGTGTGTGAAAGATGTTTGAGCTTAAGAAGATAAATTTTTTCTCCTTTTGGTGGCATTCTTTGATGTCAGAAACACTCTTGTACTAATGTCCCTGTTGAAATCAGTAAGAACCTTCCACCTCTTTCTTTAACTTGACATCTGCTTTTAATTGAAGATACATGATTATAGATACATATCTGATTAAAATACCTTTAAAAAAATAATTTACTTACTATTTCAGAGAAATCTATTGAATTAAGGCTGGCAAAAATAGATCACACTGCAGTTCACCCACACTTGCTGGACATGAAAATTGGACAAGGGAAATATGAGCTTGGATTTTTTCCTAAGCTTCAGTCTGATGTTTTATCCACTGGCCCAGCAAGCAACAAGTGAGTAAAGCTAAGGCAACAGGTGCTTGGCAAGATCTATAGAATGGGGCTAAAACCAGTTTTGAGTTTGTTTTTTTTTTTGAGTAGGAGCAGATCAGATGATGTGGGTGAGATGTTTGAGGTGGGGTTTTTGCTATGTCTGGGGTTTTTTTTCTTTTTTAAGTGCGGGCTTCTTGAAGCAAGTTTACTTAAGAAAGCCATCATCTGTTTGAGATGATAGTTGATGTACTTTGAGTTACTTATAATTATTGTCAATATAAAAGCAGGTCCCCTTATTTGATCCCAGGTAAGAGCTAGCAAATATTTTAGGGTATTTTCTTATAAAAACTTCGAAGGAGCAGGGGCAAGGCTTAAATCGTCCCTGGGATTGTTAAAAAAAAAAAAAGAAAAATACAAAGCAAATGAATGTGATCTAATATTCTAAAATATTTTGGTTGCCCAATACTGGATTCTTCTCCAGAGATTCTTTGTGTGTATTTGCAGCTGTGCTTTGGCTGATGTAATTGATGTCAACATGTTCAGTATAGAATAAGCTGGAAACCTCTTACTGCCTCTGCCCTTCACCTGACTCCTGCCCTTTGGTTAATGATATTCCCCCGTGTGTAGGTGGACAAAGAGGAATGCTCCTGCTCAGTGGAGGCGGAAGGACAGACAGAAGCAACACACGGAGCACCTGCGTCTGGACAATGACCAGAGAGAGGTGAAAATTGCTCAGCTATAGAGATCTGATTTTTTTCTTTCCTAATGGCCTGAAAAATGCTCTGCAACGTTTATGAAACGTCTAGACAGTTACTTGCAGTTCATGTCTGCTCTCCCTTAAGTGTATTTAATACAAATGAAGTAGTAGACCAAAAATACTTAGTTTTCTTATTATAAAGGTTATGTCATTTTTGCTCCCTCTCAGGACAAAATTATTTCATCCCACATATAGGAGAGTTCTCTGAAAATATGATCACATGATTTCAAGTTGTTCTGTCTTTTTTTCTTTTAAAGGGGATGAGTGGGAAGAGGGGAATTAATAGGTTTCAGCCATCTATTTCCCATCTCTAAATAACTTAGTCATCCTGTGCTTCTTTTGTGTATTTAATGGAGGAAAGATACCCACCTCTAGAGAGGGATTAATTTCATCCTAAAATCAGGAGCATTGCCTTTTGGAGTTGCCTAAGTGTCTTCTGTAGACCATAATAAAAGTCTTAAGGTTGACAAACTGACAGCCAACCTCATTGCTCAGGTGAGAATGTGAAGCCCACCCGTACTGTCACATTTGTGTCTGTCTGTTTTTACACAGCACGGTCTGATGCTGATTTACCCACCTTCTGAACTGATAAACATCTCTCACCACTGCTCCTACAGCTGACACAGTTATTCTTTGTGGTGAAGTGGTTTTGAAAGATCTGGGTGAAGCGAACTAATTACAGTACAGTTTCTGATTCATATGGTACAGACTGCAAACTGTTATACCAGGTGTTGATTTATGGGTAATTCCAAGAATAGTCTGTCTCAAAATATTAGAGTTTTTTTGTTTGTTTAGTAACCCCAAAGTTTTGCTTTTGTTTAAGTGCATGTTGTTCTTTGAAAACAGTATTATCTTGCCTTGTTAAATATCCTTAGGAAAGTTTAATTTTGAGTTTTATAGTAGTAGTAGTCTTGGGTCTGTTAGGGTAGTGTTGTGAAACTCAAGTGTGTTTGTTCAGTTCATCCTTTTATGGTAGTGATGAATTTAATTGCCTTCCTAGTGTACTCATTTCTGGAATTTACTTACTGGTTTGTTAAAATTTTGTTGAATTATAGTGTCATCTCTGTCATCCATAACCATGTAACAGAAAAATGTCTGCATAATAAAAAACCTCTGCGAGTAGTTTCTGGCTTTGACATGTTCCATATGCTCAGATAACTCTGAAGTGCTTTTTACTTAGAACTAACAGAAATGAATAGTAGTTGATTTCTAACCTCATTATTGTGCTAAACAACACAGTTGTTAAAGCATGTAAACTTCTGAGCTATCAATTAGGTAATTACAAAGGCAAAACTCTACCTCTGGTCTCTGGGGTTTTTTGTTTGTTTTGTTTTTTAACTGATTCCTCACAAGTTCATTTCCTATAGGAGTTATTTTGTCACAAAAGGCAAATAATTTCTGAGGAATAAATATTTTAAAATACATGCTCAGCTGGGGGTACCAAGTGCCTGCGGTAGTGGTGCTGGTGTTTTAGGGGTTTGTGCTGTACCTTTTTGATGACATAATGGTGATTGGACGCTGACCCCTTCTCCTGGGTGGACCTCACACTTCCACAGTAAATTTGAGAGTGGGGAGGGAGCTCTTCTGAGATGAACACTGGGGTCAGGCTGAGCAGGAGGTGTCAGACTGCAGCGTTGGGAGTTTTAAACAAATTGAAGCTTTGCAATCTGTGCAATTGAGACTTTTTACTTGCAAACATATTTGCCCAGTGGAGGGCAGAGTTTACACCAATTCCACTGATTTAACACCATCTTTTCTTTTTTCCTTTCAGATTCATTACTTACGAATTTATTTTTGTGTTGAATGCTTGGGAGTTCTGCATTGTATTATGTCTTCACTCTTTTCCTTTTCTGTTTTGCATGCTTGCTTTTATTACTTCATATGCACTTACCACTTTCACTTTACATCTGCTTGGCTTTTTGCTACCAACTTATCCTGCCAGCACCTGGACTTTTCCATGTCAGAGCTTCAGTTGCAGTTATGTTTAGACTGGGACCAGCATGATTGGCCCTTCATGCCCTCTATAAAATCTGTGTCAGAGCATTATCTGGTATGTCCAATGCACAATATGACTGTAATCATAGTTCTGGATAAAGATGCATAATTAAATGTAGACATCATAGCTCTTTAGTGCAAGGTCAGTGGAGAAGGTGGGATTTTCCCTCTTTGTCGTGTTTGACAGATCTATTCACTGACATTTCAGTTGGTCATTATTTCAATGTAAGCTAGAGATGTTTCCTATTAATTTGGAATGTGTACTAATCCTGAGTATTCCATCAGTGCCTGTACAGGACTTTCTGTCTATCACTAACTCTCAGTTAGCTGTGCCTCAACCAACCTGTGATCACCTGGCTTCCAAAATATTTGTTATATCACTCTTGGGTGAAAACAATGGCAGCTCCTTGATAGCAGTAATAGGAGCAGAAGAGCTCTTTCAAGTAGAGTGGTTTCAGGAAATGATTTTCCTCAAAAATGCAGCTGCTTCACAGCTGAGAGATGTTGTTATCATTTGCATTTTGCAGCTGCTTCCTGAAAAAGCAAAGTTTTCTTGCAGTCCCCATGTAGACCAGTCTGCCACTTCAATAGTCTTGGTCTGGGTACTTTTTGCAAATTTTCGTTTAAGTGAAAAAATAACAAGACAATTGTCAGTGGTGCAGGGAGTAGTTGAATCTCTATGCATCTAAATATCCTTGGTAGTTTGTATTGTGTTTTTGTAATTCAGCATCGTGTCTTCTAATACTGTGTAGATGATATAAATGGGGATTTGACCTCTGGTGAAATACTTCAAGTGTCTCAGCCCTAAGTAATGCTGGATATAAAAAGGAGCCTTTTCTGAAGGAGGATGTGATCCTTTCCTCCTCACTCCAGAGGTGTGGGTTATAAACATAAGTTTATCCTTTTCTCTAGGCCAAGGAGTCTCACATGCACTTTTGTCTGTGTTTGTCCGTTTTCTCCCCCAATCCAGAAGTACATCCAAGAAGCCAGGAATCTGGGCAGCACCATTCGGCAGCCCAAACTCTCTAACCTCTCTCCATCAGTAATTGCACAAACAAACTGGAAGTTTGTAGAAGGCTTGTTGAAGGAATGCCGAAATAAGGTAATACAGAGAATAATTCTGCTCTCTTGCACCTCATATCCATCCTTTCCAGACCATTTTGTATCCAGTATGTTCCAACCCCCACTTTTCTGCCATCTGTTTCTGCTTTATCCCTGTAAGGATTTTTGCATGGTGGTGATAAATTAATGAAGAGATAATGTATTCAGAAATTCTGCAAGGAGCAGAAACTTTATCAAGCAGATTTATGATAGAGATTGAGTATTCTGAAGGGTCTTTACCATCCCGCTGCCCAAGTCTATTATAGCTCATTTCAGTTATAACTAATGAGACAGTGCTACTTCAACAGGAGTGAATAGTCCAAATAGAGGGTTGTGGTGAAAATACAGCAGCTTTTCTCATAACTGAAGGAATTAATACATTTCTGAGGCATTAAGTTTTTAAGCACTGAACAACGAAATTTGGCATTAATTTGTAGACATGCTTCACCAGTATATATTTGACAACATATTAATGTGAAGTAAATGTTAATGTTTATAAAAATACAGCAAAGAGAATAATTATGAAATAGACACATTCTTGCCTAAAGTCAGAGGAGGTACTATAGCAATTATACACAACTTTTTGTAAAGCTATTTAATATATGCATCTACTTTTGATTTCACTTTATGGAACTGTCCAAATAATCCCCATCCCTTAATAGAGGCTCAATAGGCGGTGAAAATTCTTGAAGATAGACTTGGCTCTTTCACAGTGAGAAATTGCTGGAGGGAGTGATGGGGAGAAGCAGCTAGGGACTAACTTGGACTTCTTAATCTCAACCAAGACTGTGCAGAGGTGCTTAAGGGAGCATTATTCATTTGAAATCGAGTCTAGAATAGGAACAAAGATGAAAAAATGTGTAGAGATGAGTGGAACTGATTCCCTCACCATTTTTTCCTCCAGTTGACTGTATGATGAATATAATGGGACTGGAAGACTGTACTTTAAGAGCTGGTGAAAGCTTTGTTGACCAGTATGAAATTGTGCACAATTTAGGAGACTGTGGCTCCCGGGGAGACTCAAGAGGTGCACTCCAGAATGGGTTTGGTTTAATCTAAATGCCCTTCTGGCAGAACAGCATCTCCCAGGAATGACATACCCGTGCTACTTGGAAGCACTTGGGTGCGTTCACCTCCCCTGGGAGGAGGTGGATGAAGTGTCCTGCTCATAGGGAGTGCATCCAGCACTCACCAGGCTTCAAAACTACCCAAGAGCTGTGTTTCTTGGCCTTGCTGCTGGGCACCCAGCTTGTCAATGTGTGACCTGCTGTGCCCTTTGTTGGGATTACTCTGTGGAGGATGATGTGCCCATTTGCAAACTCTGTTTGAGAAAAACAGAAGATCAGCAGTGGTGCTGTCCTGGCTTGAAAACCAGGGATAAAAGAAGAGCAGTTCCACACTAGTGCCAGAAATATCAATACAGCCAGTTATTCTGCCAGATCTTTGTTATCATGTGCTTCCTTGTTGGTTGTTTAAAAAGTGTAAGTGATCTTGGAAATTCCTGGGAGAGGCTTATCTCTCTCTTTTGCCTTGTCCTTTTTGAGACTAAGAGGATGTTGGTTGAGAAAATGGGTCGAGAAGCTGTGGAGCTTGGTCATGGTGAAGTGAATATCACAGGAGTGGAAGAGAACACCCTGATAGCCAGTCTGTGTGACCTCTTAGAAAGGATATGGAGCCACGGTCTGCAAGTCAAACAGGTGAGAAATAAATATTCCTGTACATTGCAGAGCACACTTTCCTAAAGTTGTGTTATGCTCTTCCTCTCTGCCTTCAGAGGACACCTTTAGTGTGTCTGTAGATGTGTTAAAATACTCGTGTGTCCCCCAGTCTTTCTTATGTCAGTTCCTGCCCCAGTCTGTCTCCATGTTGTGGGATATGTGCAAGTGTATCTGTAGATGTGTTCCACAGATGACTTCTTGGAAGACTCTCCATTTAACCTGGGGTTTTTGTTTGGTTTGTTGGGTTTTGGTGTTTTGTTTTTTTTTAATAGGATGGTAAAAAAACTGTTGCTGTGTTCTTAATATTTTTGTTAATGAAGTTGTATAGGCTACAAGGCAGCATATCCTAAAGGTGCTGTCAGTGGAAGGGGGAAATTTTCCTGAAGGATAATTTAGTACTTCAAAGTAAAAGTCTTGCTGTTTTGGTTCTTCCTGAGTGATATCGTGGTACTTAAATTATGATTACAAGATCACTAGCTAGAGGTGTTGGGGTTTTGTATGAAATTAATAATTGTTGTGCTCTTCCGTTTGGAGTCACTTGTGGGACCAGATGGAGTTTGGAGGGCCTTTACCAACTTTACTCCTCCCCTGTACAAAGGAGTAGCAAGGACGGAGAAGATTATAACTTCTTTTTTTTTTTAAGAATATATGTTCATAATCCAGACAACTGTAATCCAGTATCTCTGTTCCCAGCACCCAAACACCAGTGTTTAAATCTGCTCTCCTTCAAACTATACAACAGTTTTCTATGTGAAGATTTATCATGTGATTCTCTCCCTTCCCTCTTGTATATCACTTAGGATAGAAGCTGTACTGCTTTCGTCTTAGAAGACAGAGCATCAGTATACTCTGCTTCAACCCAGATTTGGGCCTTTCAGACCACCAGACGGCCAACCCTTCATAAGGTTAATGCTTTGGATTGATTGCAGATGTTGGCAAACAGTGCTGAATGGTGGAATAAATAAGAGTGGTGGAATAGAACAGAGGCCTGATGGAGGAAGTGCAGTGTATCTTATAGTATGATCCAGAGTTTAAAAAAATAAAAAATAAAAAAGCACCACCAGTTCTCTGTGTGCTCTGGCCTTTATGAAATATGCAAAAGCCTGCTGTTTCATACATCGATTTTATTTTGTTTTTCAATAATGAGCCAAGGAAGACTCTTCTTTCTCAACTGACCATAGTAATGAGGATGGCTTTCCTTCCACCAATCCCTGCTTTTACCTCGTCCCTGCTGATGAACCCCAGTAGCCCCACATTAGCTACCTAGTGATTTTTCCACGTGCAAAGGGAATCCATGCCTTCCGTTGTCCCGAGCAATGCAGGGGAGTTGTGATGTAGGATCTAATGGCTGAAGTAGTCTGGACTTTCAGAAGGCCTTGGTTATTCCCTTGCCCATTCTCTGTCCCACTGCTTTCCTTAGGCTGTCTTCCTTCCCCTTATAGATCCAGCTTGCATCATCATTGCTATCTGGTGAAGTTAAAGGAGAGTTCCACGGTGGTGAAGGAGCGGGCAGACACTGCATGAGTTCTCACATTCATCATGGTTGTTGACATCGATTTGCTGCAGGATCCTTTGTTGCTGCTTTCTGTGATCTGTTGCAGTTCTCCTTGCCGTGGCAGCTGATTGCTGAGCACTAGACTGTGTGTGCATGTGTGTGTTTATTGGGAGAAGCACAGTTTTGGATGTAACTCTTTGCTGGTTGATATTTTCATGCTCTTTTTTATCTGTTTGTAATAAGACTTGCAATTTTGGCTTTCTGTGTTGGATCTGTCAGGTACACACAAGACACAATGGATTTTTTATATCCTCACCACTGAATGCATATTTTTAATAGATTTCTGTCAGCACAGATGTTACAGACACTCTAGGATTTATTCTTCTGGAGGCATGCCACTTCTAGAATAATCCCTCATGGTCAATAGTTCTTTATGTCAACTGTAGGGAGCTATAGGATGGAAATGGTTGGAGATTTTTAAATAAAGTTTTTTTAAAAAATGAATTTAAAGATGAACCATCTGCACCTCTGGGAAGGCACTTAGATAATTTTAGATGAAATTGATAGTGCAGAATTGACCACTTGCTTTACAGTCATGGTTTCTTTCTGCACAAAGCTGTAAATAAAAATATAGCCTTATAATATGACAGCTTTTCTGAAATGAAGGATCGCTAGATCTTTCCTGGGATCTCAGGTTAACACAATAATTTTGGAAGATGATAAGTAATACTTATTATCTGTAAGTAATTCCAGTTGATGTGCTGGAGAGCCCCTGTTTGCTTACTGCTGCATTTCTGCAGGTTTGCAATCTTTTGGTTTATTATGTGAAACATTTTATGATGAATCCAAGAATCGTTATAGTTTCCCAGTGAAAGATTTTCTCACTCTCTGCTTAAGCCACCAGGGGTTTAAGAAAGCAATGTAATGAGCAAGGTGCACCTTTTAACATCATTTGATGGATTTATCTTGACCTAAATACTACATCCCAAATTCTAACTTTTAAGTTGATTTTACAATGTGTGGAACTGGGGTATTTTTGCTGATAAGCTTTCATTGTCCTTCTTATGTTTTGGGATATCTTACTGTGTTTGTGATTATCCAGGTGCTTTGCCTGATGAAATTGAGGGGAATCTTCTGAGATTCTAAAAATGGGCAGCATTTATTCGTAGCCCTGAATTACCCTGAGGGGAGCAGGACTTGGCCTGGGTGTGTCCTGCTCAGGCTGGCTCCGTGTCTCTCCTCGTTTCACTGCTGGAGAGGCAGGCAGGGAGAGACACATGGGACAGGTTACAGCCTCACACTTAAAACTCCACTTAAAACTCCACACAGTGTTTTACAAGCCTTGGAATGTTTTCTTATCATGGTAATGAGCTATGAGGAAAGAAGTTCCACTGACTTTTTCCTGTTACCAGAATCATTAGATCCCAATAGTCTGACTCTTGCTTTTCCTTCTCAGCCTCTTTACAGCTCCCAAGCGCCTCCAACTTGTGTCTTATTTTTGGTTTTTACCATTGAGTTTATAGGGAGAAACATCTTTAAAGCAAGTTTTTGTCATGGCTGATACTTTCAATGATGATTTAAACTTTTTTTTTTTTTTTAAAATTCAGCCGGTAGTGATTTCTTTTAACTAATATTTTTTAATTTTAGGGAAAGTCTGCTTTGTGGTCTCATCTGTTACATTACCTGGAAAACAGACAGAGAAGAACCACGTCAGGCAGCTTCAGTACCTCAGGTAAGATTGGCATCTGCTGGAAGAAGATGATTAAAAGCTGTGAGTAAAAGCTGCCTGCAGATTTACACCATGCAGAGTTTTTTTTCCCCCTTGGAAATACCCTTCACTCAATATAACTGAATCAAGTCTTGTGGCTGCTATAAGTTTAATATGGGCCTGGTGTGTTGTTTCAGTATATTTTATGAAAAATAAACTGGTTTGTATTGAGCCCACTTGTTTGGATCTGGGATCTGACTACCAGGGTAGTCAGAAAGCAGAAATAGCTGGTGCTTCAGAGATAGGCCTTAAAATGGATTGCTCTGGTACATCATCCTCCATGTGACACACTGGCCCTGCATGACTGCCAGGGCAAATGATGGTATGGGTGGGGGTGGAAAACAAGTGTAAGCACATCAAATTGTGATGTACTCCCTGAAGTTTTACATTATGGCTTGAAAAGCAACTGAACAGGAGGCTTATTGTTTAAAACAAAAGCATAAACTTTTGAAATATATTTTGATTTTTGTTACATCAAGTGTTGCGGTAGAAGTAATATTGCACATAAGATCTACTGATAGTATGTTTCTAGGATTATTAATGTAATTTTTAAACATTAATTCTTGTGTCAGGTGGGGGCATAGGATGTAAATTTGGAGAGAACAATAGGTTTGGGGGAGGCAGTGGGTGCCTTTTATGTTTTATTTAAAGCTGCTGTAAGCAAAGAGCTGAGCATTAGTAACATGCACAAGATCCTGTAAGCAATCAAAACCATAGATTTGGAAATTTTAAGGTCTCGTGAATGTCAGTTCATAGTGGTTTTGCATATCAGAATGAAGTCACAATCAGTTCTATGCTTTCTAACTCGGGATTGAGGGCAGGGACTGTATTTAGCATATAACTTCACTCTGGAGTGGAATTTGAAGGACAAGAGTAATAATATTGCTTGAAAACCTCAAAATGTATTTAAAAAGTAGTGGTTACAGTAATGCCTAAAGAGGCCAACCTAGAAACAGAGACTAGACAGGAGTACACCCTGGGCAGGCCAAAGGCTGCACCCAAGATGGACCCCAAGTCACGAGTTCTTCACACTTTTATAGTTTTATAGGTTTGGGCCATTTGCATATCAACCCAATTTCACCAATTAAACTTTAGCTAATGATGTAATTTCCCCTCAGCTTGCCCCCTTCTCAAGATGCTGGTTTACACATTTTGGGCCTAGCACAGGCTGGGTGTCCTTGGAGAGCAGCCTGGAGAGGCTTTGTTATGTCTGTGTCAGCATGAGAGAGCAGCAGCTCACAGGCTACAGGGCACTGCAGAGTTACACACTGGGAATACAGAATTTGAAAAATATAAAAGTTAAAACGTAAGGCATCAACAGGAGCATGTAAAGTAATAGCTCAGTAAGCACAGGATGTGTGGTAGACCGAGTACAACAAATTCAAAACTGTTCTCTGGTGTCAACAGTGGCAGTCAGTGTTACTACACAGCAAGAAAACAGGGTAGTCTTTAGAAAATAATACTTGGTTATTATATGTCTTAAGCCATTTGATGTCATACCAATTTCAGCTGAATCTAAGCTCATTAATGTGTTGGTGCTCAGGGTGTGCTGATCTGTATAGCCATCTATGTAGCATATTAGATTTTCATGTCATTGGGAGTGAAAACACAGTACAGTATCTTCACAGAGTCACCAGTAATACAGGAGTGCAAATTGGTGTTAATTCACCTTCTTTTGTATATTGATTTAAAAATCTTTAGATGGATTTCTAACAAGGAATTGTTTTCTTCTGAATGTAGGAATACTTCTTGATTCAGAAAGGCGAAAGTCTGATACAAGTCCAGCCATGTCACCTCTTAGAATCTCTCTCATCCAGGATATGAGGTGAGTTTGAACTGTTACACAATCCAGAAACCCCCTGAGGTTTGCACACTTGTTTCTGTGTGTGCTGTGCACCATCCAGAAAAGCCTGTGTTTCATGCAGCAGGAGGGGGCTGTGGGGAAGGAACCTGCTGAACTGTTTTAAAGTAGATCGTACAACCTTTTCATTGACCTTTACAGAAACAGCTTGCATACTGAAGAGGTTTTATATTGTCAGAGCTATTAACTTATGGTAATACCATGACAGAGTTTTCGTATTTTTAACGTTTTGTGTATTTGGTTTATTTCCACAGAGGTGTGGGTGTAGTGTTTGTTTCCCCAGTCATTGCTGAGTTGGTTGCGTAGTTCTGAGCCATTCTTGTTTTTCAAGGACGAAGGTAGTTTAAAGAACTTGTTTGATCTAGAGAATGAGTTTATCTAACGTTCAGTACTGTAGCGTGAATAAAACTACAGCTTCTGCCCAATTCCTTCCTTTCAGTACATTGAAAAAGCAATATGCAGATGTGGTGGTTTTGTTTGCATCTTTTACTTTTTGTGAGATAAGAATTAGAAGAAGGGCAAAGCAGGCTCAAAACTTTAAAGAATACAAAGAAGTTTATTACTAACAGAGCTAAAGGTAATAAAAGAATGGTAAAGATTACAACAAACTCTCCCTTTTCCCTTCAGCACTTCTCCTCCCAGCACTTCTCCCCCCAGCACCTCCCTCTAATAATTTCCATACTTGCACAAAGGATAAGATATGATTTCAGGTCAGAATTGCAGTCTTTAAGTCCCACTCATATTTGAAAGAAAAAGAGGTTTCTTCTGCTCCAGTGTGGTGTTTCAAACTGTCACTAACAAACAGACCCGCCCGGAGAAAAGAAAAATCTGCTGCTGTGAAATATCTCTCTCATGAACTTTGCAGTTTTCCCACAACTGCTATCATGAACTAAGAATGGGGTGTCTTTTTAAGGA
>VWZT01014159.1:833182-851643 GCA_013397055.1 Pachycephala philippinensis
GGCCCCGCCACCCCTCCCGGCTGAGGGACCGGAAAAGAAGAGAGCACTTCTCCTCACCAGTGCCTTTTATATGCAAAATCGTGAGAAGCGATTGGTCTAAAACCCTGTCCATCAGCTCAGCCCCTTCAAACCACCACAGCAGAACTTCTAAAACAACCTTGACAGGAATTTTCTTTTCCTTACCAGCATCCAATTTTTTCAGTAGGGAGGAGTGAATTGAGGATTTGCTTGCCTTATTAAAATATGCCATTTGTGTCTTGTGTGCAAGAAAAGCTTCTACTGAGCATGCAAAAATAGTATTTAATTTTCCAAAGCATTCAGCCATAAATATTGCAGCGATAAGGTCCAGAATGAGTCCTAAATCATGTGAGACAATGGGCCTGGTTTAGAATTTTGTAAATAGGGCACTGCATTGCAGATATTTCCTTTTCAGGCTCTTCTCTTTGAGCTAGATTGCAGGGAATTTTTTATTGTGCTGAATATTAAGGTGATTATGTTTCTTTTTCCTGTAATTTACCTGATATTTTGTGTTCTTTGCAAAACTTGAGCCGAGCTTGGTTCAAAAGAACTGTCATGCTTTGACAAAAATACCAAGCATGTCTTTTTCTTTTTTTTCCCCAGGCATATCCAGAACATAAGTGAGATCAAAACAGATGTTGGCAAGGCCAGAGCCTGGGTTCGCCTCTCTATGGAAAAGAAGTTGCTTTCTAGGCATCTGAAACAGTTACTTTCAGATCATGAACTCACAAAGTAAGATGGTTTATCTTGGGCAAAGCTTTTAAAAAAATTAAAATCTATGAAATTGTTTGGTTTCAAAAATCCAGATGTGCATATTCTTGCATCTGCTTAGCAGTGTGCAGAAGGCATGGAACAAATTGGCCTTCCAAGCATGTGAGCTGTTTGGGAATTAGGATTCAGTGCTGGGGTTCTTCACATACATTTTTACATTTATAGCCTGCTTAAGAGCATAAGGTGAATTGCTTCCCTAATAGACACATTCCGTGTTTAGTGTGGAAATTAAAGCCATAGTAATTGTCATTAGCTTTAATGGAAAACTGTTTTCTTAACCTATGCTGTCTGCTCTTCCTTTCCTCTCCTTCCACTCACCACCTTCCAAGGAATTTCTTCCCCAATTCCCCTGGACCCCAACAGCTAATTATTTGATATTTGCCTTGTCTTGTATTATGTTGGACTTTCTGATGAAGCTGTGGACTTCAGTGAATGAGGAAAAGCTGAAGGACAGAGTGAGGACAGCTAATAAATCTACCTGTATCTCCAAATTAAGGTTAAGCCTCTCCAGTGAAGTCAACAGTTCAGATCAGGTTAAATTTATCAATGCTTGTCCCATGCAGAGCAAGTGCTGTGAGGGGACTTTCCACACACCACCACACTCCATGTTCCCCCACAAAAGAGAAGAAAAAAACCTCTTTTAACAGTGACCAGTGTACTGTTCATCTATCAAGCAGATTCTGATTCTCTAGAATAGAGGGAGACTGCAACAAAAGTATGTCTAAAATGAAAATGACAAGCAAGGGAGCTACTTGTACAGGATGACATCAATTCTCTGTAATCTGGTGTGCTTTGTGCTGCATATTTAGATATCCTACTTAGAGAGCTGTTCTAGGCAGTATGGTTTGAAAGCATGCCCCACTTGTTTTTAGAGGAAGCAGTGCTGAGTTTGGTGAGGTACTAAAAGTAATGGTGCAACTTCTGCCATTTTACAGTTAACAAAATTGTGTTGTTCTTTTTTGAAGCAGCTGTTAGATATTTTAATTATCCCCTTCTTTTTACTTGACATTTTTTAAGAAATACAAGGAAAATGTAACATGTTTGGTCTCTTTCTAGTCTGCAAAGGACTAGAGTTAGGGAACAGGGGGAAATCACATGGCTTCACTGTCCTGCGACCTTTATGTGCCCAGGGAAACTGAGAAACCTTACCCTTTGAAGAGACAGGACAGCACATACCCTGACAGGCTGTCAAACATGTGATTCAGATTGTTCAAATGAAACACAGACATGGGCACCTGTGAGACTTTTGTGGCTTTGCCACTCTTGGCTACAGGCAGGTTAGGTTAATTTAAGGCTCAGTCTCTTTATTTTCATTGAACATTTCCTGTCAGTCTCTAGTGTTAGGTTTGTTATGTAAGTGAGAACATGCCTGTATGTTGATTATCATTGATTTGTTTTGCAAGTTGCTGTCTTGTGACTTGCTGACTTTTTTGTAAATTGATACCTGAAACTGGGGGGAGTTATCAGGATGCTCTCCTGGCAGAAACAACCTATCCCCGGCTCTGTCAGCATTTCTAATACCTAATTCCTGCATTCATGAGGGTTTGGATAATCCTTTAGCATCAGTTGGATTTTGATACATTTAGGCATGCTCTTTTTTTATGATTATTCCCAACACTGGTATCATTTATTGGTTTCCACCTTTGCATGCTTACCGTTTTGGTTATGTCAGGAGCTCTGTACTATCAACACTGAAGCTATTCCCTGGATTAATGTGCAGGTTGTTGTAGGCCCTGGGTTATCACCTAGAGCACAATACAAGCAGATAGCCCCAGTTTTTGCCTTATGTCTTTAAGAACAGTTGTCTGTCATACATCATGTGCTGGAGAACTCTGCCATGGCACCCTCTGCTCAGAAGTGACTTAGGAGAACTCTCTTTACTTCAGTTCCGTCATTTTACATGGCCAAAAGAAGTCACTATGTTTTTCAAGAAAGTGCAAAATTTCTTTTTCTGTCTTGAGGTGTTTTTGGGTGGGAGAAGATCCTTAGACCAAACCTTACATTGAAAGATAATGAGAATTGGACTGATGCACTTTGGAGATGTCAGCCTTGCAGAGAGTCAGCGTATCTTGGCACATTGAATACTCTTGACTTTCCCAGTATCACTTCTCATTTGTAATTGCTTGCCCATTATTCATAGTGTACCTAATGAATTTGCACGATAGAAAACATCTCACTGGAAGCATTTGTTACTGTGACAGATTATGTGTTTTGCTTTGTCAGAAAACTCTACAAGCGTTACGCATTCCTCCGCTGCGATGATGAGAAAGAACAATTCTTGTATCATCTCCTGTCATTCAATGCTGTTGATTACTTCTGCTTTACCAATGTTTTCACAACAATCTGTAAGTATTTGCTTTCCCTGCAACTCTGATTTCCAGATTTGGTTGAGTCCTTGTCCAAAATTCTAAACAGCTCTGAGCAACATGCCCTAATGTAATTGTTCTGCTTTTTTTTCCCTGGGATCCATCTGTGTGTGCTGTGTTGCTGTTTCCATGATCTTGTCTGATGGGCAGGAGTTTCTCTCCCTGTCACTTTTGTTTCTAACTTGGTAAAATACACAGCTCTAATAATTTTAGTTGGGGGTGAGTTCTCAGCTGAAAATTTTGTGGTGGTCTTGTTTGCATGATACTAAACAAGCACAGTATGGATTGTTCACTATCAAGGTAAGAATATTAATGCATGCTGGGAATTAAAACAAAACAAACCTTTCCTGTTTTGTGCTCAGGCTACTTTGCTGCATGCCTGTCTCTGGGTTTGGGGTAACAATGAAATGCCCATTGAGGGCTGCATCAGAACTCCTCAACACTTCGGTTTTTTGTTCTAGTTGTTAAAAAGATACCCTAGAGAAACTTTTAAGCTGTTGTAGATGCTTAACTGTGTTACAGAGTTCTCACAGATCTGTGTGCCTGCTGCCACAGGACCTCACTGGGAAGGCAAAATAAGGAAAGACTTTAGCAAGGCTTATAAAATTGGGGGTGGGGTATGTGAAAGGACTACCCTTGGTACGTTGTGATTGATACTTCTGTGTATGAAAGACAAAGCAAACAGACATCCAAGCAAAACAGCTTTTGGTCTTACAGGCAAGTGCTGGATAATGTGAAAATCTGGTCTGCTGGGTGCAGTTAAATTGTCGCTTACTTTAGGACTATCAGCACAGAAAATAAAAAGGGAAACATTTTAATTTATTCTTAAATGCTACGAGCATTGGGCTTTTAAAAAAATCCAACCACCAAATGCTTTCTTGAGGGCACTGACAGCTGAGGAGATGCTGAGGGAGAAATGCATTAAACGCCTCAGCTGCAAAGCCCTGACTGTAATCTGCTTATGCACTATAAAGGAAGGGCAGATAGCCAAGAAACACAGTGACCATTCAGAGAATTGGATTTTGTTATAAAAGGTTGGTTAACAGAGGGCTGTGCAGGAGATGCTGGGTGGTGGAAGAGCATATGCTTCGTGGGTCAGAGGAGGGGCTGCAGCTCCCTCCCAGGTGATACTGCATTGAATTACTCACAGGTAAACCAGGGGACCAGAAAGCATTTGAGCACATGTGTGGTGCTATTTAGAAGGGGAAAAAATTGCTTGTTCTTTTAAAAATTGATAGGTCCTAAAGTTAGCATAACTAAGAGCAACATGGCCCAGAGAAATTTGCAGCATTATGCTGTATTTTCACAGAATTTGTTCAGCTGTGGTAGTGAGTGCTGCTGCTGTCCAGGCCTGTAAAAAAAAGGCTGCAGTTGGTACCTGAGTGGGACCTGGGGGGAGCTGTGCAGTGTGCTGAGCCACAGTGCAGTCCTGGGTACAGGAATGTCACAGCTTTACTTCCTTGTCACTAAGCTAAGTAACCATCTTCATGGCATGTTTTGGGGTTGGTAAATAAAGGGTGATTATACCCATAAGAAGGCATTATTCCATCCAAATTTCTTTCTTCACTTGACACTGTTCTGCTGTCAGCTCTGCTTCTTAGTGACTGCTGTATATGTGTACACTTCCCCCCTGCAGTCAGTGCTTAGTGTGCAAGTGTCAGCATGATTAAATAGGATCTCTGATGTTGTTTTAACATTTCATGGTACTGCAGTGCTGTTTTATGACTTATCTTTTGCCCCTCTCTTGGCTAAATAGATTACATAATTATTCTTCATTTTTGAAGTGTTACTTCTGTTGTGTTTGCAGTGATACCATACCATATATTGATTGTTCCCAGCAAGAAACTCGGTGGCTCAATGTTCACAGCCAATCCTTGGATCTGTATTTCGGGAGAACTGGGTGAAACAGGAGTCCTGCAGATTCCCAGGAATATATTAGAAATGACTTTTGAGGTTTGTATTACTTGATGCAAAACCCAATTTGGATGTTCTGTTTGTTCAGTTTTAAATTCTCCCCTTGCTGTACCACCTTGCCATACATTTCATATCTTTGGGGTTAGTCACGGATACTTCCTGTGCCTGTACATAGCACATTTAACCTATATTTAATAACATGCAGAGGAAAATGACAATTAGTGCAAGGGATAGACAAGACTGTCTTTATGTTACAACTATGGGAGGTCATGTCCTCTTCTGCTGGAAAACAAAGAAGTGATTCTGCTCTTATTTCCTGTGTGTTGTGTGCATTGGGTAAAATTTAATTGAAAAATCCAGTTCAGCTGATGCTCTCTGTGCTGATCAAAATAGTATTTAACAAACAAAAATGAGTAAAGCAGCCTACCACTAAAAAGCCCAGAACCAATAATGCAGTCTGAAACAGGAACCACATTTCTGAGTTTGTGTCTGAGCACGTTCTCTAATAGTTTACTCCTCCAACATGCTGCTTTCTTTCAGTTTCCTCTGACAAACTCTTTGTTTAATTTGCAGTGCCAGAACCTGGGAAAACTGACCACAGTGCAAATAGGACATGATAATTCAGGGCTGTATGCCAAGTGGCTTGTGGAATATGTTATGGTCAGAAATGAAATAACAGGGCATACCTACAAGTAAGTATCATCCTGACACTTTGTGTGGGGTAAGTAGAATTTCTGCAGGGAGCTGGCTTGTTTGATTAGAAAGGTCTGATCTCCTGGGACTCTGTGTCTACAGTTGCCTCGACCTGAAGGCACAGAAAGATATTTGGCTTCTGGCATTAAACAAGTCGTGGTTCTTATGAATTCAGACAGGGTTTGCAGTTTGCAGATGTTCATGTCTCGTATCAGACTGTTGGTGCAGAGGATGAGTTGACTGTTGTGCAGCTTAGAAATAATCTGCCTTGAGCCCAAGGAAGAAAGAGCAGGTCAGAGCTTGCTGCTTACCAAATATAGGTGGTATTTTATATTAGGACTGGGTGCTCTAGGTGTTACAGAGACACCTTCGGACACAAGCTGGAGCACAAGGGCTTATGAGTGTTAGAAACCTGTGTTTACATGGGGAAAGTAAAGGAACGAAATTTGCAGTGAGAATTAAATTTATTTGTGTTAGGTACAGCATAGTTTGATGCCCGGTCCTTTGTTTAGAGAAACTGTCAGGCTCGTGTTGATGTCAAATTGGCGGGTAAGTCCACTCAGCTCTCCATAACAGTTCATTTGTAATTAAATGAAGAGGAAAGATTCTATTTTTGGATGCCATTCAGTTTTCCAATTAAGCTGATTAAACTGACATCAACATTGGTTCAGAGAAAGTGATAATGAGCAAATGAGCATGTGTGCTTTCTAGTGTCTGATTTAATACCCCAATTCAGCAGAAGTATTGGTGTTTTGGCATTTAAACATATGTTTGGGTTGTGGGGTTGTTTTGCAGCTGGCCCGCTATGTAGCGTAGTCAATGTATTTCTTCACCCATCTATGGGGTGTAGTAGGATTTCCCCTTTTACCCATTTTTCCTCAAATCATGTGCTACATATGGGACTCAAGCAAAATCTGCTTTGTGGACGGATCATCTACTGCAACACTCAGCACAAACTTGGAACTGGAAAGCTGTTTTACTTTTGCTGCCTGTGCTGGGAAAAGCCAAAGCCAAGACTTCGTTATTTGTTGCCAGATGAACAAAGTCTTTCTAATATCTTTGCTAGCAGGATTTGGGCTTCAGGCAACTGCAGTTGGAAGTCTTTGGCATGGAATTGAATCTGGGTTGATCCACGTATTCATCTCCTTGATGTTCTTAGGTTTCCCTGCGGAAGGTGGCTTGGGAAGGGAATGGATGATGGCAGCTTAGAGAGGATCCTGGTGGGAGAGTTGCTGACTTCCCACACTGAGGCTGATGAGCGGCAGTGCCGAACTCCTCCCCTGCAGCAGTCTCCAAGCATGATCAGGAGATTTGTCACTATCTCACCAAACAATAAGCCAAGTGAGTGCTGGGGGGTGTCTTGTCTTTTCCTGTTCTGCATCATCACCTGAGGGCTTGCAAACACAACTGCAGTTTGGGGAGGACTGGGAAACTCAGCCCAATGTCCTGCTTGAACTCCAGCTAACTTCCAAATTACAATCCCGAGTAACTTGTGCTGTCTATTTAAGTTTTGAAAGTCTGCAGGGATGGCAGATGTCTCTGTACTCCTGGTCCAGTGCTTAGCTGCCCTAGTGGTGTTTTTGGTATTCTTGTCCTTCACCTGTGGAGGAAGGTAGAAATTTATGGCCTTGTCTCTGTCTGTCCTTCATGGATGAAGAAACTTGCTAGTGGCTTCTATTCATGGACTTCTCTTATTTTTTTTCTATTGAGATCAGGGTTCTCTGGTCATCTTATTCCTGACAAATCAGGCGGATACCTTGTTCCCAATCATGCTTGGGTTTGCAGTGAAACTACCACAGGAAGTATTCCCAGGATGCCTGGATTTGTTGGTCCTAAACAAAGCACAGCTCCTTTTCTTTGCTTTGGGTCCTGATCTGAAAATTCACATAATATGTAAAAACCCTTTCCACTGTTGGTGTTTTGAAACACCACAGAGTTAACTTCAATATAAAACCAAACCATCTCCATTCGTACCTCCTCAACAGTAAATAAAAGTAGGGTTGGGTTTCCATTACCCACAGGCCAGCACTGTTTCCCTAACAGAATGAGTTATACTGGTTCATGCTCCTCTCCTGTGTTTTGTGCTAGGCCATAACCCTCACACAATTTCTGAAGCTGTAACTGGATATATTTTTGTATTTTGCAGAGTTAAATACTGGTCAGATACAAGAAGCTATTGGTGAAGCTGTTAATGGTATTGTCAAGCATTTCCACAAGCCAGAGAAGGAGGTGAGGGGTTGTTGTCTGTGTAATGGCACTCCTGTCCTAAAACTCTGATTAGTAAACCTGGGAGAATATATAGCAGAAATAACTTAACTGAATGAACAGTCGTGTATTTGAAAATTCCTGTAGTGGAGCAAAAAGGAGATACAGAGACTGCACCACTGAGATAGTACAGCCTCAAACACCTCTCTTTTGCTGCTAACTGGAGCATTCTGTCAAGTTAAATGTTCCAATAACATTCTGGTATTGGGAATTGTGGTATTAGTCAAATTCTGCCAAGGATTCTACCCATATACTGTCAAGAACACTGTCTCCTGTTTAGTTTGTTCTAAATTAACTGACATTTTACATCTGCATTGAGTTCTAAGTAGGTTTTTAATGTCTGTTTTGCATTATCTTTGCTACTTAAAACATGAAAACTTTGGGCCACTTTAAAAAAAAGGAAAGAAAAAAGGCCACCCTGAAAACACCCACATCCCCCAAGCAAGTGAAGCAGAAGTGCTCTTAGAGACTCTTTTGCATTACACATGTAATCAGCTGACACAGCAGTGATTTTCTGAAACAAACCTAAGTAGCATGCCCCTGTCAAATCATCCCAGTCCAGCCCTTGTGAAAGGTGTAGAGCAGTGCTGGCTCTGTATGGATGGCTCTCAACAGGAATTTTTTACAAATAGGTCCTCCCATTCCTATAGCACCTGATTTCTAAGTTCATTATGGCATGACAGATTAATATACAGTGTAATTCTAGTTGATGAGCACATTGATAATGATCTCAAGTGGTCATGGACTAGTTTTGCAAAATAGAATTTACCATCATGTGCTGAAGAAGGACTTTGTTTTTTACTGAGCATTAAATGTTGTTTTTGTTGATGAGCAACCAGAGGCACCTGCTACACTGGATCTGTGATCTCTATGACTTCAAAAAAGAGGAAGATATTTTCTTAATGTTCTGTAGTGATCATTGTTATAGGTAAAACCTGCTCATTAATTGGCCTGTCTGAGGCTTCATTTGATAATGATGATGAGGCCCTGACAATGCTTTCCTCAGCTTTATCCTTAGAGAAGTCAATCCAGTTTTGAATGCTCAGGACTTGGGCCATCCTGTCTGGGGTCACTGTTTGACAGCAGATTTAAGATTTAGGCATCTGTTTATTTAAAAACTTAATGGGACACTTGTGTCCCAGAGTCGCAAACTGAGGTGCTGAGCGTGTGTGCTTTCTGTGTGTGCTGGCAGAGAGGCAGCCTGACCCTGCTGCTGTGTGGAGAAAGTGGACTTGTTTCAGCTCTCGAGCAAGTGTTCCAGCACGGATTTAAATCACCAAGACTCTTCAAGAACGTCTTCATTTGGGATTTTTTAGGTAAGTGGGAGGATGACATCCCAGAGCCTGTTTGTATCTTTGAAATACATCCAACTGTGTTCCTTATCATTGCTGTTGTGTCTCAGCTGGTGTGAACAGCAGACTTCTTGGAGGCATCTCAGCAGCTGAATTTCCAGGAGAGCTCCTGCCTCCTTGTACTGTCATGAGAGAGAGCCTCTGTCTTCTGCCAGAGCTGACACTGTACCTAATGCAGTAACTGGGCTTTGTCCTTCTAGCAGTAAAAGTGTCAAACAAACTTTCTTAGTGAGGAAGAGGTGCATAAATGAGGCAGTGAATTGACAGAGGGTAATGTTAATTGAGTGCAGTGAAAGCAATAAATCACACTTGTAAGAGGCTGAGTTGTCTTTCAGAGCACAACAAATGGATCTAGTGCTGTTGGTATGGACTGGATATTGTAATAAAAGGGTTATAAGCATGTATTTTTCACACAATGCTCTAGATGCCTTGACACAAAGCTGAATAAATCAACTGAGTTCACAAACAGATTTTTAAAAAGGGATTATTTTTAATAATGTTTCTATGTTTTGAGTAGGTACTTTAACATCACTGTTCCGCTTGTATGATCGTTTTACTGCACTCAAATTCAGTAGATAGGTGAACCTCTTTAGCATTGTTCAGAGGGAGGGAAGTGGAATCCCAGTTTTACACTGAGGGAACACAGAACTGAATCAAACAGAAAAAAACAGTGCCTAAATGTAATGATTCAGGAAATTCATGGATGAGCTTCGATCCTTTAGGCCTTTCAACTTTGACTCTCTCCTATGCTATTTGCACTGATGAAACTTCATTATCTCCCACTATTTTTTTAAGAAAAAGCACAAACTTACTATGAAACCCTTGAGCAGAGCGAGATGGTCCCAGAAGAGAACTGGCAGACAAGAGCCAGGAATTTCTGTCACTTTATCACTGCTATTAACAACACCCCTAGAAACATTGGGAAGGATGGCAAGTTTCAGATGCTGGTGTGTCTTGGAGCCAGGTATAAAGAAACCTCTTTATTCTTGTTGTTCTTGGTATTTTAATGAAATGAAAAAGATGCTGCACATGAGGCAGTTACTCCCCGTTCCCTGTCTCAGAAAGATAAGTGGAGAACACGGTAGGTGTGCTTAGAAGCAAAAGAATAAAAATCATGTCTGTGCAGGTGTGAAATTAACTTGGCTTTATTTTTATTCCCAAACTGCCAACTGGCATCTTGTCAGAGACCACCTTTTGCACCACTGGATCGCCCTGCTTGCAGACTGCCCCATTACAGCCCAGATGTATGAGGACATAGCCCTGATTAAGGATCACACGCTGGTGAATTCTTTGATTCGGGTGCTGCAGACCTTGCAGGAGTTCAACATCACCCTGGAGGCATCTCTTGTCAAAGGAATCGACATCTGACCTCCTGTCCCACAGGAAAAACTGTCTTTACAAAAACAAAAAAAGCAACAAGGAGTGAATCTCGTTAGTATGCAAAAGTTCTGTCTTGCCAGTACATTGTATCGTGAACTTGTTCATGGCCCAAAAATGCAACTTTGACTTCTCTTGAAGGAAACTCCAGAAATAGTACAGGCAAATGGATAGAAGCTGTAAACTCAGTGTAAAAAAGAGGATTTTGGTATAAATCTATTTTAGAGTTTATTTGCTGATTTGCTTTTTACACACTTTCATGTGAAAGAGATAGAGATGAGTATTGTGCAGCTTATTTTAAAGCTGCAGTATTTCCTTGCCATAGAAAATGTGCAGTGAGTCTTTCAGCATTCTGTGAACTTGCCTTCAGATATGCTGTATGTCATAGACCCCAATGTATACACTCCATTTCTGCTGAGAAGGTCATTCTATAGTTTTTAAACTAATATTTTATATATTAACATTATTACCAATGTTTGATTTTTAACGTGTTGAGTCATGTTCTGCTGCAAGGGAACTACAGATCTGATCTGTGCTTTTTTTAAATAGCTCCAAAGCACTGATTTGTCAGCAATTATTTTTTCCTTTATTTTTGTTGTCAGTATTATTTTTAGTGAAATCCAGGAGACTGAACCGTGAAATGTCCAGAGATCAAAGTAATATTTTTCATATTGGTACGTAATTGCACAGAAGAAGAAATTAAGTCTGTTTTTTAACTGATGTTTTTTATTTATTTAACCTATCATTGTGTTTTGTAAGTTTGTCTTTAAAAAAAAAATCTTCTATGATACAACTGGCTATATTATGTTGCAATTCAGAATTTACAGTGTAGCCCACTTAAATGAAAAACCTGGAATAATTTTTCATAACGTAAGAAGGTTTCCACTTAAACCAGCCTTTTGAAGCTTGGTATATGGTTGCTGCTGGTAATTCTCTTAACTGCTAATAAAGAGGGACACGAGTTTCCCAAATGCCAGATGACTAAATAAAGATCTTTGTGCCCCATCTGAAATAATAACAGTATACCTTACTAACAAGTATAAGGATTTCTTAATATTTCTGAAAAGACAGTGGTATTAAGGTTTTTTCTTTTCCTTTTGAATGCACATGTCTTGGATCCTGTTGTCACAGTCTACTTCATTTGAGATGCTTTTGTTTTTAGCAGAGAAAGTTTAGTCCATTTCTGCTATGAAACACAAACATTTTGAAAGCTTAATTTATTGGAGATCTGGAACTTGGCAATGCCTAAAGGCATCTCTGTTCATTTGAATCCTCTGATAAAAATCTCTTTGAAATGAGTATATGACTTGAGAACATAAGGCTGATTTATCAGCATCACGAATTACTGCACAGAAGTTCAGGGCTGTGTATTTAGGAGGTCTCCACTGTATAAACTTATCTCAGTATTGTCTCTCTTTTGAGAAGCAGAGTCCGAGTTTTTTGGTTCATACAATGTTGTAGCACTTTTACTTTACCTACAGCTTAGTCACATCTTGTGATAGTTTTATTTCCATAATTTATAAGTATAGCACATGTATTAAATTTTTGACTATTTTTACCTTTGTCCTATTTATTTCATTATTAAACTGAAAAGTTCCTTTGTCACTACTTATCAGAGCGAGATTCTTCTTTGATTTCACAGTAGCATTAGGAAGATGTGAGGGCAATGTCTCAGCCACTCCTCACATGGGGTGGGTGTGAATTCTTTTACAGCGTGGAGCTTACAGGAGCATTTCACAGAAGTATTCTGTGTGTGCAGGTTTGGTTTTGTTGGTGGTTTTTTATTTTTCTTCCAGCTTTGGAAGGGCAAAAATGAAAAACAGTTGTACTGCATTCTAAGAATTTCATGTATTCAACTTAATATGTTGGGATAGTCTTTTTACACCTGCCCCAAGTTGTTTAGGCATTAATAATAGCAAAAAAAAAAAATTTTACAATGCTTTCAGCTATCTTGGAAATGACTTTACTGGGCCTGTATATTTCACAGGAAATATTAAGTAAAAAAGGAAGGTTCCGCGTTCTGACCTTAACAGATGAGTTGGTCCTGTTAAAACCATATATCTCATGGTATTAAGGATGGGTTAATTTTATCTTTCATGAGGTAATTACCCTAAATTAAGGTTCTTTTTCTATCTTCTTTTTTTTCTCTTCCTTGCACAAGTTCACCCAGTGAGACATGATACCATTGGCTTAATGGCTGTTTTGGTGTGGGTTGTTTTGCCCTCATTATGCCAGTTAGAGATACCTGGGATGGGCAGAGGCTGGGATTTGGTGATTGCCAAGGGTGGGCTCCTTGGCTGGCTCATGAGGATGATGCTGTCCATCAGTGAGAACACCCTGTCTTCTGGCTGTCCAGTGCAAAAGGAAGACACGGAGATCATCTTCCCAGCTCCTAGGTTACTTTATTTTCACAGGAAAAACCAGTTAAAGATCAACCTTCCTCCTTCTCTCTCAGGGGGCCTATGCTTAATCCTGTTAGGGTTCAAAGCACTTTTTGCTGTGGACTTCCAAGTCTGGAGGGATTTGCTCTGCTGAAGGACCAGTAAAAGGTTCTGAAATGCAGCAGAAGCTGGTTTTGTTAGATCCATAGGCTACCAAGGAAGAGTGAGATATTAAATACAGCCTGTGCCGGGTTTTTGGGAAGAGATTTAGCTGGAACAGTCCAGTCTGTAGGAGCAGCCACAATCCCCACCACTCTGCAGTGTTCACCCACTTCTTTCATGGCTGTTCCTAGCATCAGTCCCACAGCATTTGCTGTTGCCATGCCATGCTGCTGAACTTTATAGGAACAAACGGTGTAGTGAGCACCTTTTTATCTAGAGCTTTGTGAAATCCTTCTCCCTTAGTTCAGAGTAATGCAGTTGTACCTTTTTTTCCCTGTTAGTTTTCCAAAATAAGGGGGCAGGTTTGGTAGGTGCAGTTAGTGTGGCTGTGCTGTTCTGTTGTTTGGTGGGGATTTTTTGGTAACAGTTAATGGGAAAAGAGAATCTTTTTAACAACACACATTCATTCTGGAGAGAGAAATACAGTGACAAACAATAAGCAGTTCATCATGCAGTAAATACATAGTGCTAAACTGGCCAAAATGTTTACAGGCTCATACCTGATTTGAGGGGAAAAAGTAGGCTATTGCCATATTATTTATGCTTCTTTGGTTAATGCTGTCAGAGTTCATACAGTGATAGTTTATACAAAAAGAAATTGCAAACTAATAAAGACTTGGTTTAAATGTAATAAAATACTATGATGATAAGTTTATACAAAAAAAAAAAAAAAAACCAACAAAGAGAACCCCTTTACCTGCCATAAACTTTAACCACCTGATATTCTGTAGCTGAAAACATATTCATGAACTGGAGACTATTCCACAGCTTTTTCCATTACAAAGAGTATTTTTCAAACTATTCAAATGGGACTTACTAGCTGGATGATCCATACTTTTTATGTGTTTTAAATTCATGAATATGTTAAGATTTCTGCAGTGAAACTATTCAGAGTTAACTTTTTCTGTATATTGTCAAATGAATTTTGTCCGTAGTGAAGAGACTATAGGATACTTGAAAATACTTGAAGAAATTGTACACGTACTTCACATCTTTGTAGCTCTTTATTTTATACCTAGAGATTGGCTGTTAAACTAAGATAAAGCATCAATACCTTATAAACTATCTATTTTACTACATGGGGAAATCACTGGCTTGTTTTTTTTAAGGGCCGTGTTGAAGTTTACATTATAATGACAAAACCAGGTACTGTTTTCCTTTTTTTATTTTTCCTGTGACATTTCAATCCATTGGACATTAAATGTGAATTGGATATACAAAGCAGTTTTACAGGTGTAGCTCATTTGCTGAATTGCAATAAAATTTGTCTTCTAACGTGAAAAAATAGCATTAATGTGCTATTTTCAAGAAGCCTGTTACAATTTGGCTGATGATCTGCTCTTTGCCTGGCTGCAGGTCTGTGGGACATTTTAGTGGCTCGTTTCAGACCTTTGTTGTACAGTTTTGTGTCTGATCTGTTCAGCTACAACTCCTCCCTCCCAGCTCCAATGTAGCCTTCCCCCAAGGCATCCTTGTCAGTCAGACTGCCACCAGTGGAAGAGATACCTGCTCAGGAGTCAGGGAATGGGGAGAAGGGGAAGGCGAAGGGACTCGTGCAGACCTTGGATGGTGTCTGTGAGTACCCACACTCAGATGTGCTGCCGTTCCCTCACTTTCAAACTGTGTGAGGTCACTGAATGTTCTATACCACAGAGGGAAGACAGAAGGGAAGGAGTTTGAGCATTAATTTGGAGGTATCTCTGTTGCTTCACCTTTCACACACCCCCTGGTCTGTGCCTTTTTTAAGCAAAGTGAAATAGCAAGTGTTAAGATCCCTCTTGGGGGAGCCACATCAATCTTCCTGAGCTTGGGGTGGTCCTGCACTGCCAGCAGCTGATAGTGTCACCCTGTGGGCTCTCTGGGGACATGCCAGAGGGTGAACTCAGCTTGAGCCATGCTCTGGCCTCATCCTTGGACAGGTTTGGGGGTGCAGTCGTGGGCTTGGTAGCTGCTGTGGGTGTGCTGGGCCTGTGAGAGACACCAAACGGGCCTCTCAGGAGCTGAGGCCATCTCTGTTCCTGGGCTTTGGATGGACCTGCTCTGTTCCCCTGGACCTTTGGATGGACGTGGGACAGGCCTGGATGGAGCTGAGGTAGGTGCAGCTTCAGAAGCACATTCACCTCATCACAGGTGGCCTCAGGTCTTTCAGATTTCCTCGAAGGAAAAGGAGCAAAAAGAGCAGGGGCCTTGGTGGGCAAAGTGTGTTGTGCAACTGCTGGGTGCACAGGCAGGAATTGTTTACTGTCTGGTCCAGACAGAAGTCTAGAAATGTTACCATTTGTTGTAGCAATGACTTGGAAAGTTCTCACAAAGAAATACAAATGTCTAAAAGTTATTTCACATGACAAAGTGTCTCCTTTATTTCCCTATTAACTCAAAAATGTGTGTATTAATAGGCCATACTGTACTCAGTTCTGCAATAAACAGGAACTGTTCTTCATTTCAGGGACAGTGGCACTTCAAGATGCAGATCCTACAACATCTAAAATATCATTGGTGGATCTGATGTTTGCTTTGGGAAAGTTTTTCTACAAGTAGCGTAAAAAGACAAGGCATATAAATTACCTGAGAGGGGTTTTTATACCCCTTGTGACCAGAGAACCCCCAAATTTCATCTCTGTCTCAGATAAGTCCTGTACAGGTCCTGCTGATTGCTGAAGATGTGTTATTTTTACACAGAATTCAACAACCTATTTGGTAGCTTGGAAAACCCTGGGACACTAAGATGGGAGGTGCAAAAATCTGAGTGACGCATTTCAAAGAAAAACAATTACTCAAAACTCAGTGTTCATCTGGAGATGAGCAAGGCTCGAAACTACAGCTCTGAGACATTTTGTGTGTACCTTGGAACAATGAGATATTTGAAAGTATTTCCTCACTTGTCAGCCTGCTCCTTTCCCTTTACTGTCCTGGCATCTCCCCCCAGCCCTCCCAGTTGTTTTCAGCTGCTGTCACAAGTGCTCATTATGCTCCCTCAGTCATGCTGAATTTTGGGTCAATATGGTGCACTGTTGCTCAGGCCAGCAGAGTTGCTACTTCTTATTAAAGTGCAGATGAAATGGCAATCTAGATGTCTTCAAATAATGTTTGCTCATCATTAAATAATGAAATTTAATAAGGATAATGAAGCATAAAGCAGTTTTTAACCCAAATTTTCAGACAAAAGTATTCATCTCTATTCAGGATATCAGGTGTGCAATTTCTGAAGCAGATTTTACATCCAGCTGCTCTGTGGCAGCTTAGTCTTGATCTCTCAATGTGAGGCAACTGCAAGTGCTAGTGAAAGTGGAGGGCAGGGGGGAATTGAGGGTCTTATCACTATGGAAGTAGCTATTTTCCAGTAGCTATTTTCCTATGGAAGTAGCTATTTTCCAGTAGCTATTTTCCTCCCTGAAACGTTGTTACTTGAGTTTATTTTAAATTGCTGAATAAATCCCCAAACAGTCCTGTTTGGGGTGTCCTCCTGTCCAACTGGCCTGATATGTTTGTTTTTCTTTCCTCATACTTAACATAGTGCTGAAGTTGAGTCTTAAAAATTTTTCTAGCTTCTCTCTCCCAGTAAAGATCTCAGTACCCAGAGCAGTCATCTGTCACTGTGACTCTGTAGTTGAATAGAAATAGTTAAAAAGGCTACAAGAAAGGCATCCAAGTTGAGGTCTGAGCTTGTCTGGTTTGTGTCTTTAAAGAGATGTTTTAATGGCAATTCTTCATCATAAACAAATGTGTGTTATATGTGAAATAATAGCCAGGATCCTTCACAAAACACTTAGAGATTTATGTACAAGAAATGGCTTCATTAGCTAAGATAAATTTGATATTGTTCTGTTTGTTTTCCAAGCTGCAGTGAGATCTTTTGATCTAACTCAGGCATTCCCAAATATTTATGTCTCACTTGATGTTTTAGTTTACAGAAGTAAGAAAGATGCTTTGCTTTTACGGTGCCTCAGAAAGCTTTAGATATTTTGGTTACACAACCCTTCAGTGTCTCTTACTGGTTTTTCTGCTACACTCTTCATATGTGTTCCTACTTCATGTCTTTAGCAAATCTTGTGATGAAAGTGAATTAAATTAATACTGGTCAAGTTCCTTGAGGGAACTGGTAGTGCCTGAAATGTGTACCAGCTTTTCTGTAAGGTGAAGTCACGTGGCTGGGTGGGAGATGGCTTCTCTGTACCTTTGGGAGAGCTGTTTGTGGAGACACCTTGACTGATATTCCTGGATGAGAGATGTGCAGGTGTGCCAATTCCCTCCCTAAGTGTGATGGTTTATTCATGAGAGCATGGAAACTGTCGAGAAAGCTTCGTTCATTTATTGCTTTCTGTTGGTGAAGGAGGATTGGGGTATGGTGCAGGGCTGGAGAATCCTTGGAGTGTTTAATGAGCAGCTTTATGTATTTATAGATTAGATTGACTGAGACTGAAACCGTCCAGGAGACACAAAAGGTTGCTTCTCATTGGATTTAAAAAGAGAATAACTTTGATCATTTCAAAAGCAGTGAAGCCTGATGCTCCAGTGAGAGAGTGGTAATTTATAGCTGCCATTAAGGGAACAAAGACAAAGAGTGAGGGAAAGTTTCATTCTGAAGATTTACTAATGTGTATAAACCGCCCTTGCAACTAGAAACAGCTCGGTATTTCTCACAGAACAAAACAAAAGAGAAAGGGCAGTGAAATGGGGATGGGAGGGAGGGGTGGAAGAGAATACTGCCTGGTTTTGCTCGCAGCCTGAAAGGTCAGACATTATTTAGGAAATTATAATTTCAGTGAATAATGTATGAGCCAATTTTACCTGCCAAAGGAGTGACAGCTGTGAGAAATCCCTGGCTGGGAATGGAGGTGGGATGGGGCTGGGTTGGGGGTGGGGTGATGCGTGGGTTTTGGCATGGCCTTCAGCCGGGGATTCACGCTCTTCAGTGGGGTGTAGTTACACGGTAAAAATGTCAATATTATATTCTCGAACAAACGCAAATGAGGCTGGAGCGAGTGGCGTGTGTTGGGGCTGCGACAGGGCCCTTGCTCGGGCTTGTCTCTGCGGCGGGCGCCGGTTCCCGGGCCGCGGGGAGCCCCGGCTCCGGCACAGCTGCCGGGGGCACCCTGAGCCTG
>VWZT01014159.1:852120-963102 GCA_013397055.1 Pachycephala philippinensis
GGCCCCGGGGCAGGGGAGGCCGGCGGTGAAGGGAAGGGAAGGGGCGCGGGGCGGGTGCCGGGGTGAGGTGCAGCCGTGGCGGTCGCTGCTCGCAGGGCGCTCGGGCTCCGCGGGTGCTGCCAGCACCGCTTTCCCGGCGGCTCCCGCTGCCCTGGGAGCGGGGTGAGCCCCGGGACGCGGCACCTGGGGAGCGGGGTGTGAGCGGCGTGCGCTGCGGGTGAAGCTGCCTTCCATCCCTGAGGAACAAGCCGAGGGATTCTCCCGCCGCCGCCTCCTGCCAAGTTGAAGGCTGCGATGTTTGCGCACAGTCTCGTTCCTCCAGGGTCTCTCTTCTGCTCGGGATAAATCTCACTGCAACGAGAAATCTCGCTCTCTGTGCCTACGGGTTTTTCCTAGCCCTCTTCTCCATGCGTTTGCATGCATTAGTGCTGCGGGTTCTTGTTGCGGTTCTCTACCGCACGCTGCAGATCACAGAGGGGCGGTGTAAAAATAACCCGGCAGAGCCGCCGTGCTGCCGCAGGCACGAGATCTGGTTGATGTCTCTGTGTCCTGGCTTAGAGGGAAGCTCCCTCCTTGCCGTGTGTTTTCTGGGACCCCTCTTGCCGGGGCAGGTGTGTCCCCCTGGCTTGGGCAGGGCAGGGGAGAGCTGGCGGTGCTGAGGGCACACGGTCAGCACTTGTGGCTGATGCTGCTTTATGCCCGCTGCCTGCTCTTCCCTGCCCATCCTTTCTTTCTGCCCCACCTGCCTGAGTCCCACCAGCTGGAAGCCCCTCAGTTATTCCCCACACCCTTCCTTGCATGACTTGCTCTGTCAGTTCACCGCCTCCCATATTTTTTAATGGCTTGACTTTTCTGCTTTGAGAGGAGCCGGTTTCTGCTGGTCTTTCCAGCTGTTTCCCACTGTTTTCCACTTTCTCCTCACTTTCTGGTGGCAGTATCTGGGGACCTCATCACTGCTCCTGGAGCTTTGTGCACCTGAGAGCCAGGAAAGCACTGCTGCTCTAACACTGGCTCCTTGCCTTGTTTGCCACTGCCAAACCCCATTAGGAGTTAAAACCAAGTGAACACTTTCTGCAGTTGGCAGCTGCTGCAGTACCTACAGGCATATTTTGTGATTGGGGAAAGGAAAAAAAAAAGAGCAGGATGAATGCTATAATTGTAAATGGGAGAAGTGCTGGCTGAAATTCCCCTTTAGAAAGTGATCCCCACCATAAAAAGTGGCTGACTATTGAAGTAGTCACCTTCTGCTGATACTCATGCACTACTTCTTGTTTTAGGAGGCACTTCTTGTACCTGCACAGAGTGTTGCTTCTACAATTCTTCCTTCTAGCCAGTTGCTGGAAATCTTCCTGTTTCCATGTTTCAGTTTTCCTCTGCCGTGTGAAAAACTTGTGCTGATGTCTTCTGCTGTCTGTAACTTTTCTTCCTCTTCTTCTGTCTATGCTTCTTCATCTCCAGGACTTCTTCCTGTTGGTGTTTCCCTCTCTCTTCATTTCCTCTTCTCTGAAGTTTCCACCTGGATATTTTGCTTCAGTATGCTGTGCTTTGAGATGGCTGGCCAGGGGATTTGGCAATGCTGCTCACCAGATAGTATACTTGTATTTAAAAAATTTTTTTTGGTAAGTCAGTCTTTTAATGGTTTGGTGGTGACTTTGAAAGTACATTTCTATTAACTCCTCTTGTTATTTTAAAAATCATTGGGCTTCCTGCAGACGATGCATGGATGTGATCAAGAACTCTATTGATGACTGCTTTTGTTAATCAGAAAGATTAACAATCTCTGGTGAATCTCTGTGAGACTATCAGTTGAATTTCATGGAGCATCTAGCCCTTAAGAGATTATTTTGGATGTATTTATGAATGTGCACAGAAGCTTAACAAGGGCTTATCTGAATTGTGTGAAAATACATCTACATGCAGGTAGAATATTACACAAATTGAAGTGCAAATACTGTCTATGCATGTTTCTGTCCTGCCACACAAAAACACACAATATTCTCGTGGGCACCAGAGAGAGGTGCTCAGCCTTGTGGTCTCCCCAGGGACGTGTTCAGGAGATATGCCTTGTTCTCCTCCTGCTGACACCCCTCCTGAGCCTGCTGTCTTTTCACAGATGTGGATGAGTGTGCCCTGGGGCTGGACGACTGCCACCCAGATGCTATTTGTCAGAACACCCCGAAGCTGTACAAGTGCATGTGCAAAGTGGGTTACACCGGAGAAGGGAAGAAATGTGAAGGTAAAGGGACCAGAGCACCACGTTCTCTCTGTGTCAGCATGGAGCGTTTTAAGAAAATAGAGCCACTAAAAATAATGGAGGATGATTTTTAAAACAAAATAGTCATTGTTTCATCACCCAATTTACTTCTTGTTTACAAAATCAAAGGCCAACCTTGCATGGATTTTCACCTGTGCATTTCACTCAGCCTGATAATGAGCTCGTTGTTTAACCAGCAGCCTTAAAAAGTATAAGCCAAAGCTGCAAGGGGGGTCTCCGGGTGTTTTCTCAGTCACCAGAAACATTCAGCAAGAAATGCATTAAATATAGTGTATTTGCAAGACAATGATGATTTTGGACAGCAGTTGCTGCTCACAGGATGCAGTCGCATCCCTGTCTATAACACTCAGGCAAGCATCCATCATATTGACTTCTGCTTTATTCCTCAGACATTGATGAATGTGACAACGACTTCAATGGGGGCTGTGTCCATGAGTGTTTCAACATTCCAGGGAATTACCGCTGTACTTGCTACGATGGCTTCATGTTGGCTCAAGATGGCCACAACTGCCTGGGTAAGGAGTGTGTTAAGGAGCAGTGTGAGTGGTGATGTGAACACAGCTGCATCTGTGGGGAACACGTGGCAATCTGCTGGGCTCAGTCAGTTCAGGGAGACAAGAATGTTTCATGTGGGACTAAGGATTTCCAGGTACTGATGTGCCATCCCAGTGTGGGTCTTTCCCCCTCTGTAATTGAGGATAGCTGTGCTATATTTCTGTGGAGTGCTTTGGGTGTAAGTGTGCCAAATGTCATCTATTATTATGCTAAACATGTGCTATCAGTGTCCTCTCTGTTCCACAGTTAGCTTAGGGTCAGTTGTCAGGTGTGTTTCCAGGCTTGGGAATCGTCTCTCTCAAATGTATCTGTAATTTGGAGGCTTCTCACTCTTACTATGTCTGAGTATTCCTGAAAGGAGAGGATGATTTGGAGGGTGCAGCAGCTGTGCATGATGGAGGCCACTCAAGAACAGAGGGACTAAGGGCAGTGCTTGGGGTTTCCCTGGGTGGTTAGTGTGAGACAAAGGACACACCTCTGGAAGGGTTTTCAGGGCAGCACTCCCCTGACCCTGCACACACACTCTCTCTCTGACCATCTTTTTCTTTTTTTAAGATGTCAATAGTCCCTTTTTTGTGTGCCAACAGGTGAAAATCTTTAGCAGTGGGTAACAAGGCCTTGTGGCTTTGCTGTGGTAGGATCCTCCAGCACAGAGAGCAGCAGTGCACAGGAAGGTGGGAGCTGTCAGCCTGTTGGCAGTGCTGCCACAGAGCCTCGTGCTGTGAAGCTGTCCTGCTTCCTGGACCCCAGCTGGGCACTCTGTGTGGCTCAGCCCTGTGCTACCTGTGCCATTTGCTTTTTCTGACACGGCTCAGTTTTCCTCTGCTGCTGCACTCCATGTGGATGTGCCTGGAGACACCTCCATAGCCTTGGCAGTCAGAGGGAAAGTTGCTCTCACTGCATAACTGAAGTTGGTTTGGCTGGGGTATTTCAGGTGGGGGCACATCAGGTGGGGGTCAGACCATCCCCAGGCTGTATCTTCTGCTGGGACAAATCAGAAAAGCTCTGGAGTATTCAGAGGGATTGTGTTGGGGTTTACCTGCTGGGGACCTGTTGTGTGCCCAGCTTTCTGCAGTGTAAGTGGAGGAGAGGGTGAACTCACCAGGTTCCAGATATTTGAGTAAATAAAGTAGAGAGGGAAATGAAATATCTGCGGATACTTTAAAATAACAGAACGTCCATCTTATTTTTGTGTTTGTGTAAACACAGAGCAGAGTTCAGTTGAGGTTACCATGAAGGGCTGGATGTGAAGGAACACACAGCTTCTGACAATGGCACCAAGAGGCATGTGTGGATTCTCTTTATACCCAGGGCAGGCTTCAGCTGAGTTGTTTGTGACCAACGATATAACTTAGACCAAAATCTACCACCTGCTATGTCACTGGGAAGCTGCTCAGTGTTGCATGGCAGACCTATAAAATAAAATGTCATTGACATACAATGAGGTTTTTACCACTGATGTGCCAATTTTGAGTTGTGATGTAAACGTTAAATAAATATTTTGGCGTGCAGCAAATTGGATCACATCTTCTCTTAATCTGTTTATTTACTTTGTTCACGCCAGGGTTGCCCTCCTCTCACCCTTATTTTTGAAGATCTCGGCTGTGTGCCTGGGTTTAAGCCAAATAGACAATTACTTGTTGGAAAGAGATGATTTTTTTGAAAGCTTTCCAAGGTCTGTAAGACAGAAACATCTGCTGGAGTTCAAATCTGTAGCAGTAAAGGCTCGTGGTGGCTGTTTATTCATGATTGTTTGCACATTCACATCGCTGTAGAACTCTAAAATACTCAGCTTCTTTGTGATGGAGATATGTCAGCCGCTCTTTTTCTCCAGCAGGTCACATTCTTTTGCATCCAATTGGCTTACTCACTGCCTTCAGTAGACATTAAATCTGTTGTAATACTATGTTATGTTTCTTACTAAAAGCTTTCTTTCTCCTCTTTTTAAAAGACAGCTGTTTTCTGCCAGAAATGCTGCAATGTTAAATTAAAAACATTGTACTATTAGCCAGGAACAATGAACAGAACAGGGAACAAACATGGTGTTACAGATGAATTTGCAAATGAGACCAATGCTTTGCCTCAGCAAGGTTTTCTTCCGCTTTTAAGGGACAGAGTGTTTTTTGGCTCCCATTAAAATTTCTGAAAATTAGGCTAGGAAAAATATTTGGTGGTAGTGCTTACAAAAAACCTGTGCTTATTGAGCAGTAAAATTCCAAAGAATTGGAGATTGGGGTGGGCATCCTGTTGTTCAGAGGCTTAGCTGAAGTTTTTCTGCTCTTTGGTTCTCTTGGTTATCTTGCAAGCAGAGCCCTTCTGTGTTCTCTGGTGTTGTTGAGGCCCTGAAAGTTGAAAAATCAAGATTAAAACTGCTTCCAGAAGTTCTGCTCTTGTCCTTGACCGCAGTCAGGCAACACAGCAGCAGCCTTGATGATGAGTGATGATGTCCTAGACTTGAGGGAGGAGGATGATAAATCAAACCAAGCACCAGAACAGATGTGGTGTGTGAGTTCTAGCTAGAGTGAAAGGAAGGAGCAGGGGATAGGCTTTTAGCTGAATTTGAGGTTTGTATTTTTCTTGTTCCACCTTTGCTTCAGGATGTGGAGCTTTCTGGGAAAACACCTTTTATAGCTTGGATGGGTTTGGATCCAAAGGGTCTTGCTGTCCCACTGAACCAGACAGACCCACGTGTGATGGATGTACCAGATGGATGTACCAGAGCTGTGGAGTGCTAGTGCTGGATCCAGCTGCGCTGAGGGGCAGGGAATGTTCCCATGGGTGGTGGGGCTCCTGATCTGGCTCTGCCAAGACTACTCTGCCTTAGTTGTAACCATCAACTCTGGCTGGTTGGGTTGGCCAGCATTTCTTGGGAACCCTGGGACTGCTTTGGCAGAGTGCGAACAGGGGAAGAGCAGCAGCAGAAATGCCCTTTCCCAAGGGTGACAGCACAGCAGCAACCACGGGGTAGCCTGGGGTGTCTCAGCTGCCTGCATGGCTCCAGCCCAAGCCGATGTCTGTCTGTCTGTACCGCGGGCTGGTGTGAGCACAAAGCTGATCCCTCTCGTTCCCCTCTCTCTTTCAGACACAGACGAGTGCATGTTCAACAACGGCGGCTGCCAGCACCTTTGTGTCAACACCGTGGGGAGCTACGAGTGCCGCTGCAAGGAGGGCTTCTTCCTCAGCGACAACCAGCATACCTGCATCCACCGCTCCGAAGGTACCGCCCCTGCCCCCGGGCAGCAAGCAGCAGTTCCCCACAGAGCCAAAAGCTCTAAACCACCTTCAAAAGTGTTTCTAGGTTGAGGTTTTCAAAGCTGTGAAGGGTCTTGAAGTCGTCGCTGCTTTTAAAAGGAGCAGTGTGTCAGAATCTTCCAAGTGGCTTTGAAGATGCTGCATCCCTTCCTCCTCTTTGATCCCACCTGTGTGTCTGTGGAGTTGTGCTTGTTAAAGGCTGTATTCCCAGTGTCCCTGGTGCTCTGTTGTGCAGCTAAACTGTGTCCTAATCCGAGAAATGGCAACAAATGGAGGGACAGCAAGTTCTGTCTGTTTTCACTGCCTTTAGTTACAGGGCAATACCCGAACTACCTTAAGATACATTTTAGATTCCCTGTACAGTGTTTAGGTTTCAGCTAAGAGATTTATTGTTTGTCAGCCCCAAAGGTATTCAAATCTCATGCTTTGTTTTGAGTGAAACCTTTGTGAAGCGACCTTTGAGAGATCAGAGTCTTGGATATCTAATTAGACATCAGATTGAACAAAATTATTTTGGATGCCCTTAGGGAATACTTTAAAGTGGTTGCTCAGATCAGGGAGTTGTCCATTGAACTGTACAGTGAAAATCTCAGTAAGAAGTATTTAAAGCTGCAAAGCTTTCTTTAATCTATGGCTTATTGTTGGCATAACTATAAGAGGAATCTGAGCATGAATAAACAAATCTCACTTTAAAAATCCCCATAGTGAAGAGATCAACATTTGTAGGCATATATGGCCATCCCCAGACGAGGGTGCTGAGGTGGCTGTCATCTGACAGAGCTGAATTCATCTTTTGTTTGGAGGCAGAATTTGTGTTCTCAGCTCCTGTGGCCCTGGGCTTGGTCTCAAGGGGGTCGGGTGGTTTCTCAGGCCATTGCCCAGGTTGTCCCTGCAGGGACTGAGCCAGGAGTGGGGACAGGCAGGAGAGCAGCAGTGGTGGCACAAGGTGTTGTCCCTCAGGCCGTGTGGCCAGCAGGGATGTGAGTTTGTGTGCATCCATGGAGGAGGTCTCTAAGGACAGAAATTGGTTGCTTGAACTCCTTGTCTTGTCTGATGCCAAGGGAGGAAAAGCTTCCAACTCTTTTTTCACACTTGCTGCTACTTGAGTACCTTCTTCTCTCCTGAACTGACACCAGCAGTGTTCCCTGTCATTAATATTTGTTCCCTAAACTGTACCTTTGGAATTCTACCTCTCTTCCTAAGGATGCGTTTAATTTCTCTTAAATTTTTTTTTCCCAAAAAGGTCCTTTTTTCATAATACGAAATGTCCACTAAACTTAGGTCCTTTTCTTTGGAAAGGAAAACAAAGAGGGGAAAAAAGATGGATCTTTTTTTCTTAAAAACTAACAAATAAAATATGTCTTTATCAAAACCAGTCTTAAGAAAAACACCATTTTGCCTGATACATTTTTTTTTTCTTGGTAAAACACTGACGTGTTTGTTTTGCTTTCTTTAAAAGCCATTTTTTCAGGTTTTCATGCTGTGACTGTTTCCCTCCCATCCCCCCTTCATTACTGTAAAGTGCTGCTTGGGATTCCCCACCTTTTTTTTAACTTTTTTTTTTCCTTGGGTGGGCATGTCTGTTGTAAGCCAAATCTCACTGCTTTATCTCTCCCCTCACTTTGTTCTCTGCTTTTCTGCTGATTTCTGGGACTTCTGTTCTCTGCCTTGTGTCTGCGTTGCTCAGTGTTTGCACTTTATTGGTTCTGTTTTGAGACCTCACAGCATTGATCAAAGCAGCTTTTGGCTCCTACTGCCTAGACCATCTATTCAGTTTTGCTTCTTATCTGTAAAATAAGGGAATATTTCCTTCCCTGTCTCCCAGCCCAGTTAAGATTCTTCATACATTGATGCCTGAGAGACCTTCCCTGTGGTCTGCAATATTGGCCTTTAAATACACAGAAGAAGAGTGAACTGGAGTTTAAACCGCAGGAACTGAAAGTGTCCTGGGAAGTTGTGCACAATCCTACTTTTTTTCCTTGTTTGCCTGCTGGAATGAGCTGCTCTTCATCTGTGTGGGAGAATGAATTACCTTGGGAGGCTGTTAAAGTAGCTGGCAGGGCAGCCATGCATGTGCACCTTGCTCCTGGGTTCAACTTGTTCCACGTTAGAGAATACAAAAATTTGAAGGAAAGCAGAGTTTTTTGTGAGTAAATATGTGGTGCATCTTTGTGGCTGCTATTGCTCTGGATGGCAAATCTTGCTGCTCTCCCTTGTGGTATTTCACAGTCATAGCTCTCTGCTTGTTGGGCTGAATTGATGGGAATGAATGGGATCTGTAGGATGAAAGGCAGCTTTCAAATCTCTGTGTGGACGTGTACGCAGGGCACCATCTCACTGTCACTCTGGGATCCTTGGCTGTGGAGAACAGGGAGAACTAGAGAGCTTTTGGGGAAAAGTTGACTTAACACAAGGATGTAGAAAGCATGATGAAAGACTAAGGCATTCCTGGGGTGTCCTGTTCTGCTGGCTGTGCTGATGCTCCTCACCATTTGTCTATCTGAGGGTGCCTCTGAGAACCTCTGGCAGCTCTTTGTACCATTGCATCCTCTCCCTCTGTCCTACGGAGTGCCTGCTTGAACATGCCCTAAATGGAGACTTAATGCTCTCAGCAGATTGGGAATGTTGTCCTGACACCTTCTGTGCGAAGAAATATCAAGATTGAAACACAGATCATACATGTCAGAGATTAATTTAGCGTGACCTGATGGGAAATACTGTGCTGGATTTTTTTGCCTGTGTTTTGACAGTGACAGGAGTGCTCAGATCTCAGGTTTGCTGGGTAACTTCAGGAAGGTCCAGTTGTCAGAAAGCACTTATCTGGCTTGGGATCTGCTCAGCCAGGCAGGCAATGGATTCACCTCTCTTGGCTGAGTGTGGCAATCCAGAGCCATCCATCCCAAGGCATTTGTGTGTCAGTAGGGCAGGGTCTCCTGCAAGAGAAATGGTGTGTCTGGGAAGTATGTGATGGGATTTGACCAAAATTTGTTCGGGGTTTGGTTCTGGACCACAGTCTGCCACTGCAACAATGCTGGACCGATGTGACCTGGGAGACTTTGTGTCCACCAAGGAGTTTCAGCCACACAGGTTTTTTGGCTTTACAGAGATATCTTTAATACAGCATTATGAAATGGGGCTTGGAGAGATCTATGACCTTTGGAAATAAGGAGCAGCCCCATAGTAAATGCTGGAATGTGTGGATGTGGGTTATCTCCTATGAAACTGCCTTTTGGGTAGCTAGGTTTTGGTGGGTTTGGTGGAGTACCTTGTTACACAATGGATACTTTGTTATTAAAATGCATCCTGGTCTGGAAAGTGCCGCTTTAGCTTTCTGTGGAGACCTGATTGAACTCTGCTCACTCAGAAGGGAGCAATCCTAAATGGAGCATATAAACCATTTGTTTGGTGCCAGTGAACTTTACCAAAGTACCTGCTTGAACAGCTTCCCCTTTGGTAGCTCAATAGAGACAAAAGAATGACTTTGTTAACAGAAGCTAAGCTGCTAATTCTCTTGATGCTCTCTAACGCCTCCGAGCTGACACACCAAACCACACCGCATGCTTAAGACCAGAACTTTCACAAAAACACCAGCGCTAATGAGGCTAATTTGTGGCATCCTAGGTTGTCTCCTTCCTTGACTGACACAATAATGGGTGACAGCTTTCCTGTGGGCTCCTTGAGCTGTGTCTGTGTGCTGCAGCATTTGAAGTCTCATTGTCTTGTTAGACTTCTGGAGAGTCCTCACTGTGGGAAAGGAATCAAAAAGCCAGTAGAGCAGAATAATCTGGGCTCTGCAGTGTCCATTCTTCTGTTGCTTAAAGCTGTCTTAATAGAGAAAGGGTCCTGTGGCTGGTGCTTCAGGGGGTGAGAATAGCGGAGTGGAACAAGGACCTAATTGAAGTGGAGTGGAATAATGGTGACGAGCTGACCTCTGCCTCACAATGCACTGGGTTTGTTTCACTTAGGAATAAGGCTGCAAAAAGGGCTGTGTAAGATTAAAAATATATATAGGGTGTGGAATTGATCACACAATCCATTTTCCAGCAGCATGGTCACCCTTTCTGTTCTGCTTCTGATTGTGCATCTGCTCAACTCCAGTGAAGTTTGCTGGGGTGGTGTGGGATGAGCAGCCAAAGTGTGCTCCGCTTGGTCTTCACCAATGAAATGTTCTCACTGAGAAGGAAGAGCTTTTGGTGTAACTTGTCCTTCTAAAGCCAAATGAGCCAAGGCAGAGAATTTGATGGTAAAGGTGGCCTCTCCGTATACTCAAGGAGAGCATTCAGATGTCTTCTCTTTCCTGGTTTTGTAGCACTATAGAGTACTTCATCAAAAATCTGTGGTATTCTGTTAAAGAAAACCTGTTTGTTTAATTTGGTCTAATGATCCCATTGGGTAACTCAGCCAGCTGCTGTGTGTTTTTGTGTTGTGTGTGTACAGACTGTACCACCTTCTTGCCAATGGCAAAGCCACTGATTGCACTGGACCATGGGGCAAGGTGGAAGAAGTTTTTACAATGATCTTAGGAACTATTCCTCCCTATTTAATTGAATTTTTTGCAAAGGCCAGACAAGACACTCTGGCAGTCGTTGAGTGCTGTGCATGAACTGGCAGAGATAAAAATGGCAGAGTGTTTTAGGAGGTGTAGCAAAATAAATACAGTCGCTAGTGTCACACTGGTTCTTCATTTGGTTAAAGCAGGCACTGGCACTAAATTCTGTCTAGCTGAGAAGGTGTGTAGAAATACAGAACAAAGTGATAACACCCAGTGAGGTTATCTTGGGTGGTATTAACTGAAATCAGAAAAAAAAAATTGAAAACAAAATGGTTAACAAAAAAGAGAATTGATGTACAACGTATGTGCAATCTGCATGTTGGCCTGGTCTCTACTTGGTCACTGCTGAGATAGGTTATGACTCTGGGAATCTGCTTTGTAAGCCAGTAATTGAAATTGGGATGACCCTTGTGACTGCTGTTCTAAACATTCCTGTGTCTGCTGGCTGCTCATTTAAGCAGACAGAGAAATAAGAACTTCACTTTGGACTTGGATCTTGACAGGATATTGCCACTTTTATAAAAGAAATGAACACTGGTATAAAGTGACAGTGTTGGATGAGAATGCAGGTGCTGTACAAATCTGTGGATGTTGCTCTTTGACCTTGCATTCAAAGAAGAGGGGTACTGGAAAAATCACAGAAGGAAAAACCTTGGGGCCATTGACTTTGCAGGACTGGACTTGCTGCCTTTCCTCTCAGTAAGCTGAAACTTCTTGTCCCAACCCTGCAGAGTCTTCCCAGAGCAGCCGGCTGTAGTCTGTGTGTGTATTGAAATGACTCTGTTGCCTGCACACAGAGGTGCTGAGGGTGCTGATGCTCTTGTCCCTTTCCTGTTTTGCAGAAGGCATGAGCTGCATGAACAAAGATCATGGCTGTGCCCACATCTGCAGAGAAACGCCCAAAGGAGGAGTTGCTTGTGAATGCCGACCAGGATTTGAGCTGTCCAAGAACCAGAGGAGCTGCATTTGTAGGCAACATTCTGCATATGCTTATGGTTTCCCAGAGTGAACAAATAGTGTTCTGTTTGCAGTGAAATGGGATTTGGTATGTTTTAGCTAACGTGGGATTACACACCTGAACTGTGTGCATTTGAATTAAACCAGAATTGATGTCTTTTCTGGGCACTGGCACACAGATCTATTAATTGCTGTAGTGTCTGTAGTTTGGGAGTTGTGCCATCACTCATAATGATGGGAAGTTCAGCTCCATGAGAGAGCTCTGCAGCGTTTCAGTCTCAGAGTCCTTCAGGACAGGGGCACATTGGGAAGGTATATTGGATGCTCAGATGGCAATGGAATTGCACACTGTCCTTCAAAGGTGCTGGAAGTGCTGGTGAGAGTGCCATGTGTTTTCTTCCTAGTGACATGTAACCACGGCAACGGGGGCTGCCAGCACACGTGTGACGATGCTGACAACGGGCCTGTTTGTGGCTGTCACCCCAAGTACGTCATGCACGCGGATGGGAAAACCTGCCTGGGTCAGTATGTGGTGGAGGGAAGGAGCTTTCTCTTGATGGCCAACTCGAGGGTGGTGTGGTGGTGCTGTGTGTGCATGATTAATGCCCCTCATAACAGCAAGGCTAGAAAATGTCAAGGAATTTAAAGCTAAGGAACCTGATGGTGTGTGAGTGAGTTGGTTGGGTCCAGGCAACTTATGCTTCTCTATATAAGTAGATACCTAATACTATTGCAACCTGTAATTATCACTGGGCCCCCTGAAACACAAGGCCTGTCACTAACCAAAGAAGGTTTCTTTCCCTCCAGGAAATTTTAGGTTCAGTTTCTTCAGTAGCACGAGCCAGAGAGTGTACCCAAGGAGTACATCTGTTAAAACTGGCACTCTGAAATCAATTAATGTATAATTTTGGCAAGGCAGTTATCCAGTAAAGAAAGTACTTAAGATTTATAGACTCTTCCAGTCTCTGGAAGAGTTTGTTGTCTGTTGATTGAAATCAAATGCTCAGGCATAACTGGCTGGTCGTTGTAATTAGCCCAGGAGAGACGATGGCAGTGCACTCCTAACAGAACAGTTCATGACAGTTCGATTGGTTCTTTCATCTTGTTGCTGTTTACTACATCTGTAGCACATCTTTTGTTTTGTTAAGAGTACTGAAGCAAGCATGACTTGTAAGGAAGCCACAAAAGCAAAGTATTCTCATGGTTTTTACTGAAGGGTCTTCATGATTTTTCTTACTACTTGCTCTTTAAAAATTATTTCTTTCTGCCTGGCCAGTTCTGACTGTCTCTGATTCAGTGTGTGATGAAGCTGTTTGAGTGTGTGTTGGATGTCAGATGAGGATTCTGGTCAGGGCACATTTACTCACTTGCTTTTTTCATGCTCCTTACAGAGAGGGAAGAGGCTGCTGTTGAAATTTCTGAGGGAAACACCACAGCAGCAGCTGATGTGGACAAGAGAGTGAAGCGACGGTTGCTTATGGGTAAAAGTGCTGATCCAAAATAATTCTGCTGCTTGTTGAAACCATTTAGATTGAAGAATTGGTGTGGGGCTTTTTTGGCTTTTTTTTTGTTGTAACCTTCAGCTCTGGGCTGAATTCTGCCTGAGATGATCCACTCCCTCTTAGGGAAATAATATTATTCCATAATGTTCAGACATCTAAATGAATAGCCTTGTTTTCCAAAAGAATGACAGAGGGAGAAAGAAGATACACTCTGTGTTCCCTTGGGGGTTGGACACAGCCTGCCAATACTTCATGTGAGATGAGAGACTGGGAGGGAATAAGCCAGTAGAGCTCTCAAAACTTGACAATAAGTAGCATATGCTTGATGCTGCAGAAAACAAGGATACAGAGCTAGAAAGAAGATTTCAAAAAGCAGACATCAAAAAATGTTCTTTGCAGCTCTCTCAATCAACCCATACTATGTAAAATTGCTTTTGTCCAGCAAGTGAAAATGTTGTTAGACTGACTGAGGTGATTAGACTGATGACAAGAGGATGGATGCCAAAGAGTGAGTTATTTCTGGTTGGCTGGATGTGAAGAACTGCATTTTAGGAGTGCTCACTAGAAAGGTTTGGTGAGATTCAGACATAGTTTTCACAGAGGGGTGTGAGAGGAACAAACTTTGGTTGGAATGGCACCTGGGTCACCAGGCTGAGGGAATGCTCAGCGAGGGTGTTATCCACCATGACTGGGAGCACAGGTAGCATGGGAGGGTGTGTTGGGAGGGATTTTAGAAAATTGGTTTAGCAGTGCTGAGTGGGACCAGGTGTCTGAGCATTGGTGGGAAGTGTCAGAGGATCAGCCAGGATTGAGTGTGGGCATAAGGAAACTGACTGACAGTAACAGATTCATCATCAAGGAGCAGGGATTTAAGGTACAAATGGAATACCCAGAAGACAGTATTTTGGTTTGTAGTCTCCACAAGAACCCTGGAGACAGCTGAGGCAGGGATTTTGCCAACACATGTACTTAGCAGTTACTCATGTGCACTAGGCAAAATATGTTTGAATAGCTGTGCTTGGGACTGACAAGCACAACACGTATCCCACCATGTTTCTTGGTACCATTTTAACATCCCTGAGCAAACCTGAGCTTCGTCTCGTTGGCCAGAAACGTGTGCAGTGAACAACGGCGGCTGCGATCGCACCTGTAAGGACACATCCACCGGAGTCCACTGCAGCTGTCCTGTTGGATTCACGCTCCAGTTTGATGGCAAGACATGCAAAGGTGGGTTTTATACTCCTGGACACGTGTACCAACATCTGTAAGGTGCTACCAAGTCCTGTAAGGCATTAATCTCCTAACAAAGGCAGCCCAGTGTCCAGAGGAGAGCTGGTGTGTGCAATCTGACCAAAGGAAGGACTGCAGCGGGGTAGAGGCTGTGGTTTCCTCCACATCAGTGTATCACGTGCAGAGAATCTCTTCTGCTCTGCCCTCCTTCTCTCCACTTCCACCTGTTGTGCCTCATTTTTCGGAGGTGAGGTTTGGGAGAGCTAGAACAGCTCTGTGGTCAGGCAGAGGTCAGTGCTGGCAGAGGCCAGCAGGTGTGTGGGTGCTTACAGGTCTCCAGTCCAAGACTGACTGTGCTACCCACGGTCAGCTGGGCATGAGAGCAGTTGGTAAGTAAATACCAGTGTGTAAACAGGGATGTGTTTTATAAATATACACTGGGCCAAGCAGCTCTAATGAGAGCACTGGCAAGGAGCAAAGGCACAGTTAGGTTGTAGATTATATTGCTTTTCCATGTTAAGACTGTTCTGCCAAGCAAAAATGATGAAATCCCCGGGCCTGAGTCAATTAATATTAGATAAAGGCCCCATTCTAATATTGCCATGGAAAGGATGGGGTTGCTCAGGAAGTCTCTGTCTGAGATTTCTGCAGGGCTTACGGAGAGGAAATGGAGAGAATGTTTAAAACACTAAAACCTCTTAGAGAGCCTTGGAGTCAAAGTGTTTCCAAACAGAACTTAGGGAATGGTCTTTTATGAATGCGTTACCCAAATGCAACTGACAGCAATATATTAAATGAGAGCAAATAACGCTGTCCTGGAGCGGAATGGCCTGGATCATTCTTAAGAGTTGGATCTGATCTTCCTTACAATTTGTGGTAATCTCACTAGATTTTGTTTCTGGGCTCCTCTAACCCACTGGACGTGACTGTTTCCTGGATCTGGCACTGGAAGTAGGTTGGGTGCTGAAGCTCTCTTTATTTGCTGAAGCCTTTTTTTTTTTTTTTGGTTACAGATATTGATGAATGCCAGTCCAATAATGGAGGCTGTGACCATTTCTGTAAAAACACTGTTGGCAGTTTTGATTGCAGCTGCAGGAAAGGATTTAAATTATTAACAGATGAGAAGTCCTGTCAAGGTATGTGCACTGGAGAGACAATGGTACAACAAAAGTAGGACAAATCAGCGTGGCTTGGACATCTACTGCAATGATGAAGTGATAATGGACTCCAGAATAATTTCCATTCCTCAGTTTGGATTTTTTTCTTCTGAAACAGCTGTTGAGTTAATACAGTTGGCTTGATGCTATTGTAGGAGATATGTTCAATGGCACAGTGAGCTATTATCTGGAAGGGACAGAGACTATGTCATATTAAAAAGCTCTCAATGAGGTTAATGCTTCTCCCTGCCTTAATGATCTTGAAATAATTTACAGGGAAAATTAGGCAATGTCTCTCTCTCCATCTTACTGACTGATTCACCATTGCAGTGAAACGATTTTTTCTTAATAGGATATTTAGTTGCCATGAGCTCATTATTAAGGAAAAAGATATAACGTGATCTGTGAAATTACAGGTCTGTAGACAGACTGGAATCTCTGTTCTCTAAAACATCATGGAGCATTTACTTTGGAGGATGACACGGATTTCTCCTGTGAGACCTACAAAGCGTATTTCCTTTGCTGTATAGTGGTTTGTACATATAGATTTAGCAATCCTATTTAAGCTGCTTAAATGCACAAAAAAATGTGAAGATCAAAATGGTCTGTGGTTGTGGAAAAGCAACAGGATGAAACAATATCAAGTCAGTCAGCCAAATGGTGAATTGTGCCATTTCCTAGGCAACCAGCTGACATTAAAAGTGAATTTCAGAAAACTGAACTGACCAAGAGAAGAGAATTTTCACCTGGGTTTTTGGTGCATTCTTATCCTTTATAAATAGACAAAGAAGGACAACTATTTACATGGAAAAAACTTATTGTATAAACATCAGATTTTCAACATAGCTTGGTTTGGTTTTTTAAAATTAAATCTGTTTATGAATGTATTTTAAAGATGTGTATCTCCCTTTTGCCCCTGCCACTTCTGTTACTTTCCCTAGATTGTTTCAAAGTGATACCATGATGCATGCCAAAGCCTGAGGAAAAAGATTGATAAAAAGTGGTAGTGAAGTTAATGTGAACTTTTTTCGTGTCTAGCAACATTCTTACCTGGCATGCAAAATGTACTAGCACAGAAATTTTAGGTACTTTCGATGGTATAATGAATGCTCATTCTCAGAGAACACTGTGATTCTCAGCAGGCTTAAATCAGGCACTGTATATTCATATAGAGCTTCATTTAGGGAGACAAAACAAAGGCAATGCTTTCCTTTGTAGACTTCTTTTCTATGTAGAGTAATCTTAATGAAATAAGAGTTTTGTCAGCAGTTTTCTTCCCCCATAGAAGAGAAATAATTCGTTTTAAACATAATTGTAAAAATGTAACAGCAGTTTTTGTTCTTGCCAAGAAAAATCTTGTTTGGCAGACCAAGCATTCTTTTAAAAACTGTCATTTCATTATGTTCCATGATGTGCTTTGAAACAATCTGCTCAGTTCACATAAATCTGCGCATCTCTGCAGTTGTTGAGCTCTGTTGGCTCCTCGGGGCTCCTTGGCCGGCCTGAGGGGGTCTGATGCCTCCCTTTAAACCTTGCAGACATTGACGAGTGCTCCTTCGAGCGGGCGTGCGACCACACGTGCATCAACCACCCCGGCACCTTCGAGTGCACCTGCAACAAAGGCTATGCCCTCTATGGCTTCACGCACTGTGGAGGTGAGTTAAAGACAGAAATTTCTGTCTCTGCTCAAGTGGTTTTGCCTTTACACCCTGCATGCAGAAAGCACCTGCAACTATTAGGACGAACTGATGGGTTTTGTGCTTGGATCTGAAGTCCATGATTCAATACAATTTTCACATGCAGAAGAGTCATTGACTTCAATGGAAAGTCAGTGGAGTAGGACTTGAAGAACAGGAAGCTCTGAATGACTCTGAAAATTATGGTTCTGCAGGTTGCTGTTGTGCATGTGTCAGGTCCTCATGTGGTGCAGGTTGGAATTTAGCTGATGTAGTACCACTTTACCCTGGCCAAGATTAATACTCTTAAATTTTTTATGCCTTTCCTACAAAAACAGTTCAAGGAAAGAGAAAGTCGTTCGTAGAACCTTGACATGTGAAAAATTCCCAGAATTAACATGAGGAAACATGAAAAACTGGGACACTAAATGGAATCAATCTTGTTTTATATAAGCTCTAGGCAAGACCTTACTGACTCCACAAGACCCCACTGACTCCAAAGTTTACTTAATTCTGAGTAACACCTATTTATTTCTGAGGCAGAATGAGCACAGATGGAGATGACAATTCAGAAATCTCTGTGTGCCTGTCTATTCTACCCTCTGCCTCTAGAAATTCTGCAAATAAGATTACAGGGCTACAACATCACTGTGTTTCATCCTGATGAACAGGGGAACATCCCTGGATAAGGAATAACACTGTCACATGCTCTACTTAGTAAAAGAAGACTTCTGATTAATTCCTCTGCATTAATTCAATTTCTTTTGGCTACCAGTGAGGAAAAGGAGCTGTAATTTTGCTGTTGGCTGTTAATTGGCCTTTTCTTGTCACACCCCTGTGCAGAAGATGTTAATCCCCATACCACAGCAAGTCCCTCATTGACTGGCAATCACAGGCTGGTCAGAGCTGGTAGGGTACTGGGAATACGCCTTCTGACCTCTATGGAAGGAGTCAGTAAGTGCTGGAGATAAGAGGTTGCCATCCTAACAAAAGGTCAATGAAAACCAAAGATTTGGGCTGATTTTGAGGTATCTTAGCAGTATCAGTTTAGAGTGTTGCCTTCTTTCTCCATTATTCCCCTGCTGCTCATTCCTACTCCTGCTGTCTCGGTTCTGTTAAGAGCATGTTTTCCCCCCAAATCAGGTTGGTTTTGTAATGTGTCTTGCAGTGTTTTCAAACAAATTGTTACTTAGAGGGTATCTAGTTTGGGGACAGCAGTGACAAGAACTCACTGCCATTGAGATAAGTGTATGTGGAAGCAGGCACCCTCAGATGCACAAACTTTATGGGACTTTCAAGAGGTTTCTTGATGGCAGCTTCCTGAGTTTGTGTACAACTGCCATAAAGCTACGGGAGAGAAGCGAAGCCCTCCTCAGCGTGGATCCGAGCAGCAAAGACAGAGACCTTTTCATTTCCCTTTGTTGAAATTCATGAGATTCCTATTGACCCATTTCTCCAGGCAGTCAAGGTCCCTCTGAATAGTGGCACAACCATCTGGTGTATCAGCCACTCCTCCCAGTTTTGTGTCATCTGTGAACTTGCTGCGGGTGAACTCTTGTCCCACCATCCAGGTTTAATGAAGAGGATAAATAGTACTGGCCCCAGTGCTGACCCCTGGGATACAGCACTGCTGAATTGTATATTCTGTATCAGCAGGCAAGTTTGCACCAGAGGCAGCACGTTGTGTTGTGTTGTCAGTAATTTCTCCTCCTGTTGGCATTTATTGGGTAGGACAAGGCCCCAGAACTGGATAATTGGCCAAAAGAGACAAGGGGGACACAGTGGTGGTGTTTGCCCACAGAGCCAAAGTGTTCCACAGTAGATGTTTCTATCAGAGCCCTTTGGAGGATTGGTCAGTATGAATCCTGCCCATGTTCTCTGTCTTTATTTCAAGTTAGAAATATTAATTAACCAGACACAGTGCAATGCAGATGTGATCTGCTTTTCTTAGAGTTAATTTGTTTATCATACTGCTGAGGCTGGATATTGTTTAATTATGAGCCACCAATATTTGGTCTATTTTGACATTTATCAAAGGATTTCCATGAAGACAAACTATTTCAAGGTGGGTGTCCAGGTAGCATTCCTGAAGTCTTTTCGAAACCCTACTGTGCAATATTTGTGTCCACTTACCTAGTGGAGTTGGAGTGCAGAACTTTGGGAAGAGCAACTTTTTAAAAGTATTTTTACCTTTCCTCTGCAGATATTAATGAATGTAGCATCAACAATGGTGGTTGCCAGCAGCTGTGTGTGAACACGCCGGGAGACTATGAATGCCTGTGTCACTCTAACTACAAGCTGCACTGGAATAAAAAGGACTGTGTTGGTAAGGTGTCTAGCAAATGCATTTCTACTCCTGATAAGTCTGATGGGCCATGTGGTTACAGTGAAATTTGATGGTCTGTCCAGTTAAGTGGTGTGAGTCATTGTTCCTGGTATTCTGCTTTAATTTTTAGCAAGGCGTGATGGTAGTGATGTTGAAACTCATAAAAACAAACAGAAAACCAACCCCAAAAACAGGAGATACTTTGAGGGATTTTGATGCTTTCTTTCCTGTGCTTTTATCTAGCTCATTCCTCTGTTTCCTTTTGTTTCTCTGCATGAGAAGGTTTTGCTCATGACAAAGGAAATCACTTCTGTGGTGTGACCTTCCAGTGATTTTATTTTGCTTTAATTTTCTGTCTAAACAGCATATTAATTGCATGGCTGCTCTCAGGTACCGGCTACAAAAGCAGCTGCACGCTGATTTATCAGTAGGGTGAAGGTAGATGTTTTAATTCTGTGAGTGTTTGTTTTATCTTATTTAGAGACAAAAGGTGCCTTGTCTGATAATGTGTCACCCAAGGTGTTGCTGCACTGCATTAAGAGTGGTGGGAGTGATAGATGCTTTTTGAGCTGCTCTCCGGATGTCCAGGTACTCTCTGGTAAGTCAAGGCTGATAAAACTGAGCTTGTGGTTCTGTACAGAGTGTAAGAGTGGCCAACCTCGTAACCCTCATGGAAGCCCCAAGAAGCAGTCAATAAACAGAGCTCTTTCCTCTCTCACTGCAGATAATTAAGGGCTGTATCCCTGACAGTGTCCAGGAAAGCCCATCTTTCCTTGGCTTTTACAACCACACCCAGATTCCCTTCTCACGGCAAGTCTCTTTATGAAGCTGGGGAGGACAGGGAGGAATTCTCTGTGCTCCCTGGGCCATTCCTTAATTGGGCCTGAGAGGCACTGCTGAATGGGGCAAAGGCATTCCAGCCCTGCGTGGGGTCTGAGATTTTGCCCACATAGCCCCTCCATCCCACAGGACACGGTGTGCGGACTCAGCTGTGCTCACAGGGCAGATGCTCCTTCTCTTCCTGAATCCTTCAAATGGCTTAGGAAGAGACAAATTCTAACGTGGAGTATTTTATGAACACTATTGTGTGATGATGCCAATCAATTCAAAACATGTTTTATGCTACAGGAGTCCTCAGTGTGTGCACTGTGCCTGTGTTTTTACTGTCTGTCTGTCTGTTAGGAACACAAGATGCCTACACCCTCACCTGTGGCAGGTCCTCTCAGCTTAAGAAAAAGCAGCAAAATGCAAATGCTTCCAGTTGGCTGGGTAATTACCTCATTTACTGTTACACAGGTTGATTTATTTGCGTTGATAATTGTGAAACAGAGGTATTTCTGTTGAATTTCTATTTTCCTTCTTCATTATAATCTGTCTCTGTTTTTCTTCCTCATGACTGTAGTTCATGATTGCTGCAGAAAATTACCCTTATGCTGCTTCATCAGCATCATTCAAACTGAGACTTGAAAATAAAAAGATCAGTAGTGAAACAAACAGGTAGACCAGGAGTCCCGTCTCCATTTAGTCACCCAAACCTGGACACTATTGGCAACATACAATCTGTTTAGGTTGAGCTGTTGGACAGTTAAATTTAGAAAACATTTATAGCTATAGACATAAACTACTTTCTGGAATTATTTGGAGTATTTTATTCGATTTACCCAATAGTAGATCTGGTCTTGATCTCCTTTTTCTCTTTCTCTCTTTTTTTGGGGTTTTTTTTCTAATAAAATGTGCTACATTCTAATTCCAGTTGTGAACCAGCTTCTCAGCACGAGGGTTCTGTCATCTCATTAGGTTTTCTGTGATGATCACTTCATATCAGCACATTTTTTTGTTGTCATCATTATGATGTGACATTAGGGTTATCTTAATTTCCTACTCCTTTTTTTAAAAATAACATGTCATTGTTTCTTCCTGAAGATGCTTCAGCCATCAAGATAAGTGTAACCTTTAAATTAAATGAAGGAAAATGTAGTTTGAAAAAGACTGAGATGTTTCAAGAAGGTCTGGAGCAGATGATACCAGGTATGAATATAAAAATGCAGGTAAGCAGGTTAGAGCCATAGCCCAGGGGTTAAGTGCTTCCCAGATACAAAGTACACCACAAGCAAAGCATAGAGTACTGAAGGCTTTCTGTTCTTCACTGATTTCATGAATCACACTCCTACCTGGCCGTGATTCTTGCCATAGTTATTTCAGATCCCAGGATTTCCTTGTGGCATCCTTACAGCTTTGCTAGGAAAGGCCTTATCCTTTTTTTTGTTTGTAACACCACTAATAAATTCTCAGTAAAATCAACCATTCTTTTGGTTAATTTGATTTGTTCCTTTCTTCCTCTTTTTACCTTTCTGTTCTTTCCTCTCTCACCTGCTCCTTACTGTCTGATGCCTCGTTGAAGAATCTCCTGACCTTTTATGCTGACTCTATTGTCCAAGGGTTATTCCTCTTTTCTCTTGTCTTCCTTTCATACTTCAGCAGCCCCAGATGGACGCAGTGAGGTCAGCTCTTCCATCTGTTCCAAAGCAGAAAGTATAGCCTGGGAATTTACAAAGTCAGCAGAAAATGAGGAAGAGTACTTTAAAAAAAAAGAAAAAATGGGGAAAGAAGTCATTAAACAATATGATGAATCAGTGGGTCTGACTGATTGTTCTTAGCAAAGTAACAGTGAGAAACCGCTGAGTGCTCAGTGACAAGTTATGTGCTCCAGAACCAGAGCTCATTCTGGGTGTTTCCTTTAAGTAAACCTTATCTCCTCACTGAAACCATGAATATGGTCATGATTCTGTGTGAGGGTGCACCAGCTGGGAGACTGGCCAAAAACTGTCTGTTTACTGGCTCATGGAGGTGATTGTTTGCTCCTCTTTAACTCTCCATGATGACACACCTGCTGAGCACTGGTGACTGTTCGATAACAGAGCTGGAAAGCTTTTGCTTCCTTTGATTTTGTTCACACAGAGAGACAAAATTCAGTAATGGAGAGCTTCCACTATGTAAACCTAACGTGCAGCTCTGGCAAGAAAGTTCATGGAGCCCTCAGTAGACTGGCAGCGACTAGAGAGATTTTTATCACTGCGGACTTTGAGCTTGAAACAAGCCGGAAGGAGGTGACAGGTTGGTTGGAAAATAATTCCAGGTGCGGTTTGAAGCTTCTTGCCATTTGCTCCTTAATTTCTGTATTTTTCACTTCTGTCTGTACGCAAAATGATGATAAAAAGTATCTCCTGTTTTGAAAATTTATCTTACTGCTTCAGAAAGAGTGAGGGATGGGGATAGCCTCAAAGATCAAAGAGCTGCCCGGTGTATTTGTCCTTAAGGATTTCAGACTTGTTCCCAGAAGTCGCTTTCTCAGTGATTTGAGTTGGTTTAGTTTTGATCTGGGTGGGATTCTGTGCGTGGTCACTCACAGCAGCTTTCACCCCCGATGCTTTTCAGACACGTGTGATGTGCGCTGTGCCCGGAAGAAGACGGAAAAGAGGTTCCGTAAAACCATCCGAACCTTACGGAAGACAGTCAGCAGGGACCAGTTCCGCATCCGCGTCTCTGGCACGGACCATGAGGTGGCCAGGAAGGCTCTCAAGCCATCGGAGCCACAGCAGTCCTGTGGTGTGGGACACATGCATCCAGGGAACAGATGTGGTGAGTTAGGAATTGGGAATGAAGCATCTCATGTGTTTCACTGCTTTGCTCAGGCCTGGTGAGCTCGGAGGTGGAAATCCTGGGAATAGCATCAAGCACCAATGGCCTTGACACCACCAATGTTGCTTTTAAGACTACATTTAATATTCAGTGTGATGCCTAAAGAGGCCAACCTAGAAACAGAGACTAGACAGGAGTAAGGGAATAAAGGTGGATATTTATTTGAAAGACCTTCAGAGGTACACCCTGGGCAGGCCAAAGGCTACACCCAAGATGGACCCCGAGTCACGAGTTCTTCACACTTTTATAGGTTTGGTCCATTTGCATATCAGCATAATTTCACCAATTAAACTTTAGCTAATGATGTAATTTCCCCTCAGCTTTCCCCCCTTCCCAAGATGCTGGGTTACACATTTTGGGCCTAGGCCGGGCTGGGTGTCCTTGGAGAGCAGCCTGGAGAGGCTTTGTTATGTCTGTCTCAGCATGAGAGAGCAGCAGCTCACAGGCTGCAGGACACTGCAGAGTTACACACTGGGAATACAGAATTTGAAAAATATAAAAGCTAAAACCTAAAGCATGAAGTGTAATGCTGTGTTCCTGAGCTTGTGCACACCTCATTTCCTTTGTCCCAAGGAAAAGGCTGCTTGGAATTTGATACAGTCACATTCACTTTGCTGACTTAAGCTCAGAGTCTCAGAGAATCTTCGTGGCAGAGTTATAAATTCATGGAGAGTAGGAGGTTTACAGGCCAGAACTGAGAAAAGTCTTAATTATCATGGCACTGGAGGGCACCACCATAATGCAGTCCATAGTAAATGCTTCCAAAGCACAAAAGTTAAGGAGCGGGGTCAGATGTTACATCTTAACAAGGGCCTAACAACCATGACGGCTAATTCAGGCTGCATGGGGTAGGCAGCGTGTAGGTGGATTGTGAATCAGCAAGCCTTTAAAATGCCTGTCACATTGAATTAGTATGTCTTCCAGCAGCAGCATTTGGCCTAAGAATAGATTTTCCAATCCAGTTTTGCTAACTCTAGAAAAACTTGGATTAGTAGAACAGAAAAATTGTTTAAAACATCTGTGCAAGCAAGCAAGGAATTACTCAGGAAATCTCAGAAAAAGCTGTAAGATTTTTTTTTTTTCTTGGAACATTGCAGTAAGTCTGAAAGATTTTGGAAAGTTCACCAAGATGAGTTTACAAGGATGTTTTCTAGCTATTTTGTTGGATGCTAGAGGAAGGCTTTGTAAAAATCTGTCTCAGTCCAATTGTACAGAGCACAGTATGATTCTGAAGACGTTTGTGATTTCATCTGGAAAAACCAGCAATGAGTAAGCTAAAAATGCTGCAGGTGGAGAAAGCAATGTGAATTACAATTAGAAACTGGAACAGCAAAGAAACACAATTTTTTTTTAGGTAGCTGCAGAACCAGTTTAATGTCGCAGCACAAATGAAAAGCATACCTGGCATTTCTGGGCTAGTTCAGAGAGGAAGGGGGCTTTTGGGGAATGCCTGCCTGGAAAACTCTTTGGTGTGGTGAGCACAAACAACCTGTCCATGGTTAAAACAGCATCACTGAGCAGATGAAGACAAAGGTTTTGAAGAACAATTTGTAGAAGTCAGGCCTCTTCTGTTGCTGAATTGCTGCCACAGTTTGTTCTGGACATCCTGACAGGTGCTGCTGTGAGCAGTGGAATGACCCTGTGTGTCTCGTGCCTTATGGTTTGATTTGCTCGTGCCTAACAAGGTGCAATCACCAAATGAACCTTCCTTTCTTCAGATGAATTATTCAGACCATATCCTTGTGTAGATTTGCTGTGATCAAACAGGAGGCGGAACTTGCACCACAGTCTTTTCACTGATATGGATGTTAAGAAGGATGCTAAGAAGGATGTTAAGAAGGTCTCTCTCCTTGCACTTGTTTCCCACTTATTTACATTAAATGTACAGAAAATGAGTATCTTTGAAACCTCCCTGCATCACTTGTCAGGCTGTGGAAGCTGGGCAGACAGCTCACTAGCTGCTGAGAGGACATAAAAGTACACACAGAGGCAGTGTTGTTACGTACGCCTCATTTCCTTGGAAAAGCTGATTGTCCTAGGGTGAATGGTTAAGGTAAGATTGGGGGGCTGGTGCTGCTGCTTGGACTGCCAGTCAGAAGGAGCTGAGAAATAGGCTGGGGAGAAGACAATGGAGTGGGAGCAGTGTGAAAAAAGGCAAGAAGCTAGCTCAGGGATCTGTGTGGGAGAGGGTGGTTTGGGTTTTTTCCTTTGTTTTGATCTGATTGTTTTGCAGAGCTGCTTGGGAACTTCTGGACAGGACTGGGGCTCTGCTTACCTAGACGTGCTGGTGGTTCTGGGGAGAAAGTGACTCCACACAAGAGATTCTGGTCAGCAGATGGATTCAGTGCAGGTGGTGGATGTGGTCTCTGGGCATCAAAGGGCTTTGGCAATGGGATTTTGCTGAGTCTGGCCAGTGGAGTAGGAAGCAGTGAGGGAAAAAAGTAAGTCAAAGGGACTTACAAGTCATCTTAGATGCAGTTACTGAGTGAAATGCAGGTTTTAGTTAATTGTTTTCAAATACTTGGAGTATGGCCGGGTTAGATACAGCTTTATTTATTCAGACAGTCCTCTTCCTGTGGTAGAATTCTCCTGGAACAGCACTGTCTGAAACATTATTTATATTTGAGCAGTGTCAGAGGGAAAGTCCAGCTCCTGCTCTGACAGCTTTTGTGCTGGGTAACTGGTCTGCAGTTGCAGCAGCAAGATAAATTTCATTTGGTTTCACGCTTCTGGTGAGGTAGTTCTATGCCTGATTTTCCTGTCTTAACTCCTGCTGTCTTGAGTGGGGCACAGCACAGAAGGAAAGCTTTAGAAAGGCACCGGGAACAAATCAGATGTGGTTTCCAGGTGTTTTATCATTCTTAATATGCTGGCTGATTGCACATGTGTGTCTGCTGTTCTTTAAACAGCTGTTGGTGGTGAAAGGGAATTCACTGCTGATTCCAAGGGATAGTGTAGTTTATTTCAAGTTTGCTGTTTATTGTACAGCTCTGTTTGGGATTTCCTGGTGCTTTAGAGGTTCAAGTATTGCGTTTTTCTACCTTTTTATGTGTGAGCTGTGTATCAATGGTAAGCTCATTCAGCATTGTCTCATGTTGATTAATCCCATGAAGTCCTGTGAATGGCTTCCAAGGAGCAACCACTGATAGGTCCATAATAATATCCCATGAAATGCATATAGCAAAATGGAATTTTCATCAGCCTTCCCAGAGAGCTGGATTCTCTTAGCAAAAGTATGATCTTCCTGCATTGAAGTAGATCTTAAGGTAACAAACGTCCATTTTGGAATGTCAGTGCGTCAATACTGCGTGAGAACCCTCTGAGGATGCTGGAAATGCTACATGCTTCCTTGAGAGGAGAAGATTTGCCTTGGGGAGAATGCAGTTTCACTCACTAGCCTGGCTACAAGTGGTCATTCTCCAGTATGAGCTTGACTTCAGACAGATTTAACAACCAAAGACCAACCATTTAAAAACTACCAATTCCTTTTCAGAAACTGATTTACCATAAACCTCCATATTGAAAGAAAATAAGTTCAAATAACAAGCAATTTAGCTGCTTTTCCATTGCTGAAAACTCTGTCATACCTTGATCACATCCCATGGAGTCCAAAGTACGCCTTGCCTGTTCCACTTGGTATTTTTTTTTGGTGTTGGACACACCAACACTTTCAGAGGAGGAAGGAGGCAATGAGAATTACCATTTCCTGAAATGGATGCAAAAAAAGGACATGACAGCATGTCCTTGCTCCACAGTAGTTGCAAGTGGATTCCCCCAAAGAGCTGTCACTCCAGAGAACAGCAGGCATGAGCAGCACTGGCACAGGCACTGCTCTGATGTAAATGAAGAGCAGCTTCATCTCGTGTGGGAGGTGTCAGCGCGTCTTGTTGCTCAGCATTCTGCAGTTTTGTCCCCTTAGCTGAGAGGATGCAAATGCAATATAAACGTTTCATCCAAAATGAGTAACTACATCTCAAAAGTTTGTATGTGGTATGATGCAGGCATTATGGAAGTATGAGAGAGATATCTAAAAGGAAAAGCAAAGTGCTGCCTGCCTTTGTAGTTGTTATAATTAATAGTTGTGTTACACAACTGTTGTTGGTTTTTTTCTTTACAATTTTATGAAAATCCAAGAAGAAGAAATGAATTATCAAATGGGGAAAAAGGGTGCTATTTTTCCTGCTAACCTGCGTGCCCTGGCAATCATAGATTCAAGACATAAATCCTTAGAATGCATAACCATCTCATGTGACCTAAATGTGTGACCTGCTAAAACACAATAACTTAAAGGATGCCGCTTCAGAATCAATTTGCATCACTTGTTGCTGATTTTCCTTATAAAGTCAAGGCATCATTCTTAAGAAAATGGTGAATTGGCGGATCATGACCTCCTTTATGAGGTTCACCTTCTCAGCCCCTGAGATACTGCAGTGTTTGTCTATAGGAGCAAATGCTCAAAGGCTGATGTGTTGAAAAGAGGGGAAGAGCCTTTAAATGTCTTTGTAACTGTTAATCCTGGTTCCCTGTGGGCCCCTCTCTTCACTCCCACCCCCCTTTTCTTCTTCTTTTTGCATCAGAAAAGCTTTCACTTTTTTTTTTCCTTTAAAACAGCTGCATGAGACTCAAGACCAGGTTTTTAATGGGTATTGAAGATAAACAAAGACAGTGGCTGCAGAAATGAAGTCTGCTAGAGGCAATTGGTTCTTTTGTTCATTTGGAGAAAAACAATCAAGTTTCTGAAAAAAAGAGCAAAGCCAGCCAGTGGAATTTTGATTTAATGTCATTATTTGCAAATCTTCAGATCTGGTTTTGACTGGGTATTTCCCACATGTCAGGTGGGACCGTGCAGTTTCTGGTTGTGCAAAATGAAGCTCATAAACTTCTGTATTTGTTTTATTTAAGCACATATCTGGAAATGTTGAACTTCTTAGGGGTGTTTCTTGTGGTTTTTTGGTTTTTGTAGTTTTGTTGGTTCATCCTAATTTTACGCACAGTCCTATGGAGTTCTGTGGGATGATTTCTGTGTTGGAATAACATCCCTATTATTAATGTTACTGTAATTGAATCTAGCACTGTTTGTTATGCTAAATTGGGCCCCTGTGAATGCTGTGAGCTTCTAATCAGGCTTTCCTCATTACCCTGGATCTGTGCTCCAGTGGAGCTGGATGAGAGGCCTGTGTTTGAAACACTTCTAGGTGGACCACGAGGAGGAACTGGGAGCAGTTAGCAGGGAATGTGTTTGTGGATCGAATTATCTGGACACTTGTACCACTCTGAAAAGCTTGGTTTGATCTAGTCACATGGAGAAAGGGATATATTTGTGAGCTTGAGGCATTAAAACTTGGCCACGACATGGAGTAATTCTAATATTTGCATATAATATTGAATATTCAATTGAATATTAAACTTGTTAGACTGTAAATAGCAAGATCCGTATGTGGGTGTAGTGACCTCTTTTCTCAAATGCACAGAGGATCAATCAAAGCCTGAAGTGTTTGGTGTGTCTCAGAAGTCAGAGCTTTTTTCAGCTGGTTTTGAACACCCTGTTACAGTGGTGCAGTGGTGATAGCTAGTTAACCTTTTTTCCTTCTGTTGTTGCCACCTCTTAGGAAAATCGAAAGGAAATACTTGACTCAGATGGTTCAGATTTAATGGAAAAAGTTTTCCTTTGGCCCAGATTGAGGATCTCAGTGATGTCTGTTTAAGTTTACTTCCTCAATGCAAGTTTGCAAAAATTAGGCACTTTGCTAAATAACCCAGGAAGATTTAGATTAACTCAAGTTGCATTCCACAGGGAGCTCAAAAATTTTCACAACATGTGGTTTCAAGGCAGGTAAGATGCAGATGGTAAAGCTGTCAAGAGAGATCTGATGGGATAAGTTCTCTCATCAACATTTCCACATAAGTTGTGGGTTTGATTCCTGCCCGGGGCAGGTTTCCTTTGAGCTTTGATAGATGTCCTACTGTTCTGCTGCACTCTGAGCAAGTGTAGGAAACCTGAAGTACAGTTTTAAGACTGAATTTGTATGATCAGTGTTTCTGTTCAAAACACAGAACAGAGACACCCCTTCTCCCAATTGTAAAAAAAAAACACCAAACCACCCCAAACTTGACATGTGATTAAAATGAATGGAAAAAGACAGGCTAAGGGGAGAGAGCAGAGAGCAGCTATTTTCCAGCAAGGCCACTCAGGGCATTGATTTCCCATAGAGCCATGGAGTTTCATGAGGGAAGGAGATTTGCTCAGGTCTTTCCATTTCTTCTAAGTTTCTGAAGTCGGTAGCCACTTCTCAGAATCACCTTTCCTAACCCTGAATTGTCTTTCCTTGTCGTGGAATTGTAAATAGTGCTGTTTCCTTACCTTATTAGGAGTGCTGCACTGAAAGCCTGAATTCATTCATGTTTGTGGAAGTGCACAAAGCGTACAGAGATGAGTGTTCTGTAGGAATGTTTATAAAATGGAGAAAGGCTTGGGAAGTGTGGGAGCAAATGAATGTGTGTCCTTATGAGGGCAGAAGTGATGTGTGGTGGAAAAAGTTAGAACCAGGCGCTAAGACTTCCTCACAAGCTTTCATTGATAAGCTACAGAGCATTGCTTAACCTGCTGCATTTTATTTTTAAGCTAAGGAGGAACACTCAACTATTCCTTTCGATGTATCAGCCATAAACAAAACTCTTCATCATTGATCATGACCGGTAGTTAATGCCCTGCTTGTTGTTAGTCACATATCCTGAAATGAAGCCAAGGCCAATTTAACTTCCTAACAAAACAGCTATTCACTGAGTGATTTATTGGAGCTATAAACTAAAACTAACAGTTTATTATCGTAACAGGTCTTAAAAAGGACAGAATTTTTCAGCACAGCTGAACAACTGCAACAGTGTTTTGTGCCTTTCCAGAGCAGGGTAATTATTAAATACCAACACTGAAGCCAGTTCTTTTGTGAAAAGTTTGAAAACCAGAACTTTTCAAAGATACTCATGAATATTGCTGGGCTTGCTAGATAATATTGAGGTGTGTGTTTAAGTAATATCAGTCAGATTGAGTTAGTGCTGTCTATGCACCATACAGAACACAGCAGTCCAGTGCACAGATAATCATTATCCAAGATCCAGTATCAGAGAAATGGCCAGAATATTTCTGCTTTAAAAGTCTTTGAGGCACAATGTTTAGTTTACTGAATTTGCACAATTACTCGTTGCACTTGAGGTTTTCACACAATCCAGTAATGCTAATGGTTACAAAATAGGAATATTCAATAATATTTAGGTTAATACTTACAGCAATCTGGAAGTACATTTTTGGAATTTTAGGTTCACTGTTAAATTATTTCATTTGGGAGGAGTTCCAGAGCTCTCTAGCTAGAACGAGGAGATGATCACTACATAATTGCACTGTACAGATGAGCAGAGAGCACTGGGCAGGCTGCATGTCCAGTGGGGCCTTGCAACAAAGTGTGAAATCCATTCCAGCTCCCAGGAGAGCTCACTAGCACCGAAGGTTATCAGTGTCTGGTTTCCAGTGCCCATGGGAGGTATTAGGCTCTAGCTGTTGCCAGCATTCAGTTCTGGAGCCCTGGTTGCAGCTGCCCCACTAAAGGAGAGCAGTTTCACTGCGGGTCCTGTGCAGGCTCACTAACACACCTTCATCTATAATGAGTGTTCTTCCTCCTCTAGATCAGTGCTCCCCAGGTGAATATTCTCCTGATGGCTTCAAGCCCTGCCTGCCGTGTCCCCTTGGAACATACCAGCCTGAAGCTGGGAGAGTATCCTGCTTTCCCTGTGGAGGAGGTCTAACAACAAGGCATAGCGGGGCCTCCTTGTTTCAGGACTGTGAGACCAAAGGTAAGGCCAAGGTGTATCTGATGGACTGCATTAATCCGAGGCAAAAATAATCCGAGGCAAAAAATGCTCAAGTGGGGCATTCAGAGAAGGTTCTTCCTCCTTCTGAGAGTCAATCCTTCCAGGAATCTCATAGCTGGTTGGCCTGGCCTGGCTGCAAGGAAATTGAGTAAAGCCTCAATTCTTTCTAAGACTGATTACCAAAAGCATGGGGAAAAGAAAATTACTTACTGAAATCACTAGAGGACAAAGTCTTAACAGGAAATCTACTGCTGCAGAGCAGAAATAAGGGATAGAAATAAGGTCCTGATGCAAACATTTGGTAGTCGTTTGGATTAAGAGATCTCTCTAGTTTCAGTTAAGATATGTTTACTATTGAGAATTGCAGCATGTTATAAGAATTTTACAGTATCATTGAAGAATTAATATTACTGGTAGTAGTGTGATATCTAATCGTTTCCTTCAGTGTAGGATCACTGAACCCACAAATACTGGTTTTCTCATATTTAATTTTGCAAAACTGAAGTACTAAAATATGATGTTAAAACTCCGGATCAAGATAAGAGGAACTGATTTCAATTTTATTTAACATAAACAAAACCAAGTCTATAAATGATGTTGTTTTCAAGTTGGAGTGGAGATTAAAGGAATTCTTTTTATTAACTGGAACGAAGAGCTCAGGAATTTGCATGTGGAAGAGGCCACATGAGACATGGAATCACAGATGCAAGAACTATTTGGAGCTTATCTGAAGCACTTGGATTGGGGCAGCATGTAGGGAAGGACTCCTGGCTGAGCTAGCTTCCAAAACTCAGCAAGAATTATTTGGGAGTAAGAAGAGCTTAAAAGGAATAGGGAAAAAAAGGGACTGTGCAGCACAGAAAACTACATCTGATAATGGATCCTTCAAACATGCACAAAATGACCTGATAAACTGAAATTGTTTTGTTACCCTCGTAGTTTATTAATATGATTTTATTGCTGCTTTCACATACAACCACTCTACAGTGCTGCATTTGGGAATTTTGAACTTGCATAAAATTACCTGATGAACTAAAATTTTCTTAATTACCTCTTTTTTGCTACCCCCACAGTTTATTAATGTGGCATTTCAGTTTCTGAAATTACACTAGGTCTTATACAAATGTATAAAAGCATATTCTAGTATGCTAGTGCCACTTTTTTAACCATGATGTATATTTAATTACTGTCCAGTTCAGTGTTCTCCTGGCCATTTTTACAACACCACAACTCACCGATGTATTCGCTGTGCAATTGGGACATACCAGCCTGAGTTTGGGCAAAATTACTGCATCTCCTGCCCTGGAAACACCACTACTGATTTTGATGGGTCAACAAACATAACACAGTGCAAAAGTAAGTACAACAAGATGGCTTTGATGCTCTCTTACAAATAAAAAGCCTGGGCCATTAATGTTCGGAGTGGCCCTAAGGGCAAAACTTAGCTTTGCTCCAGGGAGCTGGAGAGAAGGCAGAGGTGTTGCTCCTCTTTTGCTGCCTGCCTGCATCTCACCCGGCATGGCTCACTGAGGTCTGTGAGAGACCATTTCTGCATGGTTCCACCATCCTTGTCAAGGTAAGCGATGACTGTGTTTTGCCAGTTGGTGCTGGGTTGCTCAGGGTCTTGCTATTAAATCTTTTCTCCCTTGATATAGCAGAGTTTGTGTTCTCAGCACCCTGATTTTTTCCCTCCTATTAACAGGAATGGAAGTTGGCTCACAAAACTTAATAGCGGTAGTAACCATTTCTTCTTAATAACCATCTTTGAAAGAGGCAATTACAAAGGGAGCCACTGTTCTGGATTTATGGTAGCTGTGGTGTGGGAAGCTGAGGGTAAATTAAGGAGGGAGAATGGAGGGCAGAGATGTGACTGCTCACAACCACCTCTGGAGTCCCTGTGTAGACACAGATGCATGTAAACACACCTACACAGAAATGTGAGAACCTGGCAAAGATAACTGTACCGGCAGCAGATGCAAAAATGAAAATGTGTGTCTGTCACTCGTGACTGCAGGAGAGCTGTAGGGTGACGTCTCTTTGCCTTGTCCTGCATACCGTGTTCCTTTTCCAGACAGGCAGTGTGGAGGGGAACTGGGAGATTACACTGGATATATTGAATCACCCAACTATCCTGGGGACTACCCTGCCAACACGGAGTGCACTTGGAATATCAACCCACCGCCCAAGCGCCGCATCCTCATCGTGGTTCCAGAAATATTCCTGCCCATAGAAGACGAGTGTGGAGACTACCTGGTGATGAGAAAAAGCTGTGAGTCTGAAACACCCACTGAGGCATATCTCAGTGGGCAACACAGGGTTCTCACAGGCGTTGCTGTTTGCAGAAACTGAATGTAGCCTGGCCTCTACTTAAGAGCAGAAACTTCTTCAAATGTCGGATGGAGAAGTCCTATTCGTCAATGCTACTCCGTGGTTTTCGGTGAAACAAGGGTGCAAGGCTATGATGTGTCAGTGAACTCAGTGAAATACTGTTAAGAAGGGGTAGATGGTTCAAGCTAACCAGTCATGCATTATGCTAAGCAGTTCTAGCCTGGGTTAGGAAAGAGGAAATGCTTGCTAATCCTTACAGGTGCCTGATGTGTGGATAAACAACCTCAGTTTCTAGTACAGGCACGTCCTTCAAACAGTAGGCTGGTTTTTTTAGGAAAAAAGGAAAATATTTCCTCACCAAGAAGTCCCTTGTTGATGACCTGCCATCCACTGATGGCCTGCCAGATTTTGAGGAGTTTTCTTAACACTAGCAAGCATTTTTATGATGGTAGTTCAAGCTATTTTTAGTTTATTTATTTCTAACAGCTCGTTAGTATGAAGCATTATCACCCAACTGCCTCTTGTGTGTTTTCTTTGAAAGCTTCTTCCAACTCAGTGACCACGTATGAAACCTGCCAGACCTACGAGCGCCCCATAGCTTTCACTTCCAGGTCTAAGAAGCTGTGGATCCAGTTCAAGTCGAATGAAGGGAACAGTGCCAAAGGATTCCAAGTTCCTTATGTAACCTACGATGGTGAGTGGGTGGGAGCAGCTGGGCTGATGTGGGCTGGTGCAGCTGCAGCAGTGCAGAACTCCCCTCCCTAAGCAGCAGGGCAGCCCAGTGCTCCCAGCAGTGTCACTAGGAGCTGCTTCCAGTAGCTGTTTCATTTAAACCTAGTTTAAGGAGTTCTGCAGTACACTGCTGTCTTTTGAGTGGCACTGTGCTTCAAGTCTTCCACAGACCTAAACAAAGAGCTGGGGTTCTGGGCTCTGGCCTGCAAATTGCAGAGCTCAGAGCTAAAATCTAATTTTTATGCACTTCTGTGCCTTTCCATTTTCTTTGGGTGGCCCCAGTTAGGAATTAGGCAGAGCCCCAGTACCTGTGATTTATCGTGTTGCTGCTACCGTTTGTGACCTAGAACCAGAGAGCAAAATAGCTATACTGAAAAAAAGCTTGAGGGGAAAGATTTTCACCTCATCCTTGTCAGAATCACGAGGTGTGAAACTGGAGCTGAGGGTTTGCAGTTCAGCATAAACGAAGTTCTGTTCACACTGGATTAATTGTGAGGGAGTCATCCCTGCTGTGATCTGCAGAGTTTCACCAGTGGTGGATAAATTATTTTTCAGGGGAGACCTCTCTTTTTGAAGAATTTCAGGTTATGCTCGACCACGGGTTTGCTTTTAAGAAAGCATCCTCTTACATAATCTTTTTTCCTTCTCTCTGTAGCAATAAGTCGATAGCAGGTTGTGGGTGTGTGCAGATGGGTTCCTGCAGTTCAGCTGGTTTGAAGCAGGTTACTTGGTTACAGGATGCACTCCAGGCTTGGGTGCTTTATGATTTCTTTTGCTTTTGACAGACTGATGCTGAGCTGCTCAGCAGAGTACACTGCTCTCATAGTAAACACAGAAATGTTTGGAATATTTTCTGACTGCTAATGTAAGGACAAAGTACTGCTGGTTCTTCTGAGGGCAGGGCTTCCATGGGTAGCCAAGGGAGGTATTGAGCATGCAAGTGAAGTGAACCTGCAAATTACTCTCTTGTGCATTCCCCACAGAGGATTACCAAGAACTAATAGAAGACATTGTTCGGGATGGCAGACTTTACGCATCTGAAAATCATCAAGAAATACTTAAGGTACATTCCTTCCACTAAACATGTTGGATTTGATTGGAAATTATATTATTTGGTGTGAGTTTGCTTCCTGCCCTGCATCAGCTCTGTTCCTTGGTGCACTTAGACACGTGCTGCTTCAGGGAAGTGGGGTCAATCAGCAGATCCTGGGTTGCAGAGCAGTGGATATGGGACCCTTTCCTTAGGGGGATTGAAGGTGGATCAGACCTACTAGGGGAATTAATTTATTGGGAAAGCACTTGGTGCTGCCCCTTGTAGCCTGTAGATTAGCAAAGGCTTTTCATCCCTGGGTGAAAAAAATCTCTTTGTGGATTTCGCTGACCTTGGTTAGGGGACTTCCATAGGCAAGTTGAGTGCATGACTTTACTTTATTGGATATCAGCTCAAGTGTGTGTTTATTTTGTGGTTTGTTTGCTGGTTTGCTGTTCCTGGATGTATGAGGAGGGAAGAAATTCTGGTGCTGCTAATGTGGAATGCCAGTGACTTCCCAGGGGCCTGAATGTCAGCCTTGCTCCATTTCTAAGCCCCTGAAACACCTGAAAAGTCAAATGCCCATAATCTTTTTTGAGTTAGACAGGCATTAAACTTTGGTAATACTGACCATAACTCCTCTGTAGAATTACAATAAAATCTGCTTCTCTTTTCCCAGGACAAGAAGCTGATAAAAGCATTGTTTGATGTGTTGGCGCATCCACAGAACTACTTCAAGTACACAGCCCAGGAGTCAAGAGAGATGTTCCCAAGATCCTTCATTCGGCTGCTGCGCTCCAAAGTTTCCAGATTTTTGAGGCCTTACAAATAGTTGGCACTGTCCTCAAAAGCTAAACCAGCCCTGGGCACGCACAGAGGGGCTGTGGGAGGTGGGGCTGCTTTCTGTGTTTTACACACTGGCAGAGACACTCCAGGGAAGCTCGCCAGCTCCGTTCTTGGCAGAGTTTGGCTTTCTCAGCTAATATAAATATTTTGGTGAACAGAATTTTGATTCCTTTCCAGATAATACCTTTTGGGTACCAAAGGATACTCCACGGGTCCCTGAATTGGAGACTGCCCATGATTTCTGTAACTGAATGGCGCCAAGCAGAAGTTTGTAGAGCTCTGTCCCGTTGCTTCATCAGCACCTCTAAAGCTAATGAGGACAGACAGGCTAAGTAGTGTGGTTTGGGATGAACTCTGGGCTGCCATTAGTGCATGTTACCTCAACAAAGCTGGGTTCATGTTTGGTCTCGCTGAAAGTGAGAACAGGATTGATGTCTCTCTCAATTTTTGCTATGCAGGAAATTCAGAGCTAAGGTTGACGTAGTTTTAATTCAAGCCAGTGAGGCCAAGAACTGCACAAGGTGCAGTTTTTTCTCTGAACTACATGTGGCATGAAGCAAAGGGTTGAATATCGGCTTGAATGTTCAGGGTCTGGCTCACACCAAGTCCATGCTAATGACCTGTTGGCTCACATGGAGTGATACCAGAATAAACTGAGGGCACCACAGCAATGGAAAACAGGCCCTGACCCACCGGACACTTCCACTTTAGGCTTTCTGCAACTGTTAGAACAGATCAGATTCTTTGCTAAATCCCAGTGTTGTCCCTGTGCATACGCCTGGGGCAGCAAAAGGCATCTTCCAAGTTGTATAAAATTCTGTCCTCTGAGCACCTGCAGGTGAACACAGCAGCTCCGTTTTAGATGCAGGCTTTGCATAGATGGTGCTCTTGGTACAACACTGTGTAAAGCTGGATAAGGCTCTTGCATGAGCCTCAATTGTTATATTCTCTACCTTTTCTGAACACCTTGCAATGGCCTCATTGAGCAGAGAAGAGCTGCTTTCCCTGACTGGCTGGAGAGAAAGAGAAGTACAACGACTCAGCCAGCCTGTGGCCACCAAAGTTGTCTATGGCAAATTGTTCTTCAGGATTCCCAGACTCTGTGTTCTTCTCCTCAGGTTGTGTTTCCTATTGGAGACAAGGCTAGCCTGAGAGGGCCTGTACAGAGAACTGTGTTGATCAAAATGTTGTCTCTGTGCTATTCTGTCCATACTTGCATGTCCTCTGGCCATAAAATCCCTTCTCTCAGAGTAATGTACCTTGGGGACCTTCTGCCTTGAAGGGAGATAGCCACAGTCCCATCCGTTTGGAAATGGACTTAATGACTTCTGTCTTTTGGTCACTGGCCATGCCAAGGGGTGCAGTGGGCACCAAACTCCCTCTCTGTGCCATCCTAAGAAAGGTACTTACATTTCACAGGGTAGCCAGGACAAATGCTCCCTTTCCTAGGGTGTGGAGTCAGATCTCCTGGGTTTCATTGCATTGGCATGTGGTATTTAACTGCTGTATGTGAATAATACCACGTCCACAGTGTGACAGAGGAAACCCTCATCAAGAGCTGGGCTCCAAATCTCCTCCCTGCCCTGTTGGGATCATATGGGTGCTCCTGGCTCAGCCCTGCTGAGCTGCTGTGCCATGGTGGTGTGTATGGGACAAGGACATGGCCACGGTGTGATGGGGAGAGACAGTGGCTTTGGCCACAGCTGGGGAGCAGATCCTCCCAGGATCTGTGTGGTGCCATGTCTGTCTTGCTGCGGAGGAGGAGGAGGAATTGCCATGGCCTGGGCAGAGCAGGGAAAAGGTTTGTGCTGCTGCCAGGAGGGAAATCTGTGTCTCCCAGCAGCTGCTGGGGGATGGCTGTGGCAGCGTAGTGAGTGCCCATTCCAGGAATGGGGCTGCAGCAAGAGGAGTGAGGCACAGGGAGAATTGGCAGAGCAGAACGGAAGGGACGCAGGTCCTCGTGCCTTGTGCTTCATCCTGAACGGGGTCCCTACTGCCTTTGTGGGGAAACAGGACAGGATTATCTGGCAGAAGGCACAAAGCAGTGTGACTGGGGTGGGGAATGGCTGAGGAATGCCAAAACAGGAGGAAGGGTGGTGAGAGGCTTTGCTGCGTCTGTGGTGAAGTGTGCTGTCGTGGAGAGAGCCCAGGAAGGTATTTCCAGATAGTTTCCCTTTGGCTGCACAGCCCCTACCCCTGGAACATTTGGAGGCTCCCCATGCCAGCTGCAGTGTGTCAGTGAGCCCCAGCGAACCCCCAGCCACCTCTGTGTGGCAGTAGGGCACTCTGGAGTGGCCGAGGTGCTGCAGTCCCACTCAGGTGGTGGGGCCCCGAGGGGAGAGGGCCATGATGTGCCAGGTTCTGGGCCAAGCCCAGCAGAGGGGCTTTGCTGTGGTCTGTGTGCTCAGTGCCAAGGGAAAACAGGCCAGCTCTTGCTGTGCTCCCTCCCAGGGAGGCTGCAGATCTGAACAGCTCTGTTCTGTGCTGCTGAGGGACACCCAAATCAGTGATTGGTTTCAACCAGGGTTCAAGAAAGCCAAAGGTGTGAAACATCCAAATGTTTCTAGTGGGTGAAATTGGGCTGTCTTGCTCTGTGCACGAGTTACTGACCCCTGCTCTGGGTTTCTCACACTGCACCTCCTCTCGTAGTCCTGCTGTGCCAGCTCTGCACGGCTGCCTGAGACCCACGGCCTGGGTGTGCACAGTGACCTCAGCTTTGCTTCTCTCGCCCCATGAGCACCCAGCCATTGTCACTGCTGGAAGGAGAGGGGTGTGCACGGTCTGAGGCTGAGGAGAAAACCTGCCCTTTCTCAGAGAAGAATCCTCATTGTTCCACAGCCCTGTTCATTTCCTACTTAAATAGCAAATGACTCAGAAGCACTTCTGTTACCCTTGATCTCTAACATTATGGATCAAAATTTCCCCTTTTACTGTAGTTCCTGTGTGTACAGTAAAAAGTGAAGAGGGAATTTTTGCTACCTTGAATGCTGGGAGAAGTGATAACTTGCAGAATGTTGCAAACACTTGGCATTGTATCTTTATAGTGACGGTAGTGGCTCTGTAGAAATTTCAGTTTCTACTTTCTGTGTGGTTGTAGACTGATGTTGTGTTTTGGCAACGAATGACTCAAAAATGTTTAACCTTATAAAACAAGATTTAATTTTTGGAATAATAATTAACGCTAACTGGATGACTCAATGTCACCTACATGAGATAAGCATAAGGATCTTTCGGTGATTGTAAATTAATGTAAAATGTTTCAGACTGTTACTCTTGATAAGAGAAATAAACCAGTGAACTTTCAGCTGCATGAAGTTCTTGGGTAATATTTTTAGTTGTCTTTGCAGTGATAAATAGTAGTTTTGACAAATTTAATGGCTGTTTAACAAGTTATTGCACATCAGATACACTTTATCCTGGGAACATCTGCTTACCACAGCATTCTGTTTCATGTAGTATATTTCTAGGCTGCATCTATACCCATAAAGATACAATTCTTCGTGTAGTTACACATAATTCTGGCAAGTAAAATACCAAAATTATCCTGGTATTAATTCTAAAAATCATTCTAAAAATATTTGCTATATGATGAGCTGGAATCAATTGGTCTGTTGTAACAAGCTGTATGAAGACAGGATAAACAACTTTAAGTAACTCCAAAGGATTTTATTACTTTGTAGATTCATCTGATTATTTTTCCTAAAAAACAAAACAAAAGAGACCCTCACACAAACAAAAAAACCCCCAACCCCGAACCACCTAGTTTAAAATGAAAAATAATTTAAAAGAAACCCCAAACCAAGGAAAACAAGGTGAAAACCTGTGTTAAGACACAAGTTCCCAGAATACTTCTAAGATTTACCACAGTGTCATCAAATTCACTGGCTTAATTTTTGAGAATTGAAAAATAGAATTAGGTCAAAGGAAATTGAAAATAAGTCAATCTACAATAATTTTTAATACCATTTGTTTAAATAATATTATGTTGAGATTATTAGTTTTAATTAGTCTATCAAACTTTTATAAAAGTAATCCAAGTATCTTCTCCTTAATTTGTTCAATTGCCTGTTTGACCCTTAGCTTCCTTCGATCACAGTGACAAGAACTGATTTGTATTTCACTGAACGTGTCCACCCAGGCTCATTTGGTGTGGTTTTGGAGGACACAACTGTGTGATTCAGCTGCTTGCTGTGGAAAGGTGACACCGGTTTACGTGGCAAAGACAGCAGAGTAAATGACATTCAGGAATATAGAGATCCTGGAAAAGTATGGTTACTACAGGCTGATCACAGGAGAAAACTGAGTTATTCAAACATTCTTCCTGATTCTGTGAATGCCACCAGTGCTGGGTTGCAGTGATGGACACAAGTGCTCAGATACCCTCTGGGACAGGGAATGTCAGTATGAACTATCCTGGGAACTCCCAACACAGTGGGAGCTGAAATTCTGACTGGGACCTTTGGGTGTTTACGTAACAGAAATAATTAATAGCAGAATATGGAGAGGAAGACTTGAAGTTTATTTAATCCAAGGAATCAGAGGAGGTCTGGTGTGGATAAGCAGGAAGCAATGGCATTATGATAATCCTATGCAACAGAATGCAAGGATAGTGGTCCACAAATATTTCTGAATTAAACAAGCTTAAATGCAAATGCTTTTTCTCTTGTGCATGTAGATGGTATCCTGTAAATTCAGTAGATGTGGACTGCAAAACCTGCCACAACAAAAATGTAAACACACTTCCACTTTTTCTTTGGGTGCTGCTCCACTCTGTGCTTGTGCAAGGCTGCTGCTGCTGGAGGAGACAAACAAGTACTTCTTAAAGAACTTGAGCCAAACTCGGGTTTGTTTCTGGGGATCCCTGGAACAAATCCATCCTACAACACTTCTTTCTGCTGCCCATTTTATTGGAACAATTCTTTTGTTCATAGGCAGATTTTCACTCTCTCTTGTGGAAGTCTGCTTTCCACACCACGTGTTCTGCTGGGACTGTAGAGAGCACCCACGAGCAGCGATGCAAATAGAGCACCTGTGGGGAAAACAGGAGTTAGAGAACTCAAGGGACACGTTCCACTCAGTAGGTAAGTTCATCTAGTTTTTCTCCAAGTCAGTGCAAATTATGTATGACATTCTCATGCTGCTCTTTAAACTACCTTATTAAATCACTTTAGGTGTTAAAAAGGAAAAAAAGTATCCTACTCTGTTTAAATATATGTGTGTTAGTGCAGCTTTTTCTCTGATTAAGCACTTCTTGAAGTTTTTCAAATTCCATGAAGCAAAGCCTGTTTAGTACACAGTGAGGAAAAACAGGTCAGAAAAGAAGACATGGAAATATTTTATCTTGTTGGAGATGTCTATAAATACAGAATTCATAAAGGAAACCCCCTCATGCTGTCTAGCTGCTAAACTTGATCTGATGCAACCAAAGCCCCCTCTTTTTTTCCACTGGGAAGTTTATTCAATAGGCAATGTAGACTTACAAATCATATGCCATGAAATTTACATTTTGTGATGATTCTGGGGATCAGGAAATCAAGGGTTTGTAGTTTTAAGGAGAGAAAAAGTTGCATTGGAAGCTGAAATATTCTGAAGCGGTCACTTGAGATGCAATTTGTTCTTTAGAGTTCTTAGCTCGGGTGTTGCCTGTTATGCACACTACAAATGTCCATAAAACACTTTGTACAGGACAAGTTTATGGCTGGCTAGAGGAAGCCTCATCCTCTGTGCCTCAGTTGAATAAAAAAGTGGTAGCTGTCACCTCTTGCAAAATGCCAGCTCACCTGGCTTCTGGAAGTGCTACCTGGGGTAAAACCCAGCCACAGAAAGCAGCTAAGGGCAAGAGAGGAGATGGTGGTTTTTGTGAGGTTTAAAGTGGACATTTAGAAAGCATTCCAGAAAACTGGGATGATGCAGCATCTCTGTGTCCAGTGGAGAAGTCTCTATGCGACACAACACTGCTCATGGATTTTGGGTGGCCCCCAGTTTGCTGTTACTGGTCTAGTGCTGGTGTGAGGGGCTGTGTGGAAAAGCTGAGACCAGTTATTAAAAACAGGACCCACAGAAAAGTGCTCAGGGGGCCTGTCTGGCTTACATAGCACAGCTATTGTGCCCTGGCTCCTGTAGGTGCTAATTCTCTCAGCAAACTTACAAAAATAAAACCCTGAAAAGGCTCATCCATGCTGAGAACAGCAACTTCATTCAGTGGGAGAAGGAAGCTTGGCTCTAGGAACTGAAGGCTCAACACTGCAGGCATTGCTGTCCTGCCCAGGGCTGTCCAGAAAGCCCTGCAGCCAGTGCCTGTGGTGTGAGAGGGATGCAGCCGTTTTGGAATAAACACATCACAAATGCCTCTCCCAGCTCTGCGCAGGACACAAGTCCAATGTGACCATTTGCTCCTGGAGTGGATAAAAAAGGCCTGTCTATCCCAGCAGGATGTGTTTCCTCATGCAGGGCTGGAGAAGTCAAATCCGATGAAGACAGTCTGGCTTAGGGATGCTCTGGACACGTGCTCTGGCATAACTTCGTGTGAGATGCTAGAGCCTCATCCGTCCCTCAGTCACCTCTCAGAGTCTTTTCTTGCCTGGGATATTGTGAAAGTGCTCAAATAAGGAGATTTTTGAGGGTTTGGGCTGCAATAGAGAGGCTGCCGTGGTCTGCCTGAAGCTGCTGTGTCAGAGCTGTGGGCTCAGGGTTGTCTGTGCCCAGGCAGCAGGGTACCATCCGCAGGGCTTCCCACGAGAGGGCAGCATGTGGCCCCAACAAAGGCACATCCTGCTAAAATCCCTGCTGGCAAACAGCATGGTCTGGATGGGGCTTCTGCAGCAGGGCTCCGTAACCAGACAGTCGGCTGAAACTGGGGCTTTGTTATCTGAGCAGCTCCCGGGCCTCACCACTGCCTCTGATCAGTCGTTTGGGAGGGGAGGGGGTGATTTGTAAGTGACCCTGGATTTTGAGTTATTCTGTTTTTACAAAATGCAATATGGGGCCTAGAAGGACCGGCGCTGCTGGGCTAGGTAGTGCTGCCACTTCAGGTGGCTGTGGGAGGAGACCTTCTTCTGGACTGAGTTCTGACCACTGATCACGGCTGTTCCCCCATCTCTCCCAAATTACTGGTGAGGAAATGTGTGGGTTGAAAGTTGTTGATTTCCAGGCAGAATAAACCTCAAAGGAAGCTGGAGGAAATGGGCCGTGAATGTGTAACTTCAGTTGCTGTTATTTACTTCTGAGAACAGTGAGCGATTCTGGCACTCTGCCTGGCCCCATCACTCCGGTGACTCACTTCTTACAGATGTCAATAATGGACTTTGAATATTTGTCTTTGAAAACGAAATTGTGTGTGCAGTCAGCTACTGATTTCCTACATCGTTTGGTTGCTCAGCTTGATCACAGCTTGACTCCTATCGGTGGTTGGACAGATGATCCTGCAGTAAATTACACCCAAGGTAGGGCACAAACACCTCAAAGTGCTGTGTGCCTCATCATTCCTGCCTGTGGCGCTTGTGTTCCTGCTCTCCTGGGGCAGCTGCCTTCCTTTTGGGGCACAGTGCGAGCTCAAGTGTCCTTCAGTTGCCTAGACTTGAAGGTGGAGACATTTAACCAAATCACAACACGGCAAACACAACCTCTGTGTTAGGAGAGCCATACCGAAGCCCTGCTGACGATTCTGTATGTGAGCAAATATTAGCCCTGAGTATCCAGTAACATTTCTGACTGAATCTTACCCGTCAGGAGCTGCTGCAGCTCTGCATGGGCTGTGGCAGGAGGGTACAATGGGAGCTCACTTATACTTGCAGCACTTGAGAGTCCTGGAGCCTTGGCTTCATAAAATAAACATAAAGGCTCCACAGAGGTGAGAGATCCTGTGTTTGACTAACACCGCGGTGACCTCCTCTCCAATGCTGATGTAAATAATATTTTTGTCTTAAATGGGTACTGTAAATATCTTACACTCAGATTTTGCTTTATCTCAAAGTTCCAAAATAAAGATATTTTGATGCATTTGATGAATTTAGGATTTGAATGGTTTAAGTCACAAAATTTATATATCTTTAACTTGTAGCATTCAGTCCCTGAGCTCATTGAATATTGGTCTGTTGTGAAACCAGATCAATTTCAGACTCGATATACAAAACAAGCTACCCCCTCTTCTTCTCCCCTGAAGAAAAGGTGCAAAGCTGTCCTAGATCCAAGCTCCATAAGAAGGTGGAAATATTTGTCAGAGGAAATCCTTCTATGAATACTCCTTTAACTGGTAGCGGCAGAAAAGGTTCACAGTCAGTCTTTTAAAAAGCATAGTAAAAATGTTGTTCCTTGGTGAATCCCACATTGGCAAGAGTTGAAATAAGCACCTGTTCTCAGGGCTTTTGCAAAAGAGCTGGGAAATTCCAGTTTTGTTCAGCTCACTTGCTTACTGCATCACTGGAGTTTGTTATTTTTGTCACCATTACCTGGTAAACTGGGTAAGCCATAGAGGAACCCTTCAAAAGGCAGCTCTGTTTCAGAGCTGACCTGGATTCGTCCTGTTCCAGAGACAGAGTGATTTTTTTTTTTTTTTTNTGTTCTGAGTTTTGTCTTCTTCATGAGGTAAATTCCACAGAATTTGCTTGAGGAGTTCCCTCTCCCCAAGTACTGCTATTTAGGAATCATACCACTCCAAAGCATCTGGAAGGAGAAATGCCTCTGCAGCAGATTTATATTTGGCCGGAGGGAAGTTCTTTGGCTAGAAAACCAGAAAAAGCAGAGGGCTTTAAAAGAGTTTGTGTAACTCCTTTCAGGAGTGAGAGTTCCCCCCTGTGGCAGGGAGCTTTCAGATACCTGTGCCAGCTCTAAACTTGTCACCCAAGGACAGGAGATGCAGAAGACCCTTTCTGCTGTACAAGCTGCCAGACTTTCCTGATCTTGCTCCTGCTCAGGCTGCCTTGGTTTGCTCTCATCCCCAGCTCAGGTTTCAGCAACTACTTCAGTCCTGTCATTGTGTGGAGAGGGCAGAGCACTGAGTCTGTGGCCTCACACGCTCCATAGCTTCCATCTTTTATCCTGGAGCCAGTGTGCACTTCACACTGATGAAGACATGGGGTTATGGAAAAGAAAACCTTGGATATGAGTACCCTGGCTAACAGGATCCCAGTGGAAATTGATTGTGGTGTGTTCTTCTCTTGGTCCATCGTGGGCTCATGGTGCCAGTTGTTTCTAAGAATAATTTTTTGGTTTGAAAAGAAAGTAAAACGGAGAAAACGACAACCCAGTGTTCCACATTTGCAACAATCAAGGGATAAATACTTAAAACTTCTCGGTGCCAAGTTAGGACTGGGCTAGGGAACTACTTCCATGGCTGCAGCTAGGCACAGATGTCATTGTGGGCACCATGTATCCCCACTGTATCTCCACTAATGATCGAGGTGTTGACTCAAGGAAAAATTTGGCCAGCTGCCTTGTGATTAATTAGCCACAGAGATGTAAAAGCAAACACAGATGTCCCAAGGATCCAAGGGAAATATATACCTATTGCACATGATTTTGTGTGCCCACCGATATTTGGTGTACTAAGGAGTGACTTTTCACCATGCAAGGATAAATGTCGTAATTCCTATTCACAAAAGCATTTAAGCAGGTGTTTGAGTGAATTGGTGAATAAAAATGGATTGTTGTATTGGAGTATTTAGACCAAGACTGGCCTCCTTTGTACCCAGAAATCACTGGCTGCTAGCATGGCTGGACTTTGTCCTGAGTGCTGTGCGCAGCCTTTGTCCCTTGGGCAGAAGAAAGGGAGAAAATTACCAATGGGACAAGGAAAATATGGGTGAAAACAGTGGCATGTCTCTGTTGGAGAGAACTGGATGCTGCTCTTGCTCCTGCAGTGGCTGTTTCTCCATGTCTCTTGTTAGGTGCCATCAGTCCAGTGGCTAATGACAGTGACAGCACCCGGCAGCTCCCTCGATGTGGGGAGCCCATCATCCCTTTGTTGGGCACAGCTGGGAGCTATTTCAAGAAGCGAACAGGAGCAGGCTCAGCAAAATTCTGTGGGGTGGTTGCTGTTCAGGTGGCTGGGTACCACCTCTGGTTTTTACAGCTCGTTGTCAAGCTCTGCATTGTCCAGGTGCTTTGAGCTGGGTCTGGGGCGAGGCACTGAATGCAGCAATTCTGCTACAGCATTCCTTGGCTCTAGAATGAGCCAGAAAATCCCAGCGCCATTGCTTGATCCTATGTGAAATCTTTTTCCTTGCAGAACCCAGCGATGAGCCTGTGTCTCCTGGGTCTCCCTGCCCTCTCCTACCCCTCAGAGCCGGCATCTCATCCCACCAGCCCTTGCTTTTCCAGAGCAACAGGCTCCCGGTTATTCCTTAGCAGTTCCTGCTGGACTGACAGAACCTGATGGGAAGAAGAGCAGCGCCCTCTTCCTCCTGTCTTTCAGAGCTCAGAAATCCCGAGCGGCAGAGGCATTCCAGCGTGTCCTGCCCTGCTCCTCCTTGGTCTCCAGATGTCAGGCTTCTGGAAAGTTAGAAAGGAGTGAGAAAACTGTGTTTGTGTAGTGAGAAGTGACTCGCCCTGGTTTAGCCTTAACAAGATCCCTCCTATATATTTAATGACCTGAAAGTAAAATTTACAGCTTGGAATGCCCCAGCAGCAGAGGAAGGCTTCAGCACACAAGCTGCCCTTTGCAGGACAGGAGAAGTGAAATCCCCTGAGGTTTGGGAAGTCTGAGTGATGTAGTTATGGTTGGCACTTCGAATATACGTGTAGATTACTTCAAAACAAATATTTGCAGTTCAGCTCTAACATACATTTGGGAGGGTGAGAACTAGCATATATTAATGCTTCTTCAAATTAATAATTTTGGAAATTTTACACTGAAGTAATTTTGCTGTTGCACATAATAAACAGAGGTTACTGTGGGTACATACTGGGGAGAAACATCACCTGCTCTCTATGTACACCATTTCCTCCTGTTTTGAAGAAAAACAGTTCTCCTCATGTTTCATGCTCTTTAAAAAGGGGAAAATAAAGGTAAGGGAGCTCTTGAGAGACTTGACATTTTAATCTCTTGTTTTGACATGTGCAGCTTTTGTGTTCCTGAAACTCTCATCCACCTGTTGTCTCTGTGTATGAAGAGAACCCGACAGACAAATTCAGTTCAGTCTCCAGGGAGAAGCTGTCTGCAATGTCTGATTCCTCTCCCAGTGCCATCCGTGCCTCTGCTTCGTGCTTGATGCCACCAGCCCAGGCACTGCACAGAACACGCACAGGGAAAGGAGGTTGGATCTGCACCCAGGATAAATACAGAGAGACGCCCTGGGAATAGTTGTCTCCACGAAATGCCTGTGATGGGGCCCATATCCCAGCCCAGGAGATCCTTTCCCTTGGTCAGCACTGGAAACACAGAAGGTGAGTGTGGAGTTACTGGACAAAATGGGCCATATTTCTCAGGAATCTCAATGTGACTCTACTTTTGTATGTTAGAGGATTTCTCTAGCTCTACCCATAGGCTTTGTCTTGCTACAAATGATAATTAAGTAGCTCAGTAAATCCTTCTGGATTTTTGTACCCAACATTTTTAGAAAACCACTGGTTTGTAGTCTCCCTACTATTCCAGGTTTTTTCCTGATTATGCTGGAACTGACCCTTACTAATGCACTGATGGACAGAAAGCTTATTTTAATACATCAATTATAGTGATTCCGTTTTCTTAAGCTCTTCATAGTCTTTTTCTGTGGAAATGGATTTTCTAAATTTTTCTCTTTGTGCCGAGCAAATTATTCCTTTTGGACCTACTGCCTGCTTCTGTTTCTGTTAAATTATACCACTCTGTCCTTTCTTCAGAGTTTTCTGGGGCATCTCTGCATTTCTCCAGGATATGGCAACCACTAACAAATCACTTCTTTTTAGGGAAAGATGAGANCTGCTGCTTTCCTTTCCACCGGGAGAGGAGATGGAATGCGGGTGTGAACGAAAGTCCGCAGCTCCTCTTCCCTCACGCTGATTAAGCTGCAGGCGTGACTGGGGACTGAGCCAGTGCAAACCGGCTGTAAATAGGGGTATAACCATCATAGGTGAAGCAAATCGCGTTTGAAAGGCTGTGCCGGTGTCCCTCTGTCTGCCTCGTAGGCTGGCTGATAAGCTTATTGAAGTGGCGCATCCTCTCCCCTCCCTCCAAGGGCACCCGTGCTGTCCTGTGGTGCTGCCTTCCCTGTTCCCAGCTGTGATGGCAAAGGGCGGGTTGGAAAGGCCAGGGCACCTTTTCCCTCTGTTTACTCTTTGCAGTGGGTTTGGACACCGAGGACTTGGCTGGGCCAGCAGAAAAGCTCTGGGTAGGATGCCCCGGGCAGGGGACAGAGCCCATTCCAAACCTGCTAGAGCCACCAGCCTCCGGTGTCCTGCAGCCTGTCCATGGTGGCACCTCGGCTGCCTGGCACAGCCAGCCTGTCCTGGAGGGCAGGGACAGACCCCGGCTGGAGGGGTTTTCTCCATCACAGCCCCGTGAAGCCTCTTTTTGACATCGGGCTTGACGTTATTCGGAGGTGCGAAGGAACATTCCATGCTGCTCTGGAGGGAGGAAAGAGCAGGAAAAGTGGTTCTGTCCCTCGGAGCTTTCCTTGAGTGAGGGACAGTGGTCATGCACAGGCCTGTCTCTGGTGAGTGGACGGGAATTTTTCTGAAATGTGCCCCTATTTAGAGACATTGTATGGGGAAGGGGAGAAATACCACCAGCTAATTTGTTGCAAACAAATGATTTAACCACTTAGCCATCTTAACCCCTGGGTGTGAGCTGTCCAAACTGAGCCCCTCTTTCAGTGTGGTTCCTGCGTAGTTTGAGCAGATGACTTACTGCTTCTGACCCTTTCCTCTTTCTCAGGATTAAAAATCAAGAGAGGAATTAGGCCATTGTCTCATTTGTTACTCTCGAGCATTCGAGCAGATTTTCTTCAGAGCTGTTGGCACGAAGTGCATTTGTAACATACAGCAGCAGTGAAATTGCAGGGCTCAGACAAAATGCTTGTGTGCTGAATGGAAACACAGGCTGCAGCCTCGGAGCTGCAGTGTGAGGGGGCTTTTCATGCTCCACCTGTGCCTGCAGCTTTACTCTTCTTGAAATAAGCCAGAGCTGACTGGGCATTTGTTAATACATTGGGCAGAGTGCTGCTACTCCAGGGAGCTTTTATACTAAAAAATGCGTCCTGGTTCCAGTGGCAGCCCTTTTGCTTCCTCCTTGCCTTTGGGAGAGCGTGGATGCAGTCGTGTATCTTTATTTAATCACTGGGAAAATGCCAAACATCTCCCAAGGTGAAAATAAGGTTCTTTTATCCTCCTGGCCATGTGTGCCCAGAGTGGAACAATGGTCCTGTCGTGTAATGAGCTGAGTCAGCACAGGGAATAAAAATTATATCCCCCTTCAGACTGTCAGCCCTGTTATCCTTCTGCAGGCTGACACAGCTCTGACCGAGCTGGGCTGGCTCATGTGTGGTGGCCTTTATGTGAGGCTGTGAAATAATGGGCTGGGGTTTTATGGCATTCTGCCTCAGCATCTGATATTCTTCCCTCCTCTCTCCCAGGTCACATGAGGAGGGGCTGAACATACAAGGTCTGTCCGTGGCTGCAGAGCTCAGATGTGTGAGTTTACCCACAGAGTGTTGCTGTTCTCGTATCATCCCTGCTCTGTGCCAGCCCTGCTCTGTGCCAGCCCCACTCCCCAGGCCAGGAGCAGGGGCTGCAGGGTGCCAGTGGTGTCTTGGTGAGCAAAAAGTGGGAATCCAAGCTCTGCTGGTGGGCGACAGCAAAGGAGAATCAGTGTCCCAGCTCCTCAGGAAGGTAAGACGTGTCCTGGAAGTCTGGCTTGGCATAAATCCTGGGCTAAGCTCTGCTTTTCTTGTGCTTTGCCTAGCACATCAAAGGTCTCTCCGAGTTTAACAAGAACCAAACCCATGTGGAGCGTTTCCAGATCTGTACTGTCTCTCTGAGGCAGAGCTGCGTTTTTTCCGCACCTATTTAATGCAACAAATTACTTGGGCTGCAGAAAGTTCAGGGAAGTGCCTGCTGCCCTCACTTGCTGTTGCAGTGAAAGAAACCCAAGTGTGCTGTGAGTCCTGCTAAGAAAATTCCCTTCTCTAATTATTACATTAATCAGTCTTTATAGCATGGAAGTCTATTAAGTTTGTTAATGTGTATTAGTTCATGTTGTACATTCTAATGTAAAGAGGTAGAGGAATTTTACTGGAGACTTTGTTCATGCTTAAGTAAAACACGTTAAAGAACAGCCCAGCCCCCAGAAAAAGGACTTTGCTTCTTGGAAGGTTAGAGCTGCCTGTGAAGAATACAGGATGTCTCTGGACAGCCAAGGTAATGCCAGTATCCTCATCCTCTAACACGTCTCCTGGCATTGTCTGGGATCAAAGGTAAGTAACTAGAGCCAGACTGACTCCAGCAACATCTGGATCATTAGACAAGCAGCAAGAAAGCTGCAAAACTACAGCTGCTTTGCCAAGTTTTGCTCTGATTAACAATCAGTTGTGGAAGTGTTAGTGATTAGTCAAACTGTGCTGTACCTGGACATTTGATGGGTACAGAAAGCCTGTGTAAAACCACATTTAAGGTGCCCCAGTTTGGCTGGGACAACTTTTGTGACAGTTCTCCTGGGCACTTGAGTGGACAGTGATGATCCAGATCAGTGCTGGCGATGCTGTGATGAGACATGGGGCGTCCCGAGGTACCAAACCTCCCCGTGGTCAGCTGCACAGTCCGTGTGGGGCTGTGTCACCCCGGCCGGGGGGAGCAGCCCCCAGGAGCACAGGGGCGCTGGGCAGTGTCACCTGCCGTGACACTTGGGTTCCCCACGCGGGGCAGTCCGGCTGTGCCCGGCCGGGAGTGCGCTGGCTCCCGGGGCTGTGCGCATCTCTCAAAGCCCCGTGCCCGTGCTCCGGGGCTCTCTTCTGTCCGTGCGGGCTTTGAGAGCCATGGAGTGCCTGTGGCTCACCGTGCTGTCAGCAGAGGCGGCGGGAGGAAGGGCAGCGATGTGTTATCCCCTCGGATAAGAGCATCCCGAGCTCCCCCGCCGCTGCGGGGATGCTGTGGCGATTGCCCATCCCCTCCGGCCGAGGTACCTGCCGGCCTCCTCACGTCACCAGGCTCCGGCTATAAAGCGCAGGCGGCAGAGCATCCCCCCATCGCAGCTCCCCGAGACGCGCATCTTCAAGGAGCGAGCCACTCCCGGGCGCAGAGATGTTTTATTCGGGGATCCTGACGGAGCCGAGCAGGAAAGAAGTGGAGATAAGGGAAGCGGCGTCTCTCCGCCAGCAGAGGAGGATGAAGCAGGCAGTTCAGTTTATTCACAAGGATTCCGCGGATCTCCTCCCTCTGGATGGGCTGAAGAAGCTGGGGACTTCGAAGGATACTGTAAGGCTCTATTGTGTTTACTGGAAGGAGACTTAAGCTGGTAGGGCATGGTCTATGTTTTCTTCACTCTGTTTTTCTCTTAGGAGAAGTTGGTTGTGTGTGGAAACCAGCTTGTGAAAAATAGGACTTTTGTATTGAAAAGGGAGTAGAAATATGATGCTAGTTATAACCACAGTTGTTTTCTTCTAGTAGGTGCTTTTAGATGCCTGGGACTCAGCGTTAATAGCATTTAATTTTTTTTTTTTTTTTTTTTTTTTTTTTACTTTTGCATGAAAATGGCATACTGTTTGCAGTACAGAATTCGTCTCTGGGTCAGAGTAAGTCAAAATGGCTTCATACAATGCATACACACACACGTTTGCCTGTGATGTGTATATATACACAACACATAATCATAAAGATTCAGTAAAGTGTAGTCACTGTTATTTCAAAATATAAAACTGTCAAGCTCACGCTAGGATAAAAGCTTATGCATATTTGGGTTTTTTAAAACTGAAGAGACATAATGTTAGGTTTAAAATATTTACATATACAGTGATCGATGTGGTCCTGTACTTGGTATTTATTATTTATCATGTCTGGGGGCAGGAGAGCATTTCTAAATACTGTACAAATATTTGAGCTTTCTCTAATGAGAAAGGATACTTCAATGTAACATCAAAAGTTCTGACATAAGGAGCAAAATTTAGGAAACATACCTCTCAGGGAAAGCTCATTTAGTTTTTCTTGCACAAGTGTTGCGAAATTCTTGCACCTTGCAAAACAATAGTTGCTTTTTTTCAATGCTTGATAATGGGTTTTTTGAAAAACAAAGTCAATCTTTTTATTTTTAGTGGTGTAGTTATGTTCTGTCAGAGCCTTTCTGCTCAGCTGGGTTAGGCTTGGCTCTGCCTGCCTGAGACAAGTGGAATGAGTTGGCTGTTCTCTGCAGTGCACATGGAGGGAGTATTTTTAATATCCCAAATGTTTTGCAATTGTAGGAAGTGAAGCTCCTGCCCAGGGAAGGACTCAGAAGGAGCATTCCTGGTCTCCACTGAATTGCAGCTCTCCAGCAGGGAGATAAAGTGCCTTTCAGGGAGTGATGGTGTTATTACTACTGCTATCAGCAGAGTCTAAATGACATTTTGTGGCTCAGTGACCCCCAGTGCGCGGGGCTGAGTCCCTGATGTGGATTCTGCTCTGCCCAGATAAGAAGCAACAGGTAGCAGGAGCCAGGGGCACTGAGCCCTGAAGTCCTTTGCCCTGCACAGTGAGGACCAGGTTTTGCACCAGCAGCAGGGGCAGAGCCTGGGGCTCCATGTCACCACCTTGGACACAGAAATGTCACTCGAGGTGTCCTCCCTGCTCCTGTGCCACGGCTGCAGCATCACCCCTGCTGCACCCATGGCCCCTGCAAGGAGGATCTGCAGGGGGGTCTCTCTCCAGGGATGTGCCAAAGCCCTGGGGTGCTCCACAGCTCCCAATCCCCTCCAAGAACAAAAAGAAGGTGCAGTGTGGCAAAGGCGAGATGCCCATCTGGCTGGGGTGGGTCTCTGGCTGGGGATGGGGTGAGAGCCCAGCTGGTGTGGGCCACCCCATGGCAAAATCCCCCTTGTCCCCACACCACAGCGGGGGGGGATGGCACAGTGGGCACATGTGGCCAGGACTCCCTTGGCCACAGCCTCCTGCCCCATGGGATGTAAGGGAGTCCCCAAAGTGAGAGCACTGGCAGGTTCCCACAGCCCCAGAGGAGATTCCATGAATTTCAGAGATGTGTCCCTGGGTTGTGTTGCAGCAAAGGGGTGCTGTCACACTCACCCCTCACACAGCCAGGGTGGGAGAGGGCATTGCTGGGAGAGGACACGCTGTGTGTCCCCGCTGCCGTGGCTGCCTGGATGTCACAAGAGTTGTTCCCAGGAGGAGCAGGAGATTGTGCGTCTCTGAGACTGAAGACCCTCCAAAATATGGGACTCCATTTTGGCCTGGCCCCAAATTGAGAGGTCCAAGCCCAGAGGGGCTGAGCTGCGTGGTCAGGAGGCCCGGGGCATCAAGGGGCTTGGCCCAAGGCATTTGCATGGCTTCCTTGGGAACAATTGTGCACCTCCTCACAAAGCAGCACGTTTTTGTGCCTGAAGCTGTGTGGCAGCTGTGGTGACGTGGGCGGAGGGGCTTCTGACGTGCCCGGCGTTATTAACGCAGGGTTTCCCGCGGGGGTTTTCCAAGAGCCTTGGCAGGAGCAAGGGAGAGGAGGGAACAGCTCCGCAGAGATGGCAACAGGTGGTGAGAACAGATCCTGTCTGTCACTGCGGCAGCTGGCAGCACGCATTCCAGTTTTGGGGAGAAATCCCCTCCCTTTTGGCCACAGTGCAGCGGGTGCTGTGCACAGCCAAGCAGCAGCAGGTCACCAGGGTGGGTGTGCTGGCATCCCCCAGTCTGTGTGCCATTACTCAGCTCCTGAAGCAGCTTTCCCGGTGATGCTGTGCACAGGCAGAGTTGATAAATACTTGTTGTAATTATCCTTTTCAAAGCTCTCATCATTTCCAGTGAATTACTCTGGCTCAAGCTCCTCACTCCCTTTATGTACTCCACTCTATCCAGTATGAGACCAAGCTATAGCAAAGCATACACTGATTTTGGTAAATGTAGAGCTGGATGTAGAGAACAGAAATGGCTTTGTTTTGATGCCTCTTCCCTCTATCAGCCTCTTTCCTGAAGCCCAGAAAATTGGCACGAGATGGTCTTTCCATCATGCCCTCAGACTTCCCCTGGGCACCCTCAGTACAGCCGTGGGTGCCCTGTGGCCCCGGCCAGAGCTTCCCAAATGTGGTGCAGCATTGCATGAATTGCAGAGCTTTCAGGTGTCCCCAGTTCCCTGCTGTGCACACCCCAGAGTTGGTGTGTCCTGCCTGAAATGCAAAAACCTCTGATGTTGCTTGCACAAGTGGTGGTGTCCCACCTCATCACCCTAAGAGAGGGGCTGACACCACAGGATGTTGGTAGAAGATATGAATTTGGATGAAGGATGGGAAGAAGAGAGAGAAATTAATTATTTCTAGGGATGAGCTTTGTTGATGCATTGAAACTCTTTTTTTTTTTTTTTNGGTACAGAAGAGAGGGCAAACCTCCTGAGATGGGTTTATGGAGGAGGGGAGCTGGTGTCTTCCCTGACTTTCATCTCCACCAGAATGAAATTGTTGATGGATCTTGTTACCCCCAAATCCAGAAGCCAAAATAGAGAGAAACCTGCCAGAGAAATGAATACTGCAAGCTGCAGCAATGCACTTGCTTATAAATCAGAGAGGAACAAAGCCGGGCAGAATTATTTGTGCTTTTGACAGACAGTGGTAAATAAGGTCAGCAATAGATGGTGTCTCCACTCACTTCTTTAGGTTTCTACTGTGACATTTTTAGGGGATCATGGGTTTTTGCAAGGTCTCAGGGCTGGAAATCCTGATTTGTATTTATATAGTGCTGAATGATACTAGCAAAACTTATTTTTTCACTGACACAATGAAATGTAACATTTTATATTTTTATCAAACTTTCAACAGTTTTGTGCTATGCAAAGGAGTATTGCACCAGGTGATCTGGGTTCCTTCAAACACTGCCAGGCCCGCACTGGAGGGAGAACACAGCTGCCTTCCGCACTGCTGTCAGGAGGTTTTCTTCCTCTCCCTGCCTTCCAGACACGGTCTGCTTACAGTTTGCCAGCAAAATGTGTATTTGCAAATGTCCCCTGGCACATTATCCATTTACCAAGTACGTATCCATCACTTGAGTCATCTCCGTGACTAACATCCCTCACTCTGTTGCACACAAGAGTCAAGGGAAATCCAAGTTAAAGAAAACTAATTAATAGCCTGAGACAGGATGGTGCTGCAGGGAACACTTTCAGCCCCCTCTTGCCAGATTATTTCTGTATTGGAGCACAACATAAGGAATATTTGTCCTCCCAGAGGCAGGATTTGCTGTGGCTTTCAGAAGGGCAAGTGTCAACAAAAGACAATCCCATTTGTGCTGGTAACTTGTATTCACTGAGTGATGGATTTTTTCCCTTTGGTGATGGATCCCACATAAGATTCGTAAAACCAGGGCCTGAGAAAACTCAGGTATGTTAGTGGTTAACTGTCCATAGGAGAACTTGTAGTTAAAACAATTTAGGTTGAATTCAAGGGTAGATGACAGTTAAAGCAGCAATGAGGAGTGTGTTGGAGATTAAGGCCAGGCAGATCAGAAGAGCACCCAGACTGTCCTGGATGATGCCATTCAGAAATTTCTCTTGGTCCTGCCTGAGTGGGGCTGGGCACAAGGAGGTGACCACTGTGTGATGGGCTGTCTTCTGGCCAGCTGGGTGAACTTCACTCAGCTGCTTCTACGCTCCCTTATCCCCTCTTGTGTTGTTTTTAAATGATGTGAAGAATTAGTCTTCCAGCTCTGTTCCTGAGCTGCAGTCAAACATAAAGGGTAAAAAGGACATCCCATCCACTGTCAGAAAACCCTGGCTTGCATTTTTGCTCTAGTGAGGAGCACTGGAGGTGATCACAGTGCTGACTGTGCACCTACACCTTCTGCCTCAAACGAGGGAGCCCTCCCTTCCACACTGATCTGCTTGTGCCTCCACACAGGGTCCAGTACCAGTGCAGCCAGTCTGCTTGCCTTTAGCCCAGTTAAGTAACACTGGTTTCAGCTGTTTGGCCTCACTGGGAAGGTGGTGGGTCACCAGAAGGCAGCACAATGTCAGATCTGATTCCTCCCCATCAGAAATGTGGCTGTGTCACTGCCTGTACACAGGAGGTGCTCTGTAGCATGTTGGTCAGACACAGCACCAGCAACCCAAAACGGCCATGGGATTCTATTTCAAGTATTTTATTTCAAGTAGCAGGAATAAGAACAGTGGAAAGTGGGGACTCAAGGAGCAGACATGTCCCAGTGACCACTGGTGCTGGCTGCAGCTGCCCCTCCCATCAGTCAGGTCCAGCTCCAGTGCCCGCCTTGTGCCCACAGCGGGATCTGAAGCGCCAGCGTGGCTGCAGTTATTTTAGGATGGTGCCAGGTTGCATTAGACTTCTGTAAGTGGTGTTACTTAACATGCTGTGCACAAGGGTGGGCACTGGCCAACTCAGGGAGCCATGGCTCGAGGTTTTCAAAGTTATCCTGACTCTGATATTCCCTTGAATATCAGAGGATATTCCCTTCCCTTGGGATGAGGAAGTCTGCTGGTTCAGATGTCTCTGCAGACACACAGGCATATTTAACATGAATGCAAAAATTCAGGAATGAGCCAGTAAGAATGTCTCACCGTGGACAAATTAAAATCAGAAGGAGAGGCAGTAATGGGGAGGGCAGATTAGTCGGGCAGAGAAATGAGCAGATAATCAGGCAGAGTCATTTCACCTCCAGCAGAGTATGTGCATCCATCTGCGATGAACATTAAACGTGAAAAGGCTTTTGGGAAAGAGGCTGGAGGAGATCTTGAGAGGCAACATGCTTCTCCCAGAGCAGATGGAAATGACAGAGAAAGAGAGAAGTGTTGGGAATTCCTGGGAGAATACCTATCTACCTCAGACCAGCTTACCTCTTCCCCTCCTCTCCCTTTCCTCTTGTGGCATGGCACTCAGGATTGGTCCCATTTACCCACCCTTAGCAGCTAAATAAAAATACAGGGGGAAGAGACACACAGGGCAATTCTAGACTTTCTTCATATTTAGGTGGTGAATATTGTTGGAAAGGTAATTTGTTACATATTAATTTTTCTCATCACTGCAGAATTCCCAATATCAAGAAGGTAATTATGGATGAAACAGCAGCTTGAAAAGGCTGGACTTGTTTGGATTCCTATATGCAATCAAACCTTGAATTTGAGTTTGGTAAAAGAAAGGCATCCCTCCAAAGTCTGGTTAATACTTTGAAACTATTATTTATTATTCTCTTTGCAGTATAAAGTAGTTCTCTTTAGTGAAAGCCAGGTAAGCCAGAGCTAGCTAGGAAGAGTACTTGTAGCCTGGGAATTAGGGAGAGTGAGCGTTTAGGGCATCCCTCCTGCGAGAGCAGAGTTGGCCCATGGGCACCACAGGCAGGCTGGTGACACAGGTCTCTGTGTGGCTTTCCTCTGCCTTCACCCTGCTCTTCTGTGTGTGTTCTTCCTTAAAGCAACCACATAACATCCTGCAGAAGCGCCTGATGGAGACAAACTTATCCAAGTTACGAGGCAGCCGAGGCAGCTGGTCTCCAAAGGGAGATCTCTCATCACAGACCAACAAGCTGAACCAAACCAAACTGGGCAGCTCAGGGAAAGCGGAGGATGAAGAGCTCATAGTGGTGAGCTGCCAGGTAATAGTCCCTCCACAGCCTTTTGTGGTTTTTATTTTCCTGCAGATTTCATTTCTAACAGAGCCAGGCTGTGCTCTCATTCTTCATGTTTCCCAGTCAGGGTTGTGCTCCAGCAGGATTGTCCCACTGTGGGGACGCACTCCCTCTGCAGCTCCAGGCTGCTGTGGCAAAGATGCCCACCTGGGAATCACAGTGAAAACTGGTCTGATGGATGTCTTCCCTTGCACATCAGGGCAGAGGGGGTAGCTAAGCTGGGGCAGCCTGCTGAAATGCTGAGGTATAATTATCCATGGCAAATCCCTGTGCTCCCAGCCTGTTTGTTTTTCTCAAGAGCCACCTGTATTTTCTTTGCCCAAAGGTAATTTCACATTTCTATTCCTTAGCCCCATGCTCTTTTGCATTTCCCATTCTCTACAGTATTCCCTTCTGCCTGGGGCTGTTCCATCTGCTCTCTGCAGGGGCAAATGAGCCAGGAAGGGCTCAGGACCCTACATGCATCTGAGAGTGCAGGGGAGCAGGGATGAGCTGGCATGAGGGGAGTTCATGGGGACCAGAGATCCTGGACACTCTGTGCTCATCCTGCACCTCACAAATCATTTCCCATCTCTTCTTGCTCTTGCAGTGTGCGGGGAAGGAGCTGAAGGCCGTGGTGGACACTGGCTCACAGCACAACCTCATGTCGTCTGCCTGCCTGGACAGGCTGGGGTAAATATCCAGCTGATTTCTGTTTTCTAGGAGCACAGCATCTGGCAGCACAGGCAGTGTCCTGGGGCTGGGCCTTTGCTCATGTCAGTGATGGTCATTCTAGAAGGGAGTGCTTTGGGCTGTGACTGGGCAAGCCTCTGAACCTCCTGTTACAACCAAATCCTAATCTTAAATGGCAGGGAGGTGGAATAGAAAGCCACTGGTACCACTCTATTCACCTCTGAGGGAATCCCGTCAGAGGGTTGGGTGCATTTGTGTTTGTTCACTGCCTGCTTGTCCCTCAGTGCCTCATGAAACAGCTGAACCTCCCCCAGCCCTCTGTGTCCCCAGGGCAGGCGTGGGGCTGCAGCCCAGCCCAGCTCTGCAGGCTCTGTGGCAGGGCAGGGACCAGGCTGCTGGATTGGCCCCACCCGTGGCTGCAGCACTGCTGGCCCAGCACCCAGTGTAAAGGAGCTGTGTGCATGCGTGTTCTTAGAACTGGGTGCCTGGTGCTGCTCTCAATTACAAATTTCTCCTGGTTAAAGGAAAAGGAAATGTATTTTTGGATTGTTAGAGAGGTGACTGACAGCCATTTGCAGCAAAACTCACTCTCATCTCTGAGGAATGGGACCAGGCATCAGCTCATGGGATATCAAGGAGGTTTTGGCACTTTATTCCCATGGAGTCATTGCTTTTTGCAGCTAAATTGCAGTAATTATGCAAGAAAAAATTACACCTGCTCCCTGAGCAGTACTGCATGGCCCTGAGTGAATGGTGCCTGTTCCTGTCCTAATATTAATTACTTCTTTGCACAACAGTGCTCAGTGACTGGAAGGTGGCTGTGCTTACTACAGCATTGTCCCAATCTGTGGAGCAGCTCAGCCAAGCTTAGAATGGCCACACAATGGCATTTGGAGGGATTTCATGCTCCGGGACAGTTCCTCTGCTCCCTGTGTTACTTCCATGTGTCCGGTGCGGTTCTTGCAGCACTGCTCTGCTGCAGCAGCCCTGTCAAAGAGCACTGAAGAAAGAGGTTAGAGGCTGTTTCTGCTGCCCAGGTCTCAGGGGACTCCAAACAGCACTTGTGTGTGTGATGCTCAGGCTCAATTCCTCCCTTCTTTTTCAAAAATCTTTTTGTGTCTTGTCACGATGACAGTCGTTCTCTCCCCCTCACTCTGAGGAAAGCAGCAGAGTAGGCTCACAGGTTGCCAGCATGAGAAATCCCCTGTGGAGCTGTAGGAGGTGCAGGAGGTGGCCAAGGAACTCATAAACTTCTCATTGATATGTTCCCGCTGATTTTTAAGGCCAGACTCCAAGAAGGCAGCAGAGGGGATCCAGCTCCTTCTCTCTGGTACCCCTCCTGGTCCTTGTACCTGTGCTAAAAGGGGTGGGCAATGCCCACCTCAGTGCTGGGGCCTCTGAGAGGGCTGGTCCCCCCAGGACAGATGGACAGACAGATACACACACACACACAGGCAGTGCTGCAATGCGGCTCAGCAGAAAGGTACCTCAAATAGCTGAAAATGGATACAGCTTTTATCCAAGGGAGAGATCAGCGCCTCAAACGGCCTTTCCATTAGATTCTTGTTCACTTTAAAAGAGAAACTGAAGCTAAATAATTAATTAGTGTTGTCAGACTGGTTCAAAGGGTGTAGATAGAAGCTGTACCTGAGGTATCTCTGACATCCTTTTTTTTTCTTTGGGCTGATGTGATTGATCTGTCCCCATTTCCTCTGAACAAACCCAGCAGCAGCACCTAACAAACTAACAAACACAGATTGGGCTGCCCTGGATGTGAGCCATGTTTAGCATGGAGAAAAGGGAACTCAGGGGGTACCTTATTACTCTCTACAAATACCTGAAAGGAGGCTCGAGTGAGGTAATGAGTGACAGGACCAGAGGAAATGGTCTCAGGTTGTGCCATGTGAGGTTTAGTTTGGATATCAGGAAAAAATTTCTTCTCTGAAAGGGTGGTTAGGCCTCGGAACAAGCTGCTTAGTGAAGTGGTGGCATCACCATGCCTAGAAATGTTCAAAATATGTGTGGGTGTGGCATTTGGGGACAGAGTTTAGTGGTGACCTGGGCAGTGCTGGGTTAACAGCTGGACTCGATGATCTTAGAGGTCTGTTCCAACCTCAACATCTCTGTGATTCCATGGGGACAGAGTGTCAGCTCCGCTCGTGGAAGCTGGAGAAAACTAACCCTTCCTTACACCCGCACTGCTTTAGAAGCAATTTTGTATTCCCCAAGTCTCGAGGAAATGTAGGAAAAGGATTCCTCAGGTAAAACCCAAAACCCAGTACAGAGCTGTGCTCGGGGCAGCCCCAGGGCTGCACTGTGGGACCTGCTGTGATGAGGGTGTGGGCTGCTGGCTGCCTGCAGAGCATCCACAGAGAACCTGCCAGGGAAGCAGCTTTCCAACACCAGTGTGGGAAATGAGCAAGGCTAAGAGCACTTCAGGTGTAAGCACCCTCCAAACACTGTTTGCTCCTTGCTGGGACAGCCAAGTCATGGCCATCTGATGTTAGGAGTGTTTTCAATGCACAGGTTAAAGGAGCATCTCAAAGCACTCCCTGTTGAAGATGAGATGGTTCCGTTGCCGAACAAGGTGAGAGCCATTGGCCAGATCGAGTGTCTGTCCCTCATGGTGGGAGCGGTCCCCGTGGAGTGCGCTGCCCTCGTCGTGGGTGAGTGTATAACCTTCTGCTCCTCCTCTATGGGCTGGGGCCTACTTCCTCTGACCCCAGCAGGAAAAACAAAGCTTTAGGAAGACGTAAAAATTAAAATAGAGTAAGTTCTTGTTTTGATGCCTAAAGAGGCCAATCTAGAAACAGACACTAGACAGGAGTAAGGGAATAAAGGTGGATATTTATTTGAAAGACCTTCAGAGGTACACCCTGGGCAGGCCAAAGGCTACACCCAAGATGGACCCCGAGTCACAAGTTCTTCACACTTTTATAGGTTTGGTCCATTTGCATATCAGCATAATTTCACCAATTAAACTTTAGCTAATGATGTAATTTCCCCTCAGCTTGTCCCCCTTCCCAAGATGCTGGTTTACACATTTTGGGCCTAGCACAGGCTGGGTGTCCTTGGAGAGCAGCCTGGAGAGGCTTTGTCATGTCTGTCTCAGCATGAGAGAGCAGCAGCTCACAGGCTACAGGACACTGCAGAGTTACACACTGGGAATACAGAATATGAAAAATATAAAAGCTAAAACCTAAGGCATCAGTTTGGCCCCTCAGAGGGATGGGGGAGGATGTGTTCAGCAGGCTTGGCTCTGCCGTGCTGATGGAGCAACCACTGCATCTCCCTGCAGGCACATCTGCCGGCCCTCCTGCCGTCCTGTGCCCTCCTGTTCTCCTCTGCAGTCAGTCCCTTTATAAACAGGGTTTTGTTTAGCAGAGCAACCACGAAGGAAGGAAGGATGGAGTCACTGACAAAAAGCATAGGAGGGCATTTTGAATGTATAAATCTGAATGGTCCTAATTTTTTCAGAAGACAACGAGCAACCCTTCTCCTTTGGGCTGCAGACATTGAAGTCTCTGAAGGTAGGGGTTTTCCAGCAGGATGCTTATCTGTGCTGGTGGGGGAGCTGGGACCACTCTAATTTGCAGTTTTTCCTCTTACCTAAAGACATTTATTCTCTACAGTGTGTCATAAACATGGAGAAGCACCACCTTGTTCTGGGGCAGACGGACAGGGAAGAAATCCCTTTTGTGGGCATTGACAGTGCTGAGGCAGGAGAGCAGTAAGTAGTCTGGGGAGGTGAGCTGCATATGCATCCCTCAGCCTGGTGGCAGTGCCCCTGGCAGAGCCACACAGGAGCTGCCAGACCCTTTGCTGGAGGCGAGTGAGAGGTCAATGGCCCCGGCAGAAATTGTTTTCATCAGCTCATCAAATTTTGAAACAGAGTCTCTGGATTTTTTGGCAGCCTTTGTCAGCTTTTACTGCTGTTTTTTTCTCGTAAACATTGTACATCAAAGCGGGTGTCTGAAAAGACATGCACAGGGGAATGCCTTAGGAAATGTACTTTTTGGAGGTCACTAAGAAGACTCCTTGAGCCCTGCTTTGACAGTGTTCTCAAACAAACCTTTGTCTGGAAAATATTTATGAATCAAGGCCGACAAACCCACATGAATGTTTGAGAGAGAGATTGTGTCTGGAGATAATGGTGTTGCCACTTCTCCCCGCATCACCCCAGCAGCCCTCCTGCCGGCTCTTCCTGGTGTCCCAGATTTTTCCAGCCTTATCTCCCTAAAGAAAGATAAATATGTGCTGTACCTCCTAAATGTGTTTAGCTGTGGTGGCTGGCTTTGCAGGCAGCAGGCAGCAGGCAGGGCAAACCCCCTCCTCCCAGGCACTGCACGGGGCTCTTTCTTGCTGATGTGAAGAAGAGATGTCTCACCGATTCCTGCCTCTGACTCACGAAACCAGCAGGCACCGAGTGCCTGACAGGGGGGATTTGCACTTCTGTGCCTTCGCAGGCAGCGCTTGTGGTTGCTCAGCGATGAGCAACCCAAAAATCATTTGCTCACTGCTTAAGAAAGAGTGTCTGGTGGATGACGTGATGCCTTGAGAGGCCAACCTAGAAACAGACACTAGACAGGAGTAAGGGAATAAAGGTGGATATTTATTTGAAAGACCTTCAGAGGTACACCCTGGGCAGGCCAAAGGCTACACCCAAGATGGACCCCGAGTCACGAGTTCTTCACACTTTTATAGGTTTGGTCCATTTGCATATCAACTCAATTTCACCAATTAAACTTTAGCTAATGATGTAATTTCCCCTCAGCTTGCCCCCCTTCTCAAGATGCTGGGTTACACATTTTGGGCCTAGGATGGGCTGGGTGTCCTTGGAGAGCAGCCTGGAGAGGCTTTGTTATGTCTGTCTCAGCATGAGAGAGCAGCAGCTCACAGGCTACAGGACACTGCAGAGTTACACACTGGGAACACAGAATTTGAAAAATATAAAAGCCAAAACGTAAGGCATCAGATGTAGGTCAGCACCTTCTTCAGCTGCCTGTGACCAGCCACGGGGATTTGGGATGTCCTGCAGCCCCGTGCAGCTCAACCCTGCTGTGCTGGGCACTGCCGGGCTCAGGGGCTGGGGTGGGAGCGGGGCAGGAGGGGAAGGAGCACAGCTCCCTCAGCTGCTTGTATCTGTGTGCATTGGGGAGTGCAGGAGGGATGTACGGGATGTGGGGAGGCAGGGTGAGAGCGCAGGTGTGCCTGCTCTGTGTCCAGTCACCCACCTACTGTGTGTCCGGGACAGCCAATGGCCCTGGGTGCAGCGTGTGAGCCCAGGGAGAGCCGGGTACAGCACTCTGGGGGAGCCATGCAAGACCACAGGCTGGTTTCCCTGTCTCCTTGGAAATAGAGATGCGAGAGACGCAGCGTGGTTCTGTCACCACTGCAGTGATAAATTATTTCTTAGTACTGCTTTCAAAGCCAAATTATGCTGCTTTTTTTTTTTTTTTTTTTGTGAAAAACCCCTGTTTTACTAAATGTCTTTTCCTTCCAGTTTCAGCAGTTTGGAGGCATAAAGAGAAATCAAAACACCATCCCCATACAAGAGCTTGATATCAAAGAAATCCTGTGCAGCTGTTCCAGATGAAACAGCAACGCGCTGCTTTGAAAACATTTATACTAGGCTACAGTTTGAGTAGAGCTAAATGAAATCTTGTTCGTAGCCAGTAATTTAGAGATATTGTCATGTTTATCTATGGGTTTTGAGAAACAAACGTGTGCTTATTTTCTGGACTTTTCTATATAGTGTCCTCTTTATTACAAACAGTTGGGAAAACCTTATAAATTTCTTCTGATGAGAAAAATACTTTTTATAGTGGCCTCATATGAGTAATTGTACTTAGCTGTGATCAGAGGCTATCAGAATGAGATTTTTATTAATGATTTTTCCAGGGGCTAAGCATTTATATTCTCTTAATCGTTATTGCCACATTCAAATGGCCATTACCAGGAAGTTACTTGGAGTAAAATAACAATGTTAATACTACCTAGGAATTATAGCTCATCCTGTTAGCATAGTATTGTTGCCATGTAATTAGGGATGCAACTGCTGGCTTGATGAGAAAGAGCAATTGCAGAATTATTAATGGGTTATAGGCTTCTCTGCAGTGGCGTGGCAGAAGCATAGGAACAGGGTTTGGAAGGGCTCCCAGGGTAATCTCCTGGTGTGGGGCTGGCACCAGCGCTGGGGCTTGAAACCCTCTGAGGAGGGATCCTCTGGGCAAGTCTTGGCTGCCTTCCTGGGTGGGTGGTAAAGTAAATCAACCATTACACCGGGCCAAAAAGCAACAGCCAAGCACAAAAGTGTGCTGTCTGGAAAGCAGCAGATCAGTGCCCTTGGTTCCCCCTGCCACCAGGACCTGTGCCTATCCCTGCCCACCCAGCACCCAGCGTGAAGCCCCTGCAGCGCCCGGGCCACGGCCGGTGCAGGTTATTGACCCCAGCTGCACTTCAGTGCTGCTGCCAGAAATGCCATATTTTTTATATCTGTCTACAAATTGCCTGGGTTCTTAAGTATGACCCTTGATTACCCTCAGGGGAGGTGGGAGTTTTTGCCAGGACAAGCATTTCATTTGGTGTCACTGTCCTGGAGCAGCAGGGTTGCTGCCTCCTGTGCCGTACGTTATTGCCTGGGGGAGCCTGGCCTCGCACAAATGCAGCTTTTTATGTTTTCAAAACTTTACGGGAATTAATCACTGTCATCTGCTGAAGAGGCATCTTTAAAATTCAGACTAATATCCTTGTAATGTTGTGCATCCTCTGACGGCCAGTCCTGCTGCAGCGGGACCCTTAAGGGATCCTGTGCTGCAGGAACAGGAGCTGCTCTGGTAGCTCTGGCTTAGCAAAAGCGCTTTGGCCCCGGCATCAGCCACAGGCACCGACAACATTCCCACTTTGGAAGCTTCTTGATGGTCCTGGGTGAGAATCAGAAAGTTTTGTCACCTCACGGCCATCAGCAGCCAGGCTCCTGCCAGCTGATCCAGTGTGTGCCCACTCCCACCATCCCATGCCTGCCAGAGCATCTCAGCTGGAGCTTTACCTCCTGCAGTGGGTTCGAACCTCTTTTCGATTTTGGGTATATCCAGCAAATCTGAACTATCTGTATTTTGAGCTATTTTCTATTTTGGTGATAAGTTTCAGTGCTTTCTCTACATACAGTATTTTATATAACACAGCTATAAATATAAATATAAATATATATATATATATATATTTACAGGGTTGGGCTGCCCAAGGTAGGCCCACGGATGTGTTGTAGAAATATTTCACTAAATATGGAATATATTTGATTATTTTATATGCTATGAGTTTGGTATTTTGGTACTTTTTTCTTTCTGTGCATATTACTGTGCTAAATGTCAAATTAAATCTAAATAAAGTTACACTGTTATTGCTGTTTATTTGCTTGTATGCTGGATATGCTGGGTTTTTTTTTTTGTTTGTTTTCAGTGCATGTCTCTCTTAAGAAAAGAAGTTTGTTTCACTCTTTAGTCTGATGGGGCTCTACAGTGCTTTTGGAAATGCTGTTGGTAATTGCCATTGAACTGAGGGAGAGTGGCAGTGGGGATGAATTAACCAGGGCAGGCTAAATGGCACACAGCACTTGGGGTAAAGGCGAGCACTTGAATTCTCTTCTGTTGCCATGTGTCTCCCTCCCAAGGGAGGTATGAGATCCTGCTGTTTCCAGGTTTAGGCTTTGGAAAGCTCTTTTGGTGTTTATGCTGTGTTTGGCTAGCTCACTGGGGCAATGCCAGTGCAGGTGGACGTGAAAGTCCTTTGTAAGCTCTGGAAAGCTGGGAAAAGAAAGTGGCCAGAACACCACAGAGGTGAAGCATGCGACCACAGACAGAGATCAGGGTCTTCCTCAAAATTTGATTCTGGATTTAGGGACTTCCTGTCTCTGCCTAGATGGGCTTTAGGCTGCTTCAGCAGTAGTTGAGCTCTGTCTTACTGACAAGAAGTTATCCTTTCACCCACTCCAAGTCCCACAGCAACAACCTTTGGTGGAGCAGCAATACTCTAAGCCCAGTAAAACTGGCTCTCCTCAACGCTGGGCTGGCACTTTCTCTGAGGATGGAAAGAAACCAGGCTCCAGCAATGAAGTGGAGGAAAAATGAGAAGGATCAATGTATAGGCAAAAATAATGTCTCGTGCTTCCTGGAGCTGCTACAGGTTTGTAGATTCACTCAGACTATTCCTGACACTAGAGAGCAGAGTCCCAGCATGCGCAAATGGAAAATCAATGGGCAAAATTCTGTCCCTTCTGCACAGAGAAGGGCTAGCCCTGGAGCTAGTAGCACCTCCAGAGGTGGCTCCTGTGGACAGGATTTCTACAGGACAGGACAGCTGCTATAGGAGACAGGCGTTCACGTCAGTGTAGAGGGATTATAGAACATGGGAAGTAATAGCAGATCTCTGCATCAAGCACTTGCATGGTCACTGGGATAAATGTACAGCAGCTGAGTGCTGCAGAGCAGCTCAGCAAGCTCTGGGTGCTTGCTCCTGCTCCTCTCCAGCACAGGTGTGTGCCTGTGCCCCTTTGGCAACCTCTCCCTGACATGGGTTTGCAGGAAGGCCTTGTAACCGAGGGACCTGCTGCTTCTTGCCAGGTGGCTGGGGCAGAGAAGAGGGCCATGCCTGCAGCCATCTGAGATAAGGAGGACTCAGGAGATAAAGAGACAGCTGTGAGAGGATATTATGAGAAGCCTCTGGGGTGGTAGAGGGTTTTGTTGATGTTTTATTCCCCAGCTGGTTAATGTTGTCATGCTGCACACAAACATCTCACAGGTGAGGGCAAGCACAACCCCCTTCCCAAGCAGCCTCAGGGAAAGCGAGCCAAGCTGCTCCTTGGCCAAAGGACTGTCCCTTGTGCTCATGTGGTCAGCAGAGTGTGGTGGGACAAAACACCTTTGCTCCCTCCAAGACCATGTCTTGTCTTCATTTTGGTCATGCCTAAAGCTGAGACAAAGCACACAAAGAAGAAGACATTAAACAGAATCTTGGTGAGCCCATCACAGAGCTTCAAAATCTGGTGGAACATGCACGATCTTGATGCTTGGGGTCTTGCAGTTAAGATGGCCCATGTGGGTAAGGCATCAACACTGGCTGAAAATTTTAGAGACCTGGAGATCTGGTGGAGAGCGGCTGTCAGGCTCCCAATTCACGTCTGTACTTCATTGCAAATAATGCACCTGAGGGATTGTGGGCAGGCAGCATCAGAGGAGGAGCATCCTGGGGCTGCAGAGTGGGGCTCTCCCCACAACCTTCCACCACATTTGCTAATTAACTCCTTCTGGGCTGGCCACTGTGCAGCAGCACTTGCTGCTGATCCAAGTGGAAAGTCAGAAGCCATTGCCAGGAGTCGCCCTACAGCAATCATTCACATGCATTTTGGGTCCTGCTGAGATCCACCAACATTTTTTCATCACCTCTAGCAGAGGAGCAGCTGATTAGATGAGACCTGCTGGGGCGTCTCTTCACAGTTATCTCCAGGGTAATCTGTTATCTAACAGCTCTCCAGGGAGGTCCTTTTTTACGGGCTTTTCTATTACCGATGATGAAGTGATGCTCAACATATTGTGAAAACAAATCTAATTCTTATGTCTCAGAAGCAAATAACTTGATGACTTATTTCTATATAAACATATGTCTTGGGGCTGTATATTGCTGGGTTTATTTTATGGGACAAACATCAGCTGAGGTCTGTATTGCTTTATCACCTGCTGCTTAATAGATGGAGGTGAAGTATCAGGTTTCCATCAACTGAGAGTCTGCTCCTTCTCCTAAGATGAGATTCATCTTTTCCCTCTTTTCCATGGGCTCTGTACTGCTGGCAGTAGCCCAACTGGTGTCCTCCTCCTCCTCCTCTGTTAACAACCACATGGCTGACGAAAGGCTGCAGGCTCTGGAGATGACACTGCAGGTATCAGAGACATTTCACCAGAGATGGCTTTGCTGCAAAGGCTATTGATTTAATGATTTTGTTACTAGAGTGGTGCTGCCGCCACTTCCCCAGGAGGAGATTTCATCGCTCCCAAAGTGGGTGTGAAGACAGTCGACAACCTAAAAATATCGGGAGTTTCGGAATAACAGGAAGCCGCGGCAGCAGGAGAACTAGCTGGGGGGGAAGCTGCAGGGACTTTCTCTCTGTTGTTTGAATGCGGTAGAATCGATGCCTGGGGCTCGTGGCTGCCCCCGCAGGGAGACGCAGTTGGATTCTCCAGAAAAGCGCCTCGGCTCGCACAATGGAAGCGGTGCAAAGTTATGTGCTCACTACACCTAAAGCCACCCAGTAGCCAAAAACAGGTGGGGGATCTGCAGAATGTGGGGGCTCTTAATATTGTTTCAGCCCCTTGTGTCTCCACCTGTTCCCCCCGGACAGTGGCAGGGCCAGCACTGATTCACTGCTCACCTCCTCTCACCTCTCTTTCTCAGAGACCAGGAGAAACAACCTCCTTCCTTCAGTGGAAGACTGGGGAGGGAGACCTGGACCCAGCCACCTAAAACCTCTCTCTGTAAGGAGAAGGTAGGTGGGGCCAAATACTGCTATTAACTGCAACCCAGGGCTGCACAGCACATCGAATATTCCAGGTGTTGCCAGCTGGGAAGCTGCTCAATGGCAATGCTGGCAAAGGCAGCGTTGAAAAATACTGCCTAAGGGAAGGAGTAATATTGAGATCTGTGACCTCAAAGAGAAAACAAATATCTTTTAAAGTGTTGCTATAAATCTCAGTGCTCTGTTCCCCCGCAAACAAGATCACATGGAGCGATCAGGCGAGTTATCAGGCACTTGACAGATGCAAAACATACTGAGTCATGGAGAACAGAGGCAAAGAGAAACCGTGCAAAACCAGACTGCATTGGCTATTAATTTAAAAATAAAAATGTAATTGGGAGATAATTGTTGGTTTTTCCTAGATCACAAATCAAAAAACCATTTCAAAATCCCAGGGTGGAAGACCAGGCCCAGGATGAGCGCATTGCAGCCCAGTGACCTGGTTTTATCCAGGCCAGTAGAGATCAGGACACATGAAAAGTGATGAGGACTTTGCCACTAGCCTTTCTGGTTGCTGGTGGGGAGGGAAAAAACCTGTAATCAGGCAAAATGTGTCTTGGAGCTGGTATAACAAAGAAACTGGGCCTCAACAGTGCAGTCATATGAGAATCCAGTGAAGTGGGTCTGCTGTGAGAGGTGCCCTGGAAAGGCTGTTCAGCCTTCTGGTTTGGCAGGCTTAGAGAGGAAATATGCGGATTTTAAGCTCCTACTCACAGAACGTTTCTCTACTGAAAGCATCGTGATGTTTCTTGGTTTAGACTTCAATGGCATTTTTCAGATTGACTTTTAAGGCTAACAGAAGGGGAAATGGGCTCTTGTTCCTCCAGGAGATGACAGTGTATTTTTAAAAACAAATTATGCATGAGAACTAATTAACTTGGCATTTACAGCTTAGCATTCTCCTGGCTAAATTTGCTCCGACTGAGACCACGTTTTGTTGCAAGAAGACTTCTGCCTGGCATCTCCTTCCTCCTGCTGCTTCCTATGCTGCGATATTAAGGTCATGAGCCACCTTCCAATGTCTTGTTCTGTGACTTCCAGTGAAGTCGTGAGTAGGATGAAGATCTCAGGTTTAGCTGTGAGGGCTGAGATGTGTCTCAGTGGGGGTCATCTCTCTTATGGTCCTGGTCAATGTTCTAACAGCTAGGAAATGCCTGCTGGGTTCACCTGTACCTATCCAGAGAGCATCTGAGCACAGTGGCAGCTGGAAAAAAGCTGCTTGGAGAAAGCTCCAGCACAACGAATCAGTGTAGTCTGCACACAGGGAGTTAATAGGATGCTCTCATTCAAAAATTGTATTAGAAGACAGTGATGACAATGAGCCCACATCAGTTGCTCTCCCCGCACTTCCGCTCTCTGCCATCCCAAATCAAGTTAAGGTGATCCAGATGCACCTCTTATTGCTTTAGGAGAAAAAATATGTCTTGTTTGTCTCTGAGGGTCACAGGTAACCAATGCAGCAGAGGCCAGGCACAGCAGAGGCACAGCCCCATCCCTGGCACTGTGAGCTGCCACAGCTGCAGGGAGGTCAGTGGGTCAATCCCAAGGGTCATCCCCAAGGCCCAGCTTCAGGAGAGAAGCTCTCAGGACTCTGCATGACAGGATGAAGGGATAACATGTATGAGCCTTAAGACTGGTTTGTGGGAGGGCTGCAGGTCTGCATCACTATGTGCTCATGTGCAACACAAACCTTGAGTTTCTTTCACTCTTTTAGATTCTTTTCTCTCAATTTTTAAGGCTGAATTGACACATCTTCGACCAGCAGGGTCAGTTATTCACTTCCCCCACAATTCCCAGAATACCAAACCATAAATGTAAGTGGTGGTGGCGGGTAAACAACCAGATCTGAAGGAGACAAACAAAATTCCCAAAAAAACCACTCAGTTGTTGTAAAGCTAACTACAAGCTCAGAAGATCTAACCAGGGATCCAGTATGTTAAACACCATACAAATGGAATGGATTCAGTGTCCAGCTTTTGAGGCTGGTGAGTTAAAATTAGGGCAACTTGGATAGCGAAGAGAGAATGGCAAAAGGAAGGACATGAGGTTTTAGTAGAATTAACTGTTTGCTAAAATAACCCTTAGGAGACTGGTATTAGTAACCAACTCTCCTGACGACTCCTTTGCATGGAATATGCTGCTTACCCATCACAGCTGCATTTAGGTGTAGAAGCAGCCTCCCAGGGAGCACTGCTCAGAATGGAGTGCTTCCAGGTAAGTCCCACTCTATGGGAAAAAAAGGAAGGCTGCGTATTTACCAGAATCACCTGCATGCATTTACTGACCTCCCCAGAGATCCTGGCTGCTCACCACCACTAAGCCACGGGCTGGCCCAAATGGCTTTCAAAGAAAACCACCCAACTCTCTCTGAAAAAGGCCCCAATTTTTGATCTTTTAATTGATTCAGCTTTTCTTCCCTTGATCTGAGAGAAGTGGGTGCTCTTGTCAGGCAGAGAACAACCAGAAGCACATCTCAGAAGCACATGATGTACTGAACTCTCTGGAGACTGCTAATGATGTTTGATTAATTTTCATTATCAGTGTGAGCAAGCTTTGAGCTCTCTCTGCATCTGTCTTATTTAGAGTTGTCCTTTCTTAGTTAAATAGCAGCTTCTACAGACAGTGATCTAATTGTTCCTCAGCACCTGCTTGAAGCCATCCAAGTTAAAGATGGACATTGTGTAATTTGCAGTACACGTGGTCTGGTCCTTAAGGCTCAGATCAAATAAAATGGAATAGCAAATGAGCCAGTAATTGAGTTAAGTGGAAGGTACTGTGCAGGCTGATGCTGGGGTCACAGAAATTCTTGGGCTGGACAACACTGACAACGGAACAAATTGAAATACGTGTGTTGTGGTCACCCAGCAGCAGGATGAACAGCCTTCCAGTGGATATCCTGAGCTCAATAACACACAGAAATCCTTCTGTCTACCAGGGCAACTGGCTTTTGCAGTGGATTTTTTTCTGAGTCTTTGCTGTGCTGCAGAACTCTCCAGCCAGGGCGCAGTGAGTTCAGTTGCTGCTGGTGAGGCAAGTGCCCAGGATGGGTTATGTGCTGTCACCTATGGGCCTGTTACCATCCTCAGGTGCAGAGCAGGAAGCCCCTGTTACTCACACCTCACAAAACCTGTCCTGGGTAAGGCCATGGCCATGGCAGGACAGAGAACTTCCCAGTCACAGAGCTGTTCATGTGCCAGAAAGGGGATAACCCTATCAGCATTCAGCTGCAAGCTCCTCTCAGTTGGGTAGTCCTGGAGGAGTCCTTCTGTGGGTCTTTTGGTGAGTCTTAGTAAGGACCTCAGCCATTTTTTGGTTATCAAGCTTAATTTTGATTTCCTCCCAGCCAGATGACAACATGCACCCGTTGAGGCAAATACTGAGCAACTGGGAGTGGTACAGCCAAAGCCACAGACTGAGATCTCAGTCTACATATGAAAAGCTTAGAATCTGTACAGGAAAAAAGTTTAAAAGAAAAAGAATATCATCCTCTACCTCACTATAGCATTACACTGGACTGGCAGGCAGCAGAACTTATCCTACTTTCCTCCGCTGCCACCCAGCTTCAATGCCCTGAACTCATCCTTATGCTCCATATTTCTCACCTGCTCCTGCTCATTTTGCCTGAAGAACTGCTGGCTTGATCAGTCTCAAGGCTTTGCTCGTGGAATGCCAGGAGGCACACAGCTTTTGGAGGACTGGCAGGACAAGGCTCACCCCCAAGAAAAGCAGATTGTTTTCTCCAGAATATTAGTCCAAGCAGCTGCTTGCCATCTACTACATGAAATCAGGAGTTACTTGAAGTGCTGTTAGATATTAATTCACTTCAGCATACAAGGAGAAACAGCACCAATGAAGAAAAGAATATAGTCCCTGGAGCCAACCCAAAAGTCATTTCTGATTACATTCCTAAGGAGCAGTGTGCAGCATGAATGGCAAACCCAGCCATTCTCCCCGTGTCTGGCTTGTGGAGAGCTTAATACCTCTGCTCCGACGGTCAAAACACCACTATTTCAAACAGATCTTTCTTCCTTGGAAAACGATTTTTGGCAATTAAAGGAAGAGGCGTTGTCTGGGCTGGAAGTCGGAGCCTGGGCAGGCAGTCGGGTGCGATGAGGCGGTCAGGGGGAAGCTCGCAGGAGCTGCTTTGCAGGGTGTTGTCATGGGAACAGAGCAAGTAGGGCATTCGCCGCTCCGCATCCTCCACACAAGCGCTGGCAGCGCGGTGGCACAAAATCGATGCTGTTTGCAGCACTGGGAGAGCCAGTTCTCAGGTTGTCTCCAGCAGAGATTGCACCTGAATGAAAGGCAAAGGGCAGAATCTCCCTTTGTGTGACAGTGGTGTCATTCCTGATTCGAGCGGAAGATTTCACGCTGTGTTTGCGCACATTTTAACTGTGTGTGAATCTGGCATCCATAATGGATAATGGCAGCAGACAAAGGGTTGGTCCCAGTCAGTGAGGACATCACTGGGCAAGCTCAGAATACAAAATATGGCCATAATGTCAATATTTGTGGTCATCTGAAGTATCTGACTCACCTTGCACAATGCTGCCCTTGAACCCAGCTTCCCTCCTCTGTGCAGGTCTGTGTACGTGGAATTGTTGGAATTTTCTTTATAAGAAATACTTTGTGTGATACTGTGGTTGCTAGGGACAAGCAATGGTAGTGAATGGTTTCCTGGATAAAGAGGAATATAGAGATTCCTGCTCTTTCAATTATTAGGGATACGTATCTAAAAGAAAAAGAACATTGTTAATGCTGCACCACAGAGACCGGTGGAAGTAGAATTAAATGCAATAGGTGAGACAAGATCTGACAGAGGTTGAAAATGCTAACAGAAAAAAGGCTAACAGAGCGAAATGCAATTCCTTGCCTCCAAGCTTTCATTTTGCCTTGCCCAGGTCTGCTGGCGAAGTAAAATCTCCTAATTAAAGCAGGCATCTGCAGAGTAACTGCATTGGTGCCGCTGACCAGGCCAGCAAGGCGCTGAGTGAACACTCCTCATTTCCTATCCACACTGAAGTGTGAATGAGGGCTTGCTTGATGCGTGCTTTGGAAAAGTGACCAAAATAGCAGGCAAGGGAAGAAAATGGAGCCAGTGCATGGAGGGCTTCCCAGTTTTCTTGCTGAGGTCATGAAAGCCCCTCTGCTTAGCAACAAGTTTGAGGAAAGTAATGATAAACTTTGCCACAAAAATGCCTGGAGTTGTATCATAAACATAATCTTACCTTGCCTGTAACCTATCCCTCCCTGGCTATGGTATTTCCATGCAGGCTGCAGCCAAGATTGGAATGAAATGGCTGGCACTGGGTAGAGCACATTCTGGATTCACAGTCACTTCTCATGCTGATCCCTTTGAATATAAAACAGGAAGTGTGAATTTATTAGAGTAATCCTAGTGGATTACTCTGTATGAGGAAGAAACTGTGGTTCCTTTTTGGGCATGTTTGCCTCTGTGCCTCTAGCAAGAGCTCTCTGGGGTAGAACAAGGAGCAGCAGATGAAGTGTGTGGAGCAGCACCGACGTTGTCTCTCCCATGAGCAATATATGTAGGGCATCCGAGGTCTTGCTGGGTCAGGGCTGGCAGAGGCTATTTATAAGTTTTGGATTCAACAAACAAATGCAGAAGCTGTTCTTCATGCTGCAAGGGATGAAGCCAGAGTTGTGGACTTGCAGATCGTGGTTGAAGAGCTGAAACCCCTGTCTCACCTACAAGCTGCTGTTCCACGTATTTGCAGCATGGGTCCTTTGCTGGAGGAAGGGATGTGCAGCTGGAATTGCACTGATAAGAGCATGACATATGTCACTAATTGAAACCATATGGAAAACACGGCATGCTCCCCATGTGTGTGATGTGGGGACTCAGCTGCTGCAGTGTGTGAGAGCCCTGACTGACCTTGCATTAGCTGAGAGGGACCTTGAACTCTCACAGCCTGCAGAAAAGTCCGGAGCAAATTCACTGAGACAGAAAGATAAAATAAATGCACAGCTCTTTCAGCACTTCACCCCATTTGCTTCATATCATAAATATCAATACAAATATAGAAATACAGAGGTAAACAGCTTGCCCAGCTTGCCCTTTCCATACGCATGCATTTCTGCTGTGAAAGGCTTTACGTAACTCCTGACAGCAGATTGCAAAATAATGCCTGGGTTATGGAAGGAAGCCACGAGCCATTACATTGCATTACTGTAATGTAATGGGGCTCTGAGATCAACTAGATTTGGAGAGCTTGCTTTTATTGTAAACCTTGTGCTCCATCCACCCCACTGGCATTGATTTCTCTTTGCATTCTCTAGAGATCAAAGACCACGAGGCCAGAACAGCAGCTAGACCGGAGCCAAGCCACTGGGGTTTTGGCCCGAAACAGAAACTCATGAGACAAAACTGTGCTGTTTATTTGAAGGGATGCAATGCCAGTGACAGAACATATTCAGGGGGATGATGATGACCAATCTGCTGAAAGGTGAATTTCTCATTAGCCTAGAGCAACTGACATTGTAATTAATCTCTTCCCATGTTTCTTTGCTAAGTAAAGGCTGCTGTGACAACAAGAGCTGCCATCATTTTAATTTTTTAACTGAACGTAGGGAATAGACAAAAAAAGAATCTGCATTTACTTTGTTTTTCTTCTGTGCAAATGTCACATCACTTTCATGTTGGCAATAAGTGCAGAAGTGCTGATTCAATCACTTATTTACATAATCCCCTCTGATTTTTCTTTTATATCATTGTTGATAATGAAAAGATTTTCTCAGCTGGGAAAACAAAGGGAAGCCAGGCAAGTTCTGAATGTGAACAGGCTGAACTGACATAAAAAGATGGTAATTTGCATTAGTAAAAAGTAATCATAATGTGGATGATTTAAATGATGGTAAATAGCATCTGCCCGTACCTGCCCCGAGGAACATCCACCCCGTGACAGTAAAGGCCTGTTCAGCTGCAGCATGTGAAGCAGCCCTACACCAACTGTTTGACACAGCACAGCAGAGTCCTGTGTAATTACCACAGAGCATAAAGGTACTTTGCAGAGAAAAGCTTCTAAAATACTCGTATGCATATGTGAATCAGTGCAGCACAGTCGGGAGGAGCAGAGGCACAGCTTAGTGCACTGTTGGCTACAGAGACCATGTGGCTTTGGGGAGGCTCCTGCAACAGGAAAGGAAATGCAGGAGCTCACTCTGCACGTACAGTGCCTGGAAATATAAAGCCCTTTTTAAGCTATTTTTGTAAGATGACTGAGCAGGAAAGATGTGCCCCTGGAGCAGCTGCCCTGCCCAATGCCTAGAGATGCACAGCCTGTGCTCTATCTTCGTTGCACAGCCTCGATTCTTGTTCCCAAAAGCCCGGCTCAGGCTGCGCCCCAGTAGCCCAGGGGGATGCACCCCATGGCTCACCCCTCCATGGCCGGGGGGGCCAGGGCTCCCCCTCCTCACAGCCTCAGAGGCAGAGCCTTTGAATGATCAAAGGCACTGCCAGCAGCTCTCGGGGGCACTTGGTGTGTGAGTATTGATAATGGAGATAAACATGAGAGCAACTACAAAACTGTAAAACCCCTAATTCAACACAGCATACTGACAGCCAAGTGCAGGGTTTGGCTTAGAGAGGCCAGTGCATACTCACAACTCTCAAACAAATCTTGTTATTAAAACATGGCGTATGCAATTTTTAAAAAGCACACTAGATGAGAGAGCTCAGCTTCATTAACTTGAAGAGGATTGGTCCAGTGAGGACAGAGTTGGCAGTGCAGGGAGCAGCCTGCTGCCACTAAAGCTCAGACTCGGCCGGTAATCCACTGAGAGCTCTCTTGAAGATGAAACACATCTTCAGCCCTTCTGGAAGATTAGCAAACTGAAAAGAAATTATGCTCATGGCAACAATTTAATAATTTCCTTAAAATCAACTTTTATATACATATTTTAGCTGCCTTTCCTCTTTTTTTAAAACTGTAGTTTAACAGTATTGCTTCTGATACTGGTGTGCTGATAAATACATTAAAAAAAAATTGAAACAGAACTGAAAAAAATCTAAATGTTAAGACAGAAACTCCCAGGGCTCTTTTCTTAATAATTCGCCCAGCAGCTTTGCTGACTTAATCACTGCTTATTGTTTTCCAGGGGAAGAATGGACTTGTCTCCTAGAAGAAGTAATCTTTACCTCCTGCAGCACCAGGAGCCTGTGGCTCAAAACTTCCCATTTATTTTTTTGGTGTCCCTGACTTTGAGGAAACTCCAAGACTAGGCTTGAAGGTTCCAAAGGCTGTTACAGCCACCTAAATAAAAGTACATTTATTACCTGTGTATCAGACCTCTCTGATGGGGTTAAAAAATTAGTTTATCAGGCTCTCTTTTCCTACACCAAACTCTTCCAAAGGCAGTGATGCCTCTGAAACTGCATATTGTTTACTTCAGCTCGAAATGTGCTCCGTGTTTTTCCAAAGATTCAGCATGTTTTTCAACTCAGCAGTCAATCTGCCCATCGTAGACTATGGCTGTGGGTGGTGGGGAAGACACAGAGCCACCTTCACGCTTCAAAACACTTTTATTGCAGAAACAGTCATTAAATAGACAAATTGTTTGGCTAAGGCTGAAACCCAATGTACGCTCATTACAGTCTGCTGGCAGTTTTCCCTGAATTTTAAATAAAGGTGTTTTGTGTTTCCATGGTAACTCGAGCTCCTTCCCTGAGATGTCTGATGCACTGCTAGTATTACACAGCCTATTGTATTAGGAAGGAGTGAACAGCACAGTTGAAAAGTCTATTGAATCTAAAGGATTATGAAATTACAGCCACCAAGTGGGGGCTGGGGAGGGAGAGGGGAAGCAGAGTAGCTTTTGGCCGTGTGCAGTTTTGCTACTGAGCAGTTTAGACAGGGAACCATGGAACTGCAGAATGGTTTTGCTTGGAAGGGACCTTAAAGATCCTCCTAGTTCCAATCCTCCTGCCATCAGCAGGGACACCTTCCACTAGACCAGGCTGCTTAGAGCCCCATCCAACCTGGCCTTGAACACTATCAAGTGTTCAGCTTCTCTGGGCAACCTGTTCCAGTGCCTCAACACCTTCACAGTAAAGAATTTCTTCCTATTATCTAATCTAAACCCACTCTCAGTCTGAAGCCATTCCCTTTGTCCTGTCACTTCCTGCTCTTGTAAACAGTCCCTCTCCACTTTTCTTGCAGGCTCCCTTCCGGTACCTACCGGAATGGCTACATTCCTGACAGAAGGTATGAAAAGGAGGAGAAGGAATAAATGGGCTGAGTCACACAGCCTGCTGTTCCTCTGTGAAGGTGTCAGAGGAGCTGAGATGAGCCCGAGCTGTTTCCCAGGCTGGGCTCAAACGCTCGTTCAGCAGTGGCTGCTGTTCCAGGGACAGGCTGCATCCAGCCCTGGCAGCATCAGGTGGGCTTGGGGTCCCTACACAAGTAGGGGAGACTCACAGACTGCTTGGTCTGCCAGGTCTTAGGGACCACAGCTGGAAACGCTGCTTCTCACCAAGGCTGGCTGCCCTCTGCAAGAAGGTGAGCACAGCTTTTGGGCTGAAATAATTAACAACCACATGACAAATGGGGAACATTGCTGGATTTAGTGACGTCTTCTCAGAGAAACAGCTGTGTATAAAAATGCATGAAGATTTATATAACTGTATGTTCAGATGTGTAAAAACTGGGTTATATGCTGCTCACACACCTCATTTAGAGTGTTACTAATCATCACTTCTAACCCATTCCAATATTCCAGTATCAGGGGAACTACAGGCCCATCAGCCTAACCTCTCTTTAAAAAAGGACATGTTGATACTAAAGTGTGTCCAGAGAAGGGTAGCAAGGCTCCTGAAAGGCTTAGGGAATATGTCTTATGAGGAGTGACTGAGGGAGATGGGTTTGTTTAGCCTGGAGCAGGGCAGGCTCAGGGGAGACCCCATCACTCTCTACACCTGCCTGAAAGGAGGGTGCAGTGCGGTGGGGACTGGTCTCTTCTGCCGTGCCTGCAGTGAGAGGAGCCGAGGAAATGGCCTTAAGCTGAGACAGTGGGTATTCAGATTAGATTTTAGAAGTTTTTTTTTCACTGTCAGCGTGGTCAGGAATTGGAATAGGTTGCCCAGGAAGGTGGTGGAGTCACCGTCCCTGGAGATGTTCAAGGGGTTTCTGGATCTGGCGCTGGGTGATACGGTTTAGTGGCTACAGTGCTGGGTTGGTGGTTGGACTGGATGATCTCGGAAGTCTCTTCCAATCCCGATGATGCCGGGAATACTTTTGTGCCGGCCGGCCGGCGCCCCGGAACCATCGTGCGGCGCCGCCGTTCCCGCGAGGCCGCCACCGCGTGCGGACGGCGCCCCACGTGAGGGCGGCGGCAGGCGGAAGTGATGGCGGCGGGGGCCCGGCGGCGGCCCGGCGGCGACAAGCGGCGATAAAGCGGCCAGAGAGCGGCGGGGCCCGACATGGCGACCCGCGGGGCGCGCCTCTGCTCGCTGCTGCTGCTGGCCGCGCTGGCGGGGCTGGGCGCCGAGGCTAAGGTGAGCGGGGCGGGGGGCACGGGTCACGGTGGTGCTCCCGGTACCGGGCCCGCCCTCCCTGCGCCGCCCCCGCTGGGCGCTCGGTTCCCGCGGGTCGTTCCGCCTTGCCGGCCCCACTGCTTCCCCGGCCGGCTGTAGGGGAAGGCTGGGGCCGGTGGTTTCGTGCGGGCGCTGCCCTGCCCCGCTCGGCGGAGGAGCAGGGCCCGGCGGCGCGGCCTCGGCGCCAGCCCCGCTTCCTGCGCTCGCCGTGCGCTCGCCGCCGTTGCTGTCGCTTTGCCGCGGTGCCGGGGACGCCGTCACAGAGAGCTGCGGGTGGAGATGGAGCCGCTGTTCCCGAGGCTGCCGGGGGCCGGGCGGGGGGGGGGGGCGCGNGGCTGAGGCCAGGGCCCGCCGGTCGCTGCCCGGCCTCAGCCGGCTCCGGCCGCCTCCCCCGCGCTGAGTACAAGCGCTCTGCTCTTGCTCCTCCCGGGTTAATATTTGGGACTGTTGCCGTAGTTCTCTGTGACGGGCAGAGAACACCGTGTCTTGTACAGTCAGAGTACCCGCGAGTCTGAATTTTCTCAGTTTTAGTGGTAATCAGCTGTTTGACTTCTGTGTAGCGAGACCAGAAGCGGTTTGGTGTATAGCCTGTAGATTATGGTGTATATTTACGCTGCTCTCCTGGGACCCACCTGCGGTGCTGCATCCAGCTCTAGGGTCACCAGCACGGGAAGGACACGGACCTGTTGGAGCGAGTCCAGGGGAGGCCATGACAGATGATAACAGAGGTGGAGCACCTCTCCTGTGAGGAAAGGCTGAGGGAATTGGGATTGTTTAGTCTGGAAAAGAGGAGGCTCCGGGGTGACCTGATTGCAGTACCTGAAATCCGTGCAGTATCTGAAATCTGTAAGAGAGATGGAGAAGAACTGATTACATGGGTGTGTAGTGTCAGGACAAGGGAGAATGGTTTTAAACTGACAGTAGGTTTAGATTGGATGTCAGGAAGAAATTCTTCTCTGTGAGGGTGGTGAGGCGCTGGCACAGGTTGCCCAGAGAAGCTGTGGGTGCCCCAACCCTAGAAATGTTCAAGGCCAGGTTAGAGGGAGCTCTGATCAGCCTGATCTGGTGAAAGGTGTCCCTGCCCATGGCAGGGGGATTGGAAGTGGATGATGTTTAAGGTCCCTTCCAACCCAAACCTTTCTGTGATTCTGTGACAGTGCAGTCAAGATTTTCCAACTGACCTATGCCCACTTGGTGTTAATCTGACTTGGCTGTTGAGTGTAGAAGTTAATTACCAATACTTGTTCACTCATTCTTTTGTAATGCCACTGGACATTGCTTTGAACTTCAGATAAGCTACATTTATCCTTTGTCTCTTTTTAGTATTCTTTCATTCATTTTAAGCTCATCACTGTGTCTGTTAAGCAGCCGTCCTCGTAAGCTGAATGGTTGAGTAATCAACGTCAGCAATTTCTGCATGTGTGGTTTTTCTCAAAAAGAGGAATGAGCTTAAACTCCATTTTTTTCCTTCGAGAATGTGTTTCTATCTCAAATAATAGTGTTACTTGAGAAGTTGCTCTACTTTCTTAGTACTTCTGAAGGGTTGTTCTTAAACTTGTAGGAAGCCCTGAGTAAGACTGTTCAAAGATGCTTGCAAGTAGTTTGTGTTAAATATTTCAATTATTATGTGAAGAATGCTTTCTGTACCCTTGATAATGTAACTAATATAATACCTGATGATAATTTGTTCTAAGCATGTTGTTTCCTTTCCTTTTAGAATTCTGAGGATGTCCGGTGTAAGTGCATCTGCCCTCCTTACAAGGACCACTCAGGCCATATTTACAACAAAAATGTTTCACAGAAGGACTGGTGAGTGTGTGTGGCACATGCAAAATGATAATAAGTCTTACTGGTTAAAGACTTGTCCTGTAGTGATTCCATGAGAATCAACTATGGTGGTGCCAGGACAAAGTAGAGCATTTTCATTACTTACTGGAGCTTTTCTTTCAAAAGTACTCCAGAATTCAGCTCTAGCAAGGGACAAGGCTTCAGCCCCATAGTTTTTGCCCTGTCTTCTGTTTCAGTTTGCTTGTTTGCATGTTTAGTTGTTTATTTAGACTTGGAAGTAGTAGAAGGGAAGAAAATGATGTATTTTGAATCCGGTGATTTGGAATGGTGTAAAGGCAAGGAGCACAAACCTGGAACTGGGACTGGGGAGTATTGTCTTTGCTTGCTCTGCTCCTGAAACCCATCCCGTCATTTGGGGACTGTTGTTTCTGGAGTTTTGTGAGGTTACAGAAGATCTTGCACTTTCTAGCAACTTGAAACACTGATTTGGAGAAGAAAAAATGCTGATATTAATATTTCTTTATATTCTCAGTAATAGACTTACTACTGTATTTAAGCAACATACAAGATTCCTACAGTACTTGTGCAGTGTATTGGTGCAAGCTTTTGATCACGGGAACAGCAATTGCACAGATTGTATCTTGATTTTTGATTTTGTAGCTTGAATGCTGCATTCTTCCACACAGAATATAATTCTGCTTTCACATAAATGAGAAAAATAAACCCTCCCCTCCAGAGGCTGGGAGGTGGCACTCAGCAGTTGCAGCTGTGAGGAAGAAATACAAAGAAGACAGGAGAGATGAGCTGGTGCCTGGCTGAGTGTTTGCAGCGCTGTAATTTAGCTCAGTAGAGTGTTGAGTCCCAGGCTGCTGCTGTCACTCCAGGCCTTTGTTTCACTACCTGCTGCTGACTGTGCCAACACTGAGGTAACCAGGAGAAAGGCAGAACAGGATTTTGGTTCTGTCAGTGCTCTGCAGGGACCCTGGGGGTCTGAACTGTGAATAACACCCTGAGTCAGCGGAACAACCAACATTACATAAGTTGTTGTTGGAAGCAGTTGTCTCATGGCAGCTGGATTTTAGTGCTGTGGTTTAGAGTGCCCATAACATTGTCAGCCAGGGTTTTCCACAGGGGACTGACTTACATTTGGTAATCTTTTAAGTCAAATGCTTTTGCTGAAAGCTGAATGCTCTTTATTCACCATCTTGCTGCTTAGAGAAACAACCCATCTGACTTCCTTTTTTTTTTTTTTTTAAATGTCTGTACCTTGTGATGACAAGAAAAAAGAAATTCAGTTCATGAATGTCAAAGAGAGGCTAATCTCCCTTCAGATAGTGAAAGGATGGAGTAAAGCTTTTTTGAGTATGGTGAAGAAAGAAGTGGAATTAGTAGCTGGAATTTACTTTTATCCATGATGTCAGTGTCAAATGATGCATTTGTGCTGGATTCATATCCTTGGACTTGTTCTGCTATCAGCTTTAATACTTCCACTGAAAAATGAAGACATTGTACTGAGTTAGAAAGATCTTAAAACTTGTTAGCAGCTTGTCAGTAGCTGAATTTCTCGTTTAAGTGAAATAACTGTGGCACAGTGGTTTATTTATACCTGCAGTTTAGAACAGCTGAACTTAAGCAGAGGTGGCTTCTCAGCTCCTGCAGCAGAGTGCAACAGCCCAGCTAAAGGCAGCTCAAAACTGACAGGGCAGTTTCTGTGTTTCCTCAGTGACTGTCTCCATGTGGTGGAGCCCATGCCTGTCCCTGGACCTGACGTAGAAGCATATTGTTTACGTTGTGAGTGCAAATATGAGGAGAGAAGCTCAGTCACAATTAAGGTAAGCAGTGTCATTCTGTTGGCATATATTAAAGGCTTCAACTGTTTAGTAAATATGTCTGTTGTCTTTCAGAGAAATACTATTTTTAAAGGGAACACTTTTCTAAGGGAGCCTAAAATGTAACTTTTTTTGTAGTAGTTGCTCACAATCTTGAGCAGTAACAATAGCATCAAACTTCAGCTGAAGAAGTGAACCCAAGACCCTTTATTGAAGATCTCCACTTTTGATATCAGACTTTACATCTTTCTAAAATTCTGAGTGTTCTAAGCTATTTTGTCAAGCTTTGGGCTTTGTTTTTGTTACTAGTTCAGAGGGCCTCTAATTACTCAGCTGCCTTACTTGCTTACTATAAATTTTCTTTATCCATGTTTTATCAGATGTTTTCTGTGTTCTTCACATTCCTGTCCCATTGGAGCCATTGAGGCCTGGACTGGTGTGAATAGACTGCAGTATATCTTTAGGTCTTTGACAGCACAGACTACCTTATTTTGGGATTTTAGATGTTTGGTATTCTGTTTTGCCTTCCCATTTTGCTTGGTGACTGAATGCAGATCTGTGCTAGAGCATAGGAGATCATTGGGTGACGCCTCAAATTTGTCACCCCAGTTTATTGTCCAGGCTGAACAGTTGTCTTGGTTGAAGTGAGGTTTATAACACTGAACTGTTTTAAGAGGGATAGCATAAGAGTCTTTGCAAGGTCTCACTGTTTCGAGCTGCCCAAACCCTTTTAATACCATGTTGTAGTATGTTGGTTTTCCTCTCTTTCTGGATTTTAAGTCATCTGGTGACACTACCAAAGATCAAACTTTGCCTGTACTCATCTTTTGGTCCTTGCTGCCTGTTGTGAGGCTGGGGGAGAAATGTCCCAATCTTGGCATAAACTGTGCTTGCATTATGTAGGTGACAATCATCATATACCTGTCTATTCTGGGCCTGCTTCTTCTGTACATGGTGTACCTAACCCTGGTGGAACCTATACTGAAGAGGCGTCTCCTTGGACATTCACAGCTCATACAAAGTGATGAAGACATTGGGGTGAGTTCACCAAAGTCTTTGTGCGCTTGGTTAGCGTAAAGATTGGGATGGTTGGTTGATAAATAATTATTTGGGGTGAGCAGCTTTTTTTGCCAGGCAGTGTAAATGCTTTTCCTGCTCATTTTTCACTGGGCTAGAAAGTAGTAAGGTGAGAACTGCATCAGTTCCACCAGCTCTAGGCACAGATTGTTTTCGTGGAGAAGAAGCAGTGTAGGAATGGAGGTAAGAATATGCAGGAGTACAACTTTCATTTAAGAGTTAATAATCCAGTCTTGCCAGGGATTGTTTTTATGCAAAGTGCTTACTGCTTAGATTGCTTGCTACAAAAAGGAAGTACGGGGGTTGCATCCTCTATTATTCCAGACTGAGTTTCTCGAAGCTAAAACTTCAAGAAGAAATTGCTATAATGAAGTAAAACTGTGATGGATGCTGAAATCATTTCTTGGTATTACAGCTACAAATCAAAATGTGACAGTATATTCCAACAGATCAGAAGAGCCTTTTTTGGGAGAAGAAGGGGAGTAGTCCATTAATGACATGGTTTCCTGTCCTTACTGGCCTTTCCAGTCTCTAGCACTGGGTAACAATCACATATTTTTGTTGTGAAATCAAGGTACATAAAGAAAGAATAGCTGATAAAAACTATTATCTGGGAAAATGCTTAATTTTGTTTACTTAATTATCCCCTTGCCAAACAGAAACACCTTTTTAAGTGAAACTGGCTGATGATTATGTCCCACTGTTTCTGAATTCCCTGTGTATTAATATGTAGACATGTTTCAACTGTCTTTGTATTGACAACATAAAATTTTCCCAGTCACCTCTAGGAGGATTTTGGGTTGAGGTTTTTTTTCTTTTTTTTCTGAAAAAAGGTATTTGAATAACTCTCTCTTTAAATTTTTACAGCAAATTGGGCAGTTCCTACTTGAATTAAGTGAGCTTGTGCTGTATGCTGTACCTCAGACAAACTTATACCTTAGATAAATTATCTTAATGCCTCCAAATGTGAGTCAGTCTTTTGATTTTAGGTGGAAGAAGTGGAATAAATCCCAGGTTAACTGCAGAATGAATTTACCTTAAAGTCTGGATCCATCTTAACCAATGTCATGTTGTGCTGTAGCTGTTCTGTGAACATAACATAATTTAAGGTCCCTTATGAATTATCCCTGTCCTTGCCTTTCCTTTTGCAAGTTCTTGAGGTATTCTTGTCACACTTCAAAAACACCATGTCCATGGATTTTGTGGCAGAATTTCAAAGCAGTGTGTTCACTCTTTCTTGTTGCCCACTGGTGACAGTGGCAACTGATGAATGTAAGCCACTTCCTTAGCCCTCTTTCCTCTTAAATTTTTTTTTCCCTTTATTGTCTACATAGAAATTGACAGTAGCTAGCCTTTGAGCTGAGAACCTTGTTTGTCAGGAAGGCCAGTACCATCTAGACTGTCCTGTGTTCTCCCACCGTGTGTTTTACAGTAGAAAACCATGTGTTGCTATTATGATTTTATTTTCCCTGTGAATGAAGTGACCTGTCTCCTGTTAAGTGCCTATTCTAGGTGTATCCAATTGTATAACTTTTTATGGTGAGATGATAGCTCTTCTGATCAGGGATTGTCTCTTCTTCTCTGTGAGAATATTTTTTTAATGCTCATTGTGGCTTTGGGACTTTGAGCAATAGTTTCAACAGGTATCAGTAATAATAATCTCTGTACAGCTGAGAATTGTCATTGAGCTGCTCTACACAGTCGTATCACAAATAAAGTATCCATTAATGTAAATGTTTTCAAAAGTGTTCTGAAAAAAAGGGAATATGAAATGTAGGCATAGAAAAATGCAGTTATTTAATATAGGACATAATTATGTTATTTTTCATTATGCATTATATATGTGATGCTTTCTGGCATAGCTTTAGCAACATGACTTTGTCCAAACAGTTTGATAGTCAAATAAGAAGTTCATTTCCAACTCTTACTGTTTATAACTTGGCTATATTTGCTAGCAGAAAATAAAGCCTTGCAGGTACTGTTAGAAAACAGAGTAAACATTAAACAAGCACTCAGTTCTTGTTGAGCTCTGTCACTTAAACAGCTGTATTGACACTGTGCCTTCAGACAGCTCAGCACAATAGGCTTAGTTTGGTAAACAGCAGGCTGTGTTGGTTTGATATAGAAGCTGTGTGTGAATATCCTGAGCTGCCTGGCAGGAAATGGCCAGGAGCTGGCAGGGAACTGACCCTAATTCAGTTGTGAAGTGCATTCACCACAGTAATGGGGGTGCCTGGGTCTGCTCTGGGCTGCTGTCCCTCCAGTTGCTAATGGATGCAAGACTGTGGATCTGATCCTGCAGCTCACCATGATGTCTCTGGGCAGCAGGTAATTGACAGCACAATGAAGTGTGGTCTGTTTGGGAAACATGTGGAAGTTCCTGTGAATGAGAAATTGAAGTACAGTTCCAACAATTCAAAACCTTGCTTGGTCATTGTGATGCCTTACATTTTAGATTTTCTATTTTTCAAATTCTGTATTCCCAGTGTGTAACTCTGAAGTGTCCTGTAGCCTGTGAGCTGCTGCTCTCTCATGCTGAGACAGACATAACAAAGCCTCTCCAGGCTGCTCTCCAAGGACACCCAGCCTGTGCTAGGCCCAAAATGTGTAAACCAGCATCTTGGGAAGGGGGACAAGCTGAGGGGAAATTACATCATTAGCTAAAGTTTAATTGGTGAAATTATGTTGATATGCAAATGGACCAAACCTATAAAAGTGTGAAGAACTTGTGACTTGTCGTCCATCTTGGGTGTAGCCTTTGGCCTGCCCAGGGTGTACCTCTGAAGCCCTTTCAAATAAATATCCACCTTTATTCCCTTACTCCTGTCTAGTGTCTGTTTCTAGGTTGGCCTCTTTAGGCATCAATTGTTACTGACCAGCTTATTGGAACATCTAATTTACCTCAAAAAAAGACAAAACCAAACAGACCCCACATCCTGTGGAATGTAACGACACAAAAGACTCTTGTAGCTGGAAGCGCTGAGGTGTAACTGTGGATTTTTGCCATTGCAGGACCACCAGCCTTTTGCAAACGCCCACGACGTGCTGGCCCGCTCGCGGAGCCGCGCCAACGTGCTCAACAAGGTGGAGTACGCCCAGCAGCGCTGGAAGCTGCAGGTCCAGGAGCAGCGCAAATCTGTCTTTGACCGTCACGTTGTGCTGAGCTAATTGGGGCTCAGGGAAGCAACTCTCCAGGGATGTGGACTAGTGGAAAGTGCTGATAGAAGTCTTCCTGATCCTGCATTCAGAAGAGTTTTCTTGAATGATTTGTTATTGATTTAAAAAAAAAAAAAATTAAAAAAGTATTTGAACTTTGAAGGAATGTGCTGGAGTGGAAACAGTTTAAAAAGATTAGTTAACCAAAAGCTTAAGTCTTTATGTTTTCAAATGGCTTTTACTAACAAAACTGAAAAGAAAACAAACCCTAAGATACCTTGGGTTGCCACTGTGGTACATTATTTACAGTTGTGACTTTTTGGTGGTTTTTAACTATATATTTCTCTCTACTATTTATGTGGTTAAAAAGCACCTTGGAACACGGTAATTACTTACAACTCACTAATCACTTTATGTAAAGATCTTTTGTAAATATACTTGGATTTTCTGCTGATTGATGCTAGGTACTGGAAATCGAAGTCTTGCCGTGTAGTTTTGGTCTCAGAGAATGAAACCCTGCTGGCTGTGTTCATCATTTGGTTTCTTGCACTCGTACTTTCAAGATGATTGTATGGCAAGTGATGTCTGCAGATTTAAGGCAAAACTTAAGTGGACACTGACTCCTGGAGCTGCATATTTCAAGTACTGTGATGTAGATAAATTCAAATGCAGTGCACATTCAAGACAGTGTTGACATTTTGTTCTATTTTGCTTTAATAGCTTAATATATTGTAGGTGTATGATAGCTCTTAAAAAATCTTTCCCTTTCTTTTCATGGGTAAAGTCTCAGGAGTTAGTATATGATGAGATATTTATTATAAAAATTTTCCTGCATTTGTCTGGATTGATGGTGTAAGGCACATACTTTCTCTAGCACCTGTCATCTTGGGAGTTAGGTGTATTTTTTTATCTGTGACTCTGTACTCATCTCTCTTCAGAGGTTATACAGTTGCTAGATGACTAACTTTCATATATCCCCTTTGGAATGTAACAATTAAAGATAAAACTGATTTTTGAAAAATGGATCTGCATTATCAGTTTGTCATCATTTTTCTCCCTCATTATGGAGCATGTAAATTCCATCCATAAAAGCACTTCCCTAAAAATGCTTCAGAGTAGAAATGCACTTGATCAGTGATTAGGTGAAGAAAGGCTCATCAAATTGCTAATTGAAAGAAGTTTTTAATCCCTGACTCAGATGTAGCTGTGCATGTGTAGTTACATTATTGTGTGACAGTTTTCAGTTCCGGTGTGGAAGGAGGTGGCACATGGAAGAGTACTCTGTTTCTGGGTGCAGTTTTGGCTGGCTTAGTTTGGGGGACAGACTGTACCTGTGCTCATATCCCTGCCAGGTTAGGGCTGCAAACACAGTTGCCCCATAACATCTGCACTGACTGAGCTCTTGTGGAGATACAGAGCTTCATTTTCATGTCAGTCCTGTAGACTTCCAAAGCTGAGTTAATCTGGAGGGATTTAAAGCAGGTATTGAATTGGTGGATTCACAGGATTCTTGCTTTAAATTTAAAAAAAAAAATTGCACAAGGATTGACAGGTCAAGAAAAACAAATTCAGCCTTGGGTTCAGTTTTTGTGTTCAACATCTCCCTGATGAGTGGGAAGTTGTTCACTTGGTGCCGTTCCGTTACTGGTTATGACACTGATGTACTTGGGGCCCACTAATGAAAAATAATGCGACCTGTTTGTTGAACACATGCTTTGTTTGTTGAGTATCTCCCTGTCTACCAGTCCTGGGAGTTGTTCTACCTCTTGGCTGCCTTTCCCGTGGGGCCTGAAGCTGGCGTGGGAAGGAGGATGCTGGGTACAGCACTGTGGCCCCACACAGGGGCAGCAAAAGGTGAAGCTTTGCTTGAGAGATGACAGTCACAAGAAGCAGGACTGAATGTATGTATCTGTTGGTAGTTTTAAGCTAAACTGGTTTGGGTTTGGATTGTTTTGTGTGGTGATACTTTGATCGATAGAAGGGCCAAACAGTGTGAGAGTCTTAAATGTCAGTCCTGTAAAATGTGGGAATTTTGAAAATGGGTGTCCTATTTCCTTGCACCTGAACAACTGGACAGCTGTATACTGATATATGTATCATCTATATACATGGTATACATTGCATTATAGATTCTGGACTGTTTCTCTGTTTAAGCAAAACTTGTCTTGCTACTGTTTACTCACTGTTTTCAAATCTTCTCTTACATATATTCACTTTTTATATGATGTTACACTTAACAGTGAAAGAATTTCCCAAAATTACAGGTATAATGATTAAATTTAAAGGTATTAAGCTGACTAATAATATGTGTCCTCACCTCTTGTGGAGAGAAATCCATTACAAATTTCTAAATAAATGCTGTTCTTCTGTGTTTAAAATGAAGCTATGAAAATTAGTTTGCTTATGCCTTGATAGTGAATATTTACCTAAATTCTAACTGATTGCTATATTTAGACATTAGAGTACAAAATGCCAATAAATGAAAATACTGCTTTGTATTTTCATTACTGTACTGTAGTAGTCTGCACCAGAATGCAAACAGGAAGTGAGCAAACCACGTTCCTGATTACTTTTTCAGGTAATCTGGATGTGTTCAATTACAGTTTCAAAATTTCTAGCCCTTGATGCCAAGTTTTGTTGCCATCATAGCTGTGGTGTGGGTGGAAAAGCCCAACCAGAAATGAGCAGATCTAACTGTAAGCTACTTTGCATGTTGTCAATTGACTATAAATTGCAGCAGTCATTGACTCAGTGGAACAAGCTACATAATTCAGGTAAGAGACTTGCATGTTGCTGTATCTAGCCACAGATCTTCACTGAATATCAATGTTCTTGTAAATCACTTCTACCAGCCATTCACTAGCAGTCTTTTCATGGCTTTTAAATGAATCCTGTTTAATGTGATCTCTTATTTAATAAGGTGTAAGAAAAATGGAACACTAACTTTTTTTCTTTTTTAATACCATTCAGATATTTTCAGATAATCATCACTCTTAAAATAGCACGCCTTGTTTCCTTGGATTTTACTTTCATCTGAAGATTGGTGAGTCTCTAGTCTAACAGGAAAATGTTCCTAACACTTGCGTTTTGCACTTTGTGCAGGTGTTGAGGCAGCAGGTAACTGTTTTATGTAAGTAACACTTACACAGCAGAAATGTCAGTGCTAAACAACAAATATTGCAAGTATCTCTTTTTGAGGGGTTGTGTTGGTTTTGGTTGCTTGCTCTGGACTGATGTGCTATAATTTTTTTTTGCTATATAGCAGACTTTTCTTCCTCTTTTTTCCTTTTGTTTTTAAGTTGTAAGCAGCAGAAAGTTTTTAGGCAATAACCCAACCTGTGTGAGTAGAAAAGGGAAAGTTGACTGTCTACTATTTTCATTATATGAAGGGAATATATTCGCCTCTGAATTTTTTGCATGCATATTAATATGAAATGGATGTGTGTTCATGCTTTTAGCCTACCTACAGGAGTACCTGTTTAAGATTCATGTGACTCTCACTCATACCTAACAGCTATACGTGAATTCTTCACTCATAGGATTTCTGTTGTGAAATCTATGTGCATTAGAAAAAGAGACAACTCTGCCTACAGAGGCATTTTCATAGAGTGTGTTGTGAGAGTAGGTCTATACCAAGTAAAAATTCTCAGTATAAACGTGGCAGGTATGAAGTCAATAGAAAACATTCCATTATCCCCATATCCTTGTGAAGGATTAAGGGAATCCCTTTTATGTTGTGGAACCATGATTGGAACATCTGAAGCTTTGCCAGATTTCTCTGAGTATGGAATCCAGAAGTTTCTAGTAACCTAGTTTAATGTTCAGGTGTGGCTTCCATTTCAGAGGATGTCATAGAACCTAAGTGCTTTAGACAGCAATGTATGGCTGTCCAAGTGAATGGTGAGTAAGAGCATTTTTGCATCAAATCTGTGTAGGCAAGTATTGCTTGCAATCTGTGAGGATGGCTCACAGTGATTCTTTAAAAATTAACTGGTTATTTCAAATGTATTTTAAGAAGCTATTAGGTAACAGTCATCACATTCTCAGCACTTAGGCTGGTGTTTAGCTGTTTGAATAATGATATTGGGAAGGCACTATAATGGAGCTTCTCATAAACCACTGCAAGATTGCCTTTGTAATAAATATATCAGGATGATTTGAGTAGTTACACATGCTGTAATGCTGCTCTGAAGAGAGGGTGTGAGGGTAAGCCAGTCTGACTTACAGGTTTCTAGCAGGGCCCCAACAACTGTGTGCCATCCCTTCTTTGTCTTACTAGGACATGCATTTTTCCTTTAATAAATTGTTTATTTCATAACCTTCTGGCAGTAGGATTGTTTTTAGTATTTCATGTCTGTGTTTAATCTGCAGGTGAGTGCAGAAGGAGTGTGAGGACCCAAGGAGATGTTAGATTTAGTAGAAATTCTCTTGTCTTTCTGAATTCTCTAAACTTCTTGTAAACCTTTGTAGGAGTGGATGTAATACCAGACATGGAATGACAGACATGGAATTAAGATTGAGATCCATTCTCTGCACAAATTTTCCATCTTATTAAGGTGGTATATTGAATGAGGCATCAAGTGAATTGAGAGAAAAATAATTTGTCTTTGAAGGCTCTTTGGTATGAATAGGGAGTCTTTTACTGGAATTGTAGATTTAGTTTTTTTCAGGGAGGGGGTGGGGGTGGGGAAAATGCCTCAGATGTTGGCCTGCTTTGTTTATTGTCTGTAGACATGTATGTTTTGGTGGATTTGGAGCAAGCTAGACCTATGTGGAATACAGAGGTAGATTCTCTTAGTTTCTAAAGATGAGGTGAAAGGAGACTGCTTGCTGCTTCCTTTAGGAAACTTCAGCGGCTTTATATGACTATCTGCTGTGTATTAATTTAGTCAGTGTGACTGACTTGCACTTTCTTGTACTTTTCAAATGGGACATTGTCTGTTCTACCTAATCTTCCAATGCCATTCTGAAATGTCACAAATGCATTAAAAAAATCTCTTCTGGAAAATGTCAGCAAGGCCAAGTGTTGGTAAGTCCAGGTGAGTTTTTTCTACTGTTCAGTGTGAATTGTTCAAAGTATTCTGCAATTATGTGTTTCCAGGCTAAATGCAGAACCTGATGGATGGCAAGAGCTACTGTAACCTCATCTGTGCTGAGGCTCAGCACATCCAGCTGGCAAGGCCTTTCTGTGCAGACCCACTGGTCACGTTTCACATGTACGCAGAAACACCAAACCAGATCCCTTTGTCTGAAGATTTGTCTTTCCTTCCTTTCGTGTCGGAGCATCTCATCACGGAGACCTTCTACAGCGAGCCCTGCCCCTTTCCCTACCAAATGCCCCATTCCAGTCTCCACAGAAGTGAGTACTCCTATGGGTCAGCTTTCATCAGGAAGAGGAATGAGAGGGAAAGGCAGCGTGTTAAGTGTGTCAATGAAGGCTACGCCAGGCTGAGGCACCACCTGCCGAAGGAGTACTTGGAGAAACGGCTCAGCAAAGTGGAGACCCTGCGTGCTGCTATAAAATACATTAGGTACCTCCAGTCTGTGCTGTGCACTGAATCTGTGGTGGCAGGAAAAGGTGTCACGGAGCCAAACCAAGCTCCTAAAGCCACTCACAAACAAACCCAGTTTTTGAAGACAATCTAAAGCGTTCCAAAGCTATCCTGTCTGGGAATGTAGTAGCCACTATGTTAATGACGTGCTTGTTCCTGGCACTTCCTAGGAGCAGATCGTGGCACACGTCAGTGTCAGCCCACACAAGAGCTTTAACGTTGCAGATAGTAACTACACTTAGATATGAAAAAGACAGCTGGGTAAATCTCAGCTGAATGACCTAAGTTAATTCATAAAAATCAGAACGCATTTCTAAATTTGTCACCAAGCTAAAAATGTAACACCTATATGTGCGAAGTAACTGTATGTATCATCATAACCTGCATGCTTTAAAATAAAATCTTTCTACTTATGGGACTGAAATTCTTCTCATTTTCTCTAATGTTGCTGGTTTACTCTCACATGCACTTTCTTAAAATATTCAGTCTAATTGCCAGTGTTTCTTTTAAAATACCATTTTAAAGGTTCCAAGAGTGTTGTTAGATGCCAACAGAAAGGATAATTTAGTTTAAAAGGGAGAAAAATAGAGTAGGGTAGGAGGTCTCTGAAGCAGAGTTACTGAACATAGGAAGAGCATGAAGTTTTGCAAGTGCTGTTCCATCGTTTTCTTATTAGTGAATATTTTAACCACATTGAAAACTTCTGGCTTTGCATAATTTCTATTGAGAATTGGATTCTTCTATAGATGTCAGTGCCTTTAAAAATTACCAGGACTGCTTACACAACACACAGTATAGAGAGGGCTGGCAAGGTCTGGGCTATGGGCATAAAAATAATCCTGCAATAGGAATTTTTTGGGACTTTGACTGATAATCGTTGAGGTCTGGAGTGGTCCTCCCCAACCTCCCAGTCTGTTCCTCTGTACTGCCAATGGTTTCAGTTAAGTGTTATAGAACAGAACTGTGTGGAGGTGATGAAGAGAGTTTAGCTGGTAACTGGTAAAGTGTCCTTAACATTGACTCTGTGTAAGGGAATCATTGATACTAAATAATTCTGCTGACAGCATGAGAGCATGTAGACTGTGCAGTAAAATGTACAAAAAAAGTGGTTACAGACTTCCCAAGTGATGTATCCTTCTCCCTAGCAGCAGTCATCCCTCCCTGGTACATTTTTTTTTATAGCAGTGCATTGAAACATGCCTAAGAAAAGGCAATTAAGTATTCCAAGCCCCTCCTCCCCCCCCCAAAAAAAAAAACACAAACAAAACCAACCAAACAAAAAATCAACCCACAAATGTAAACTCCTTGTCTTTCTTTTAAGGAGGAGATGAGAATTGGGGCTCACAGCAGAGGTTCACAGGTAGATTTCTGCATTATAATATGACATATTTTTGATAGGCACTGTGTAAAGAGAGGGGTAGAATTCATTAATCCTTCCCCCTTACTGTGAAAGGAGAAAGTTGTAAAGTGATTTGACCTTGCTTTGTTTCAGCTTCAACCTTTCTGCACATTTCAAACCAATTTATTTGTCACACCCTGTGGTGGTAAGCTTCTTTTTTTTTAATTTTCCTTAATCTGAATTGTACTTTTGATGCTGTTTTTTGCCCTGCAATCATAGGCAGAGGCCTAGAGGGCACTGAGCTCTCTTAAAATGCCTTCCCTGCCCCTGCAGTGCAGTAGATCCACGGGGAGCTGAAAATTGAGCAAATGTGTGGCAGTCAAATGGTCCTCTCTGCTGTCAAGTTGCACTGGGTTTCAACCAGTAAGGTCAGGATGTCCTGTCCTGGGAGTAACAACTGTGGCAACCTCCATAGCAACTGGGAAACACTGGCAGCAAAAGGCTTCCTGTGTCCAACAGGCGAAAGGATGAGATTTCTGCATTCAGACTAAATCCAAATGGGCCAGATGTAGTGTTACCGATAGCTGGTAAGTCTGAAATACTGCTGTGCCAAAGTGCTTGGCGTTATCCAGGAAAAGCAGCATAATTGCCTTTGTCAATGCACTGTTTTGTGTAGAAACAGGGGTCCCTACTCTCAGCTGAATGGTGGTAAAATGTGCTTTAATGCAGAAGTGATAGTTGCCTGTCTTTGCAAAGTACTACTGATTCCATCTTGTTTTGGTTTGTAACAGGAGTTTGTGCAGTCATGAAATAAGTGGATATATTGTGCTGATGTGCTGATTTTCTGACTTAAAGATGGATTTTGCAGCAGTTAATCCACTCTACTTGCTGGGTTTGCTGGGCTAGTTTTCTGAAATTACGTATATATCTGGCAGTCTCCATAAAAAAGACTTCCAGATCATATTTCTTAGATAAGAGACAAAATATCATCTAAGCATGAGTGCTTAAACTGCATTTTGTAAAATAAATTAAGCACTTAAATTTTATATGTTGTTGAACTTCCATGCAAATTTTATCCTAAGTGTTTCTAAGCAATATTTAAAAAGAAAAAAATTAATGGAAGCTTGTCTACTACATCTTTTGAAATTACCAGAGATAGCATCACATCATTGATCTTACTGTGACAGCCTCTGAATAGTAATCACTTGTCACATCTGAGCATCTCATTCTTTCTTGTTGCAAGCCATAATCCTACTGTTAATAAAACATGACAGGACAGCTGAAAGATCAAAATATTTCCTCTTAATACATCACTATAAATAAATAACAGGAAAATGTAATCTAACATCAAGTTCAAAACCTGTCACGTTTACTTAGCTTGTCAACTTCAGCTGTAATTTCTGTCTCAGCTTGTAAAACAGGGAAGGTTTGGCTGGGTCTGTGTACAAGAAGGCTTTAAAGGAAGAATGTAGGTATAAGAAAAGAGAGCTGGGTGTTATAGAGGGAAACAAATGTTGGAGGGAGGGGAAAGTTATTATTTTCCTGGGGATTTGCACAGCATTTGTGGTTTCCTTGGGTGTTTCTGCTCCTCTACTACAGTAGGGTTTGGGTGAGTGAAGATCACTGAACTCAGTGATGTGGGTTCATCTGGCCAAATGCCAGCCTGAATAATTTGAATTCAGTGTTTTTAAACAAAAATAAACATTTAATCAGAATTATTGGGTTCTTGAGGTACACTGGACAGCACTTGCTTGTGTTAGAAATGTCAGTACATTGTCACATTGTCTCTTTTCTTCCAACAGATCACGACCGAGTCCTGCAGGTAGCAGCTTTTCTAAGAATGGCTCGTTTGGAAGGCTCCCTGCCCAGGGGTCACAGGTATTACAGTGTGAGGCCAGCTCTGGACAAGTTCTCGTGTTCCAGTGCCGTATCTACAGTTAACCCCTGCTGCAGGAGCTCTTTTGTCATGTATCCTGCCTGGATTGCAGAGCCCCTCACCCCCCGGAGGTAAAACCAAGTTCCTGTTCAAGTCTGTGATTTGTTTTTTTCCATGGTATCTATTAGGATAAACCAGGCTGGTGTGTCAGATTAATAAATCAGCAGCTTGAACATCATTTGAGCTTTGCCACCCCTGCACTGGCAGTTTTTTAGATGTATTAACTAAAGTCATTTGCTACCTTGGAGATTATGAAGAGCAAAGCCTGAGTAAGCCTCTTCTCAAAGAAACATTCCTTTAATATTATTGGGATAAACAAAAGCATTCTGCACTAGCAACCGTCTTCCATGAAATGTTTCTAATGCTTTGTGACAGGGGATTATTTTCCCAGTTTTGAACTAGAACCTGTCATCAACCAGCAGCTTTATTGTTTACTTCTCTGTTTTGCTGTTCCCTGAATGCTCCAGTGTAAACCATCAGCTCCAGCACTCTGGAGTGCATCTACCGGAGATGGATCCTTTCTCCTGATCTGAAGGGTTGCTCTGGCTTGCCACATAAACAGCAAAGGGGCTGGTGCAGGATTCCAGCATGCCCCTGGGTCGCTTCCTGTAAACCCCAAAAGCAAAGAAATTTGACTAAAAGCAGGTGCTGATGTGTTTTTCCCAATATCAAGGGATTATCCCAACACAAGCAAGTTTTCTGTTTCTTCCCACACAATTTGGCCTGTGGGAGTGCTACAAAATGAGGTGGAGTGTTCCAGTTCTTAAATCTTACAAGATTCTTTTTTTCATGACCTACAGAATCTATTTCTTTCAGGGCTGACCCATTTTCTTTTCTTCGAGGTGCCAATGGATTAGTCACTGCCTCCCCTCCCCAGGCCCAGCATGGAAGAGATTGGGGGGATCAGGGGGCACAGACAGCAACGTGCCTGTGCTGGTGAGAGGGGAACAAGATGGATTTTATTACCGTGGTACAGTAAAAGAGGAGGTGGAGGTGAGTGATGGTAGCTGAGGGGATGTGTAACAGGGAGCAGTCCTCACACGACACCTGAGTTCAGTGTAGCAGTTTTTGGTTCAGCGGATGAGACTGGAGAACAGGTCACCAGGACAGCAGGTGCCTGAGCACCCCCGTGCTGGCACTGGGCACTGAGCCAGGCTCAGCCAGGCCAAGTGCTGCTGCCAGCAGTGCAGGGGCTGCTGTTGTGTGTAGACACAGAACCATCAACAGCACAGGAAAAAGGGTTTGTGTTTTATGTACACATGTCCAGCTTGAGTCAGCCACAGACCAATGGCTCAGAGTCTTTCCAGAAAGGTTAGTGAAAGCTTTAATTCATTGGTTTGTTAGCACTTCAGACTTAACACAAAAAAGAGCCTATTCTTTCTCAAGAATGGGGAAGTACCTTGCCTCATTGTTGATAGAAAGCCTCTTGACAGGCCTTAATATAAAAGGAAATAAAAATTCCCAACAACTCCCCGCAAGAAGCAGAGCTAGTGTTGTATGTAATGAGGAAGGACTTGGACATGACTGAACAACAGGTCTGAATGGCTTCAGTGTCCCTTGCTCCTTGGCAAACACAGTGGTGTTTGTGAAATATAACTTGCCTATAGCTTTTTCTCTTGGGAAAGAAAATACAGATCCTAGTGGCAGTGATTCTGAACATATTCTTCACTCATCCTGCTTTCTGGTGAGCCTCACTGAGCTTTTTCTGGCTGTCTCAATGCTGAACTAACACCACACAGTCTTTAGCTGCTGTTCAGGCTTGTTTTGGCCTAGTCATATAGGCACAGGATGGTCTCCCAGTGCAAGTTGCATTACCTGGTACATTACGGACTGTTTTTCAGTGGAATTGTTATTTTATTCCTGGTAACAGAGTGAGAGAGGCATGTTCCTGGTAGAGTTTGCCAAACCACTTGTGTCACATGGAAGGCATCCAGTGTGTGTGCAAAAAACAGCTAAGGATGACATCCTGGAATATGTGAATGGGATGAAGCACTCCTTACTCCCTGGAGACAGAGTGCTGGCACCCTGGGAGCCAGATAGGGCCAGGTACGGCCCAGGAACCGTCCTCACTGGCATTGAGACAAGGGATCCCTTACGAGGTGAGAAAAGTGCTGCCCTCTTCCTCCTCTTGTTCCTCTGGAACACGAGTGAGGTTGTCAGGATAAACTCTGGTCAGAGTGCTGCTGCCAGAGAAACAGCAGTGCACAGACTACAGCTTAGTGTTGTTCCAAGCTTGCAGGAGCTGATGGATATCTGTGTGTAACCTCACCAGTCTGACCCTAAGGAAGTTGTGGCCCATAAAAATGTCATCATCTGTGTCCGTGGGTATAGCTGGGACAAGGCTATGTCTGCCATGTGCAGGACTGTGGCCTTTTCATGACAGATACAAGTGAAACAACTTTCAGGAAGCATTCATCTGAGCTTAAATGCTCACATTTGTACCAAATGGTACATCTGGGGGTGATTTCATCACCCAGACGTAGGAGATTTCAACAGCTCATTCATTTTTCCCATGTCTGACAGTCAAGCTCCACGGACTTACCAAAATACTGTTCTCAGAGCAGTACTGCTAACGTTGGCAGCAACAATAAAAATTAGTCTGTCATCGTTTTCTTGTTCATCTGATGACAAACTGGGAGGAAAGATGCTGCCAGGCCTGTTGTTTTAATGATGATGCCCAGGCTGCCCACTCCTCCTCTGTGACATTGAGGTGAGGTGTTAGAGGAGGGCAAGTGCTGATCCTGCCCCTTGACAGGAGTAGGAAGTGCATAAAGCTGCAAAGGCTGATCTGTCTATGTGCACTGCCCAGGCAGGCCAGCTGCTTATAGCTGCTTACTTTTTCTCTTAACAGCCTCAGAAGATGAAGAAATTATGGTCCAGTTCTGGAATGACAAGAAAGTGAAACTCCCCCGTGGTGTGGCTCTGTGGATCCCTCCTAGCCTGTGGGAGAGGATTGTGGAGATGATCCACATGCCCTTCACCAGCAGAGTGAAGCCCAGACCAAGTCAGGACACTAACTCTTGTATTTTCCCCTGCAGTCCTAAGCCAGCCCTGATTCCTGTTTGTGCTGTATGTAGCCTTGCCAAGCACTGCTTGCTCTGCTCTCCCTGCTGGCCACGTTTCCACCACCACTGTGATGGTGGTATTTGCTGTTCATCAGCCTGTGTAAGGTGCATCTGCTGCTGCCATCCCTGTGCTGGTGCCTGGTGGCCTCTTCCCTCCAGGTCTCTGGCCTTTCAGGACAGATCTGAAGAGGCAGAGTCCAGCAGCAAGCCCTCTCCAGGCCTTCTAGAACTGAACGGCACAAAGCAAGGAGAAGCTGCAGCTGTGGCAACATCTTCCCCCTCTTCTGATTCAGAGTGGGACCTGAAGCCATCCCTCACTAGGAGTTCTGTGGGGGACAGTGCTGTTAACACAGGCTCCAGCTGTCTTGAAAAGCCCAGGCTAAAGGATTCTGCAAGACCTGAGGGGAGATACTGGAAAAGAAGCCACCACAAGTCTCATTCCAGTAATTCAGGTACCTTTTAACAACCCCACAGGGAAGCAGCTGTCAGAGGGAACAAAACTAAGTCTTCTGGGCAGGGCAGCTACTTTGCCTGCAGGTTATTGGTATTAATACTGTAAATTTGCATATCAGACTCTGATACAATTCTTCCCCCTCCCCAATATTTCTGCTGCCTCATCTAGCTCTTCTTTTGGCAACTCATCCCATGGAAAACTACCAGAAGAATTAAATTCATTTGGAAGGACAGATATTCCTCTCTGTTTCCTGTCATTTCCCTCTGCCTTTTATGATGCTAACATCTTCATTAACCTGCATAGCTCGTCCATGCAGAATAACCTGAAAGAATTCCTTTCAGGCTTAAAGTGTATTTTTCTCTCTTTTGAAATGAATATTTCTCCATTTCAGTTCTGGTTTCACTCTTAGATTCAATTTTACTCCTTCCCAGGACCTGGAGGTTGTAGCAGCACCTGTACAAAGGGCCAGCTGGAATCCAAAGCCATCTCCACTGGGGACACGTCCAGTGTGGCCCCAACTAATCAGAGTGCAATGTTTGAAACCATCGAACAGACTCCCAGAAGGCAACTCACAGTGAAAGAAATCCTAAGAGATGAAGATTTCAAGCCATCATTGAGGGTAAGGTAATCTGTATTAATACTGCAGTTATGTAAGCAGGAGGTTTGTTTGAATAGAAAAAATATTCTTGTTAATGGTCTGGAACCTGGCAAGAAAAACACATTGTTTGTAACTTAATTGCTTCCTAAGGCCATCCACCAGTTTTGTGATAGGTAGGAAAGTTCTCCACTAATGAAACCAAAACAAAAGTCCCCAAGCCCTAAGGAAGGGCTGAAGCTACTTGGTAAAATGGAAACAATTGTCAGTAGCCATGTGAGCATTCAGTAATGCAGATTTCAATTCAGAAAGCTGCCAAATGCCCATTGACATCTATCCAATGAAGTCCTATGTTGAACCCATGGAAAGGTGCTGAGCTCTGCCAATCAAATTGTGATAGTCACAATCTCTGTCTCTGAGAGATAAAAGCAGATTCTTCAGTAAACAGTCTTTGCTGAGTTTTTTCTCTTATTCCCTCACTAGAAGGCACCAGTTTAAACAGCAGATGCCTACCGTGAAGCTGGGGGATACAGAGTAAGCAAACTGTGTCACAGCTAGGAACAACACCACCACCCTGTTTTTGAGGCCTGGTTTCCCTTGTGCTTTAGAAAAACTTAGGAAAAAAAATAATCAGAACATGAATGCTAAAAAAAGCAAGCACAGAAATGAGGAAGAAAAAAAATTACAGGAGGAAAGGGAAGATGAAAGAGAATGTCAGGATCAACAGAAACAGTGCTCTGCACAAGAGCATCAGGGGTACAATTAATAAATTATAGACATGAAATCAAATATTAGCTCCTCTGTACCTTCATGCTCTTGCTACTGTGAGCTGACTGCAAAGTAAAACTTGAAATATTCTAAACTTGCATGTTTAGAGATGAATCCATTAATAACATGTCTTGGCGAACAGAGAATATACTGGAATACATTTTGTGTTCTCACAATTATATGCATTCACTTCAGGCAGATGCCTACCAACTTATCAACTGTATGGTTCCTACTTTCTATTTCTATTCTACTTTATTGTTTAAATAATCATAGTTACATAACTGCACACCTTTGCAATTGATTTCCTAGGAATTTTCAGGCCAGTATGGAGCTCCAGGCAGGCAAGCCCTGTGTTAGCAGTGTCAGAGCTGTGCACTGAAGTGACATGAGTTGCCTTTTGGTAAAACTAATAAGAAAACAGAATTGTTTCATTCCAGCCCCAAAGCAGCAGCATGAATCACAGTAGTGGATGCAATGTGGTAATACAGGGTATAATGACATACTTTTGTTCCTGTAAAATAGCCCTTGGTGATTTTAAACCCAGAAGATACATTGCTACCCTGAGATAGCTGAAGCAGTTTTATCATATGATACAGGCTGCATCAGAAGTGGCTTGCAGCAAACAAGTGGAGTTAGAGGACAGGCTTCCCAGAGGTGCTCTCTGGGGGGCTGATGTCCTCCCACTGCAGTCAACAAAATCCTCCTGACTTCCGAAGTAGAAAAGTTTTTAATCAAAGCCTAACAGCTTCTGAAAATCCTTTGTTCTTACTGTCCAATTGTGTGTTTCAGCAGTAGAGTTTGTGCTAGCACAGAAAATAGACCATTATTAAAGCTCTGTGAGACAGAGGTACAGCCAGGAAAGCAGCAGTTAACAGTGATGCTTTTTTTAGCCCAGACTTCTGAGGGATTTGTTTTCTGTCCTCCAGGAAGAAGGCTTTGCAGCATCAGAAAAACAAAGATATAAAGCAGCATCAGATGATAAATGTAAAGTGACTTGTGTTGGAGATGACAAACCTGATGTTATAGACCTTGTCAGAGCTCACTTGCAACGAAGCAGAGAGAGACATGATCAACCAGAATTCAGTACATGTACAACTGATCAGGTTCAGGGGCTGAAACTTCAGGTAAACTGCTTCTACTATATCAGCGTTACATTTATTAAGCAAATCAAGTTCTGATTTAGGTACTGCCTCAGTAGAATATCTTTATGGATGACTATATAATTTTAATAAGTGAGGAACTCTATATTTTCACTCACACCAAACTTGAGCATCCTCATTCTTTACTCCAAGGTGCTACAGTAAATTCCTAACTATTTTGACTTGACAATTCTGGAGAGATCAGATGAACTAGTATGAGTACTAAAAGCCTGAAGAGATGCACAGCAAGAGTCCAATAAACCTCCAAATGGTTTACAGTTCTCTGGAGTGAGCCACAGAAATTCAGCAAAGCAGTTTCTGTTTATAGAAAGCCAGAAGGAATGGAGAAACAATACAAGCTAACAGCTGAAAGTATTTTTTTCAGGATTAAAGCAGAAGCAAAACTAGCCAGAGGCTAAAGGACCTGCTACTGTAGATACAAACAACAAAATGATTAGCATTCAAGCCACTGATTCTTATATTCTGATGAAAATGAACTGACACCTTAATACTATCAGCTACAAAAAGATGACAGATCTATATAGATCACATCACTAATTCTAGATGTGGAATCTGGTCCTTTGGGAAACATAAGCATCCAGAGAGTTTTGTAAGTGGGACTGCTCATGTTTAAAGTCTATGAATTTGGCCATAAGCTGTAGTGTGCAGTTGCTCAGCAGTAAATTGGATAATCCAGGTACCCCCCAGCCCACAGAAAAGGGGTTTAGCCTGGACTGCAAAGCCTGCAAAGAGACAGGACTTGAATCAGAAGTTCATGTGCCTATACTGAACACCTGACACACATTTCAGCACGTTTCTGAGTTGGGGCTCTAGGTAGCGAATTTCATTTGCATTTTATTTCTTTACCAGACTAGTAGAAGTACAGACAGGAGAGTGGCTTGTGAGCCAGCTGCTCTAACATCAGTGCCAGCCTACAGAAGCTGAAGTACACCCATATTCATACCCCAGGGATCATCGCCGGTCAACACTGTGACATGGAGGATAATACAAAAGAAGCTGTCATCACAAAGGCTTGATTATGTACTTTATTCCACTGATTGTGTCTTTAATTGTTTAGAGCAGAAGAATCTGGAATTACACAGTCACATAATTGGATTTAAAAGGCACACAATGTACAAATATTTATAAAAATCAGTGTACAAAGTGGGCTCCATATAATTGCATTAAGTAGAAAACTAATATACAGGCCATGAAAATGGAGTCCCAAAGAGGAAGCTACTATTAAAGTGCTAACAAGAAGAAGATATTTATAGTTCATTACATGCATTAAAAAGAGCCTCATATTTTATTCCTGCTATTGCCAGGAAACAACAAATATCACAGAACAAAAGTTAAATCAATACTCTGTCCTGCAATGACATCAACTATGTGGGTTTGTTCCACCATGTCGTCTGACATTGCTGTGACAGAATAGACGCCAGGAGAAACTTCAATGTAGAAATCTCTGGAAGGTGGTCTGGGCTTTGAGGGGGGGAAAAAAAAAAAGCTACATTACTGGTTAGTCATCTTAGATTTCCCAAAAAAATAAAGATTTTGTGTTTGGGTAAAAAAATTACGTTTCAGCTGCTATATAAATGTACTAAGATTTTTCTAAATATATAGAAGGCAGTGTGAACAAAACTGTAAAATGTTTCGGTCAGTACAAAAATTAGCAAGTGCCATACTCAAAGTATTTCAGTTAATATTTCAAACAGTGGAAGTAATCACTGTGCTGTAATCTATGTCTCACAAAACTGGAAGTTACCAACCTAGCCAGTTTTGAACATAAACCTGGGAAACATTCCCTATACTAAGAGTGCTCCTACTAATTCATACTGTGGTACAGATTCCATGTTTCTCATCTTTTGTGGCTTAGAAGTTCCTGAAATTGATTTGTTGAGGTGTTAGCCTTTGAAAAATAAAAACAGTTTTCTTCTCCTTGGGGAACAGGAGTCCTCAGAGAGCATGTGGGAGGGCCAAGTGCAAGAATTCCATAATCTGGTTTCTAACTAATTGTGCAAGTCTCTGTATGCCCACTTGACTGCCTATAGATATGTTGTGATTGTGAATGCACCACTGGTTAATCTGTGCCAACAAGGTCTCCACATCTGTCAAAATTTTTAACCAGCTTGATGCAAAATGATAGAAAAAATGCTACCAAATACCTCCACTTAAAACCAAAGTATTCTATACACTTACACATTGCTGGCAAGTGTGAGCTCGGCTGGGTGCTCTGGAACCTTCAGTCCTCTGGGAAGAAAAAGATACGATTTTCCAATGATCCAGCACACAACGCAAATCCAGTCCAAGTGTGGGGATCCTTTAGGTGCATGAAATTCTCCCCTCCACAAAAGGACTGATAGGACACTGACTGGTGCCACAAGAAGCTACTCTGCATTCCCCCAACCCAACCCGAGGCTTGGATCAGTCCAGGTGTTTCTAAATCCATAAGGTCAACCCACATACACGAGTGTGAGTGTCACAGAGATCAGGTGGACAACAATTGCCCCACAGCAAGGGAAAGAATAACTTTTCATCAAAACCAAAAGTACCTACTTACCTCTTCTCCTGTGGAATCCATCTTTCTTTCTACTTTCTTGCCATGGTATTTACAGAAGTGTTTGATTTCATTCTCTTTGCACTTGTGGACTGACGTAGAACCATAGTACTTCTGGACATCAACAGAAAATAAGATATGGGAGGCATCAAACCATACTTGCAGCTACTGCAGATTTACAACTGAAAGTGGAACTACACAGATACTGATGCTGTGTGTTAATTGGCTGGTTTGTTCTCTGTGAGGGTGAAAACAATGCCAAAGGACACCTGCCTTCTGGTACAAGACTCTATCAGACAGGCCTGATTTTAGATGCCTGTTTTCTGACACAAATATGTAGGGCAGGGACTCTGACCCCTCAGAACTGAATTCATGAAAATGTCAGAAGGAATACCGTGGAAATACCTGCCTGATCAGGTTGGTCAAGAAAAGCCCTGGTGGAAGAAGGCATAGTTTATGGGTCCTTAAGAGGGCATATATGCAAACCAGGTGCTCTGCAACCCAGTCAGTGGAGACTGGTTCTGCAGGGCATGTGCAACAGCAGTGCTCTAAAAGCAGAACATGTTACTACTGAAAAATGAGTCTGTAAAGAAGCTGAAGTGCCCTCAAGGCTGGTGCCATTTGCATAGCAGTTTTGAGAAGTGAATTTAAGCCCACAGCAGCCCTCTTCTGGTTCTACTGCAGACGTACTGGCATCTTCCCCACTGCAAATTAAACTCTTGAGTACAGTTCTACTGCCATCTGTTGTCACCACAGAACTCCTCCCAAGGTTACCTTTTGGATCACAGGGACCAAAAAGATCCAAAATATCTCTTATTTCACGTTTTTCTTGTCCCTGACTGTTAAGACTAAATGTAACAAAAATAAGGCAGATAGCAATTTTTATTTTCAAATATACTGCTGTGCTTTATTCCTTGAGCTTATGAACAAATCAACAGATCTGGCTGCTTGTATTGCAGTTTCTGTAGAGCTACAAAATACATCAAATGCTCTGACCTGGTGCACAATGCTTCACAGAGCGCCTCTTTTACATGATGGCACAGAGCAAAGAAAGGAAATCCAGTTTTTGGTGAGAAACAGGTAAATTTGGTCCCTTGGTAACCCCAAACATCTAATCTTAAACTACAGTTTTAATTGTTTGCATTCAAGTGCCTAAATGGTTATGTTCAACTGTGGATTTTTATTTGCACTTTGCAAACTTTATCCATGAACTTATGGTCTGACAATTCTCCCCTTTTTATGACTCTTCTCTACAGAAATGACTGAACCAGTACTGTCTTGGCTGATGCATAAATGTGGAAATCATCCACTGCTTGTTCCAACTTTAATACTCTTAACAGGCCACAATATAGACCCATAGAATAATTTAGGTTGGAAAACACCCTTAGGATGATAGAGCCCAACTGTAAACTTAGTCACTGATAAGGACGAGTCTCTCTATACACTTTGTTTCATCTTGTGTAAAACTCTCTTCTGCCCCAGTTGTTTTAGGATTAACTGGTTACTGTGTACGCAGTGCTTTGAAACGATAAAGGAGTTGCTTAAGAGCTAATCACTTGGTGTGCTGAAGTGCTGTTTTCTCTAATTTAATTGCAGACTTAGGCTCTGAATTAGCCCTGCAGGCAGCGAGCTCCCTGCTGTGTTACGATAACAGATCCCACAAACTGCAATGGAATTCTCAGAGCCTTCAGTGCAGTGGCTGGGCTGCAGGGCTGTGTTCACAAGGATGGGCTGGCAGAGGTGGCTCCCAGCCTGTCCACCCAGCAGAGCAGTGACATCAGAGCCAGCACGAGAACAGTGGAGCTGTGCATCTCTTCAATACCTCTCAATTTCTACTCATCACAAAGAAAGAACTGAGCCCACACTCCTAATCCAGTAGCAACATCCCAAATCTAGTTTGACCTGGTTTTGTCTGGGACAGAGCTAGTTTTCCTCCTAGCAGTTGGCACAGTGCTGTGTTTTGGATTTAGTATGAGCACAGTGTCGATAACAAACTGATGTTTTGGTTGCTGTGGAGTAGTGCTCACACTAAGTCAAGGACTTTTCCCATGCTCTGCCAGTGAGGAGGTGCACAAAAAGCTGGGAAGGAGCAGGGCTCCGACAGCTGGCCCAAACTAGCCAAAAGGAAATTCCATACCATAGAATGTCATGTATATAAACTGGGAGAGTTGTCCTGGGGGCTGACTTCCCTTCAGGGACTGGCTGGGCATTGGTCAGTGAGTGGTGAGCAACTGTATTGTGCATCACTTGTTCTTCTTGGGTTTTATTTTCTCTCCCCCCTTTTCATTACAATTATTATTGTTGTTACCATTAGTATTGTTATATTTTACTTTGTTTCAATTATTAAACTGTTCTTATCTCAATCCACGAGTTTTATTTCCTCCAGATTCCCCTCCCCATCCCACCAGGAGAGGTGGGCACAGAGGGAGTGAGCTGTACAGTACTTAGTTGCTGGCTGGGGTTAAATCACAACAGCAATACTGGGGGGCAGAGGGTAACTCTTAAATTCAAAACAAACACAGGACACAAAGCATCTCTTCACTGGAGATTCAAACTCTCCCTTATTTCCACCACCTAGAACAGGCTATCAGCCAGCATGAGCGGCTCCTGTTCCCCTGATAAAAACAAAGGGTTACTATGTCATAAGGCCATTCCCCACCCAACAGAGATACTTTGGAGCACTGGAAACATTCCTTACCTTGTGACACAATGTAATTTGTGATGTCACTGACACTTCTGTCTCTCTAACCATACTATCTTTCCACCAAGAAGTGGAGAAACCTTCTGCTAAAATCTGTACCGGGCTACTGGTACCGGCCATAGAAAATGCTGATAGTGGTGTTTATCAGCCAAGGTGGTACCAGCTCAGCTGGTCAGGACACCACCGGTGAAATGTACCCTGCCAGATGGTGCTGAATGCCCCAAATTCCTTCATCCCGGCCGGCACCACAGGCTCACCGGCTGAACCCTGGCCATACAGTGAGCAAACCTGCAGTCTAACTTTTGCAGTAAAAGCAGTGCCACGAGGCCTCTGCCAGGCACATCATGAACATTCCCCTTTGGACGGGTCTGGGGGGTGACCCCTCACCTCGCATTCCTTTGAGACTCCCCTCATCACCTTCACAATCGAAGCGAACGCTGCACTGAGGCGTTCCCGGTCTTCGTCCTGCAACGAGAGACATTCCTGGTCACTCAGCGTGCTGCCCGTCGCTCGGAGGGCGGCGGCGCTGTGTTCGGGCGGGCCGGCGGCCCGTAGGGAGATGTATCTGCGTGTATCTAGGTGTATCTATCTACATCTCTATCCGTATCCACGCGTGCCCGTGGGTGCGAGCGCGGCACTGACCGGGGCCGCTCCCACCGCGCGCCGCCGCGAGCGCTCCAGCACATCGCGCGCCATCTCNTTTGTTTTTCCTTTACATCCGCGTCCTGCCCTGAGGTAACGCGAGAGAGGCGCGTCCGGGCAGGCTTTTCATGAAAGGGTCAGTGAGGTGCCCGGGTGCTCCCCGCCGGCTGTCCCCGCCGTGCGACAGCGGGCAAGAGGCGGGAGAAGCTGGAGGTGCCGAGCCCCGCCGTGCTCGTGGTCTTTAGTGGAAAGCGGCGCTTCCCGCCTGTTTTTTTTTTTAAAGTTTAGCGGTACGAGATAACAGTGACAGTAGGTGGCGATGGCTGTCCGAGTGACGGGGTGTGGGTCGGAGTGCAGAGCTGCACACCCGCGGCACCCACTCCCGCAAGGAAAGCCCGTTCGCCGGGGTCGGTGGGAGAAGCCACGCAGAGCCCGGGCCCGCTGCGGGCAGGATGTGCCAAACACGCCGGTTCCTCCCTGGGAGCCGGGTCTGTCCCAGGAGGGCAGTGCCAGGCTGCAGTCACCGCTCGGAGTTACCGGAGCGGCTTGGGAAGTGGCTGTGGCTATGTGTAAGTAGCGCCACTCAGAGCCTTCGCTAACCTCGTGTGCACCGAGGTGACGGCAGGAAGAGCAAAATAAGCACAGAAACTTTCTTTACGTGCAGTATGGCCAAGGTTAACATGGAGGCCCTGATCCTTCAAGTCCTTTATTCTTCTTGTGACCTTTGCTAGCTGTAATCTCTTTGGCAAACAAGAAAAATAATCCTCTCCTAGTTTACGTTTTGTTGTCATCTTCCAGTTGCTTAACCAGAGCAGCAGCCAGCCCCCATAATAAACAAGCCCTTCACAGCCTGCTTGTTCATGAAAACATTGAAAGCCCCCATTCAGAGTTCAAATCCAGCTTAACTTTATTTTGGTCTCCTGTACTCAAAAGAAAATTTAGGCAAGTTGCTGGGGTGCTTGAGGTCTGGGGAACTGAACGCAACATAAATGGCGGAGAAAAATAATATTTGATAAAAGCAATGTTAATGTGTTTGATGTGGTGGAGAAACAGCCAGAACAGACTGCTTCCTGCTTAATTGGAAGTTGAACATCTTTGTTTGCATCATGCCTTGTTAGCAATGGTCTCCTGGAGAGGTGAGTGGGTTTGCTATGTCGCTGCTCTTGTGAAATAGACTTGGAAAGGTCCTCCTATGTCGTTTTCGTAACAAGGAAAGAAAACTGCGTTCATTTTTTATTCCTGACAGGTCCTTGTAGCAGTAGCTCGTTGTTCAGGAGGTAAATTATTCCTGTTGTGTTGAAATTTAAACTCCCACCATTTTTTGATGTTTGGTGACACAGTACTCCTTTTGCAGCTGAGTAAATACATCTGTCCCAAGAAGGCTGACAGCTGAAATAGCTTTTGCCTTGAAACACATATTCACATCAGAATCCAGATGAGAGTTACCCTTATTTCCTGTACATCCATTCTTTTGAAATATAATGGAGGTTTGTGAAATGCTGGGCATTTCCACCAGATTCCTTGTTGTGTGGGATGATGGATCAGAATATCTGAAGACAATGTATTTCATTTTGCTGGTGAGGTGGCAAAAGCCAAGCATAGTTTATCCTGAGCAGTTGGTTCTGGGTTCAGAGAAGTATCCCTGTGTAGGAAAGCTCATAAGCATATGCCTAATGCTGAATACCATTTTGCTTCCATTTCACTCATGGGAAAGAAAGTCAGCAAGTGCTTAAAATTTCCAGAAATGTGTAGTGCTGGAATTTGTATTTCAAATTGCAGAACACACATGCTGCTCTTAATTTTTCTTCTGTACCTAATATCATTTGGTTAATCTATTGTGAAGTGACTTCTTTTATAAATGCCTACATAATACTTCAAGATCTAGGAGCAGTCTCTGTATTTTGCTATAGTCATGGCCCTGCTAACAGCTGGCATCCTGCCTCTTCTGTATTATTTTATATCAAACGTTTTGGGTGGGTTTCTTATCTGCCAAACCATCAGAAGCTGTGGACACGTGTGCCAGGGAGGTGGCCCCCACAGTGCTGTTGGTGGCCTGCGTGGAGAACCTGCCATGCAGGGACTTTCCTCACCCCTGGAACGCACGATGCCCTGGGGGGCCCTGGCTGGGCCGTGCCAGAGCGGGACACCTCGAGCTGCGCTGCCCAGGGAGCAGAGCATTCCGCATTGCTGCCAGGAGCTGCTCCCAGGAGGCTGGATCTGAACCGAGGTACCCGGCATGAAGTTCACAGGCACGCCCCTGCCTCCCTCGTTCTCCACAGGTGCTGTTTTAATGGGAGCTACCCCGGTTCGCAGCTCCCGGGTGGGAGCCATCTGCCCCGCGCCTGGTGCAGGAAGCGCGCTTTCCGCACTCCTCCTTCCTTCCGCTCTGCCCCGCAAGCGGCTCCGCGCCGAGAGGAGCCCAGCGCTCCTCGTGTTTTAAATAAAAACCAAGCGGTATCGCCCCTCCGGGGTAGAGCGAGGAGGAAGGCTGTCAGCTGGGGGGCTCAGTCCTCCCCTCCTCCTGCTCCTCCTGTGCCCATCGCATCTCCCCTCCTGCCCGGCTGCTCCCCTCCCTCCCGCCTGTCCGGGGCCCGGGTTTGGGGCTGGGGGGGCGGCGCCCACCCCTCCGCGGGGCCGGGGCCGGGGCCGAGCGCTGCCGGCGGGAGCGGTGGCTCGGCAGCCCGGGGCTGCAGCCCGGGCCGGGCTCCGCTGCGCTGGGGGAGCAGGTTTCTTTGTTGGCTGCCGGGTGACTGGTTCCCATTAATCTCCCGCACTGGCCGTGGCCGTCTCCACTTCCTGCCTTTGCATACTTCTCTCTCCCTCGATCTCAGTCCCTTCCCACCCCCTTCCCTCCCCCCTTTCTTTCCCTCTTCCCAGCTTCTCCGAAAAA
>VWZT01014159.1:963119-1043347 GCA_013397055.1 Pachycephala philippinensis
CTCCGGGGGGCCGTCCCTGCGCGCCGAGAGCCTCCCGCGAGCGGGGCGGGCCGGGGATGCGCGGCGGCGGCGGGGGCTCGCCGGGCGCTGCGGGTCCCCGGACCGCGGAGCACCCGCGGCAGCGGAGCCGCCGGAGGCCGTGCCGGTGCGGGCTGGCCCCGCGATCCTTGCGGGACCCTGCTCTGCCCCGGGGGAGCGCAGATGGGCGGGGGATCCTTGCGCACGGGCGGAGCGGGGACTCGGTGCTCCCGCGCTGGTGCCACCGCCGTGCCTCGCGGGACGCTGCTTTTCGCGTGGGTGGCGAAGGCAGAGGCACCGCGGAGGGACAGAGCCCGCGGGACCACTTCGGCCGGACCGGGGTAACTCCAACCCGACTGGGGAGCCAGCGCGCCGAGCTAAGAGTGGGGCTCTGAGCTGGGGGAGACGGGGAGCTGCGGCACTTCTCTTCCAATGCCCGCTCGCATCGGCGGTCCAGCCGGCTGCGGTGTTTGCGTGCGTGTTGGAAAGAGTAGAAGAGCCACCTGGACTCCGGCGGAAGACTTTAGGATCCCAGGACAGATTTGGCTGAAGAGCTAAGGGAGTTCTGCAGCAGTTCACTTGGTGGGAAAATCAGATGTCCTGCTCTTGGCTTGGTACCAAACGTTTGTGTTACTAAGGTCACTGCAATCAAAGAGTAGTGGTTACATACGAGAGAGCTTTCTTGTGTTTACTCCAGTTTTATCAGTCAAATGTACTCTGAATTTAGTAGTCAAGCTGAATGGAGCCGGGTGCATAGTATTATTGTATGGAGTATGCCGGTAGCAGTGTTTTCTACACCCTGCACTGACTTGGGGAATAGGTTTTCTTTCATTTTTATGCTGGCTAGTCAGACTTTAACTTCAGATATATGTTAAATAATCCAATAAAAAATATCTAGCGTGCTCAAAACCCGTGGAAGACAAAGGATGAAACTGTTAGTTGTAGTTTGGTTTTTGATGACAGGATGAATTGAAGGGAGGTTGATTTGCCTTTAAGACTTAAGAATGTTTTTTTTATACATGATTAATTTATAGTCGGTGGATGAAAATATTCCATATAGTGGAAGGGTAAGTTAACAGGGCAAAAGTAGGAGTATCATGCATTTAAGGTGAGATTTGAGGAAATCATTTATGTTTTAGGAGCACCGAAATTTAAGTTTCATTGTGGTCATCAGGTTATGTAGGTGACATTGTGGAAATCTGTTACCAAGTTGACATGTGAGAGTAAGATTTATGGGTTTGACTATTCATTTCCCTCTTGCTTTAAGTTTTGTTATTTGAAGTAAAACTGCAGCACATTTGAAGAAATGGTGGTGACTTTATCAAGTTACCACGAGTGTAGTCAAGCACCTTTTAAAGTTAGCTACAGGCTATCCACTGTTAAGAGTGACTAGACAGACATGGAACCGATATCTTGCTTCTGGGGTGGAACCAGTTTCCTCGGAGTGAGGAAAGAGGCTTTTGGGAAGGAGTGGTAGGGATGGTGGTGCTGGGCCTCACTGGGGCATGGAGACTGTCCTGCTCCTGAAAGTATGAAGCATGTGTTCTCCTCTTGTGTGCAGAAATAAGAGAGCCCTGCCTGGCCTGGCTTTCTGCTGCTTCCTTCAGGGTGCTAAACTCCCCCAGCCAGCTTGTGCAGCGTAGTCACTGCCCTTCCTGGCTCAGGGCAGGGGGAGAGGTGCCTTCTGTCCTCTCCTGCCCCTGCAGCATGTTTGTGCTGTGGCTGCCAGAATATGCTCCAAGAAGCTCAGGATCAAGCATTGCTCTTTCCCTTTAAGCATGTGACTTGAGGTACATTGTAGCTCTTTAAGGAGTGTGTGACCCCTTATTATTGGTGACCCTGTAAACCATTGTGTAATCTGTTGACTGTAACATACCATGCCAATTTATTCTTGGTGGGGAAGTCTTGCCAAGGACTTGATGGAATAGCATGATTTTATCCACTTTATTGTTTTCATTGTGTTTCATAAACATCTAAGACCCTCTGGGAAGAATCACTGGGGCGGCTGGGCCTCCTTTTATTAATTGCTGGTTAAATAAATGTTGCCAGTTTAAAAAAAAAAAATTAAGTGGTATGCAGGATCTCAGAATGCCTGGAACTGCTAAACACTCATGTTTAGGAAGCAGGACTATTTTTAGTGTAGGGGCATTTAAAGAAATGATACAAGACCCTTGTGAAGAGGTCACTGTGAAGTACGCTGAAGAGGCTGCTTTTAACTGGAAAGCAAACCCAAGTTTCCCACAGCTGAGTAAAGCAAAAGATTCGTGCTTTTCCTACTTAACTAAAGAGGGAAAGGATGGGTTTTTTTGTTAGTTTACAGTAGTGGGAGTAAGGATGCCCAAATTCTTATCATACAACAACAACAAAAATCCTGTTCTTAATGACACCCTTGCCCCTCTGTTTTCTTTCAGTGAGTATCTGCAATGGAGATGTAGGACTGAAAGGCATTTAACAGTTTTGGAGAGGGGCTGGGAACTAGCAGCTGAGAATATGGTGTATCCCTTGGGATCTGTGTTTGTGAGAGGTCAAAAGTCTCTTGAATGGATCCATGGTTGCCATCCTTGTCTATACCTAAAAGAACTGGGGAAAGAAAAGAAAAGGGCATGGGTGTTGAGAACTCCAGGTAATTTGGGATCCTAAATCAATTCTGAATATGGGACTGAGGTTGCCAGATCAATAACTGTGGATCCAGAGAAATCTTTGCTTAATTCATCTGCATGAAAAATGGAAGTCCTTGCTTTGGATGGCTTAAGAGAATGTGGTTTAGGTCAAAGTTACCACTGTGTGCTACAAACATCAGGTTGTCTATGAGGTCTTGAGTAATCTGGCTATGTTTAATGTAACCCAGGCTCCTGCAGGCAGAGGACCAACATCTGGGCTGATCAGACTTTCAAAATGCATGAAATGATAGTGGAGTTGATTTTTGGTCCAAACTTCATTGATGTCTTGTTTAGAATACGTTTAGTTTCAATTACAAATTTGGGGTTTTTCCTTTTTTTTTTTTTCTATTGCTGAGTGCCATGTGTGTTGGTTTTGTCTGTGTGCTGTAAAGTGTGTGCAACTGTTGCTTTTCAGATTTTTTGGTCTGCAGTTGGGATTTAGTTGGCAGTGCAGATAGAGACAAGTTTGGGGAACTGAATCCAAATATTTACATTCTCAATTTGGCCTAGTTTTTGTGCTTGTAAACATTCTTAGTCAAATTGAACTTTGGTGAGGTTATAAGTGGCTTTGCCAAACCTTGGGGAGTCACACCCTACAAGACCTGAAATTCCCCCTTTTGGGAAGAGTTTTGGATATGCTTTTTGGGTGTACATACATCAGCTGAGAGTTAGTACTCATCATTTTCACCCCTTATTCGACTGCAAAATCTTTTCCTGTTTGTTGCTTTTTTTTGTGTAGAAATGTCTCATGCTGGTGAGCTGTGTCAAGTTAAATGTCATGGAGGAGAAGTCCTGCCCACTTATGAGGTCCTGTGCTGATTCCATAAGTCCTGGTCTCATATGCTGCTCTAGAGTTCTGCTGTGGTAGAGAGGAGCCATGGTGGAGATTCCCATCTCTCCGTAGCTACTGTTTTCCTGGTCCTTGAGGTTTTGTTGTGCAGAAGTTTAAGGACCGATTTGAGCAATGGGGATGCTTGCTTATGGACTTCTAGATTTAAATCCCCTTTTCATTCATGTAGGCTTTGAACAGCCGTCAGATTTTGTTAGAAACTTTTTATTCCCTGGGGACTGAGCCTGAAAGATGTGTTCTCCCTTAGCAGTTGAACTTCTGAAGTCAACACTACTACAAACTGTAGGGATAGGGATCAGCTACTACAGCAACACTTCGTGGCCAAACCACTTTCTTGTGTGGGGATGCCTTCCTATTTTGGGCTGTTGCTGATAATCAGAGTTTGCAGTTAGGATAGTTTAGTTGCAGAGAGCTGGAGACTATTCTGGGATAGAGGTGTCCAAGTTGCAGTGAGTTGCAGTAAGAGTTCCTACTCATCAGTTGAGGTCTGGAGCTTTGTGTTCTTAGCCAGCCTAGTCTGGACTGCCTTAGCTTAATCCATGGTGAACATGTTTGGAGTAATGTAACTTGTTCTCCATCTGGAGGGTATTCTCAGATAGTTAAAGCTGTTCAGGGAAATGAATGGTCTAATTCATACAGCCAGTGCTTTTGCTACATTCTGCTGTGAGCTTCTGACCTTGGAGATATGCTTGGTAGGTTGAGGAACACAGGACAAGAGGAAGGTGTTAATTTTTAGTGCCACCTTCCACCACTGTTTGAAGATATGTTTGTTTGAGCTGTGTGTGTAGGCTGAAAAGCTGTCAGCTGCTGCAATGTAGTTGAGAATTCAGTGAACTTGTGCAAATGGAGAAATCCTTAAGGACACAGGGAAAGCACAGTGAGTTTCTCTCGGAAGTGCACCCTGTGTGTGTTCACACACACAGGAACGGGATGTTATTTCAGTTTGAGTGTATCTGTCTCCTAATTGCTCTTTAAAATGAAGATGTAAGAATGCTTAATGTGTTAACATTTAGTGTTAGGACTGGTGCCAACACAGGAAACCAGGTCTTTGAGTTGAAACTTTTAACATTACTCTCTAACTCCCACGTTATTAAAAACAGTCACTGCATAAAGTTTTAAAGCCATAATTCATTTTATCATTTGGATGAGGTTGTCACACTAAATTACTGGTTTGCATTTTTTCCCCTTAGGAAAAAGATTAGTTGACTTCATGGGACACCCAGTCACAATCACAGGGGACAGATGCTAACTGACTAGCCCTGTGCAGAGCTCTCTGCTCAGCCTGCTATTCCAAGTATTAGGGCAGAGACCAAAGACTTTGGGAGGCCTGGCCTGGAAGATCTTGCAACCCTTCTTCAGTGAGGAGCAGATGTTCCAGACACTGACTCTGCTCATTGTTCTGGGAAGTCCTTCAAGTTAGGAGATGAATCTGTCTCTTGACATTTTTGCTTTCAATATTGTTATTACTTGAGGGAATACAAATAGTTTTTGCAATATGGGCTGAAATTAATGAGGAGTTCTAATGATTTTGATCCTTTGTCCTGATGAAAACTATCACTTGAAGTCACAGGAATGGACCTCAAGTCATGTTTCTTTCTATGTGGGCACAACATACGAAAGAGAAATGGGACATACTGACTGACTCACTGTGTGTGAAAGTGCTTCTCATTTGTGCTACAGGATTGTAATGATTGAAGTTTCCAGTTTGCCTCATATCTTAATCCTGGCTCTAGGATCACAAGATCCTGTTATCCAGTGCTGTTCAAATGAGGTTTATGAGCCAGGAATATAGTTTTTAAGATATGGCAAATGAGTAAAGTGCAAGAGCTTACCAAATAATCAGCAAGCTCTGATTATTTCCATTGTTAAGTTGCAAATCAGGCTGCAGTCCCATACCACAGCTTGCATTTTACTGCTTGCTATATCCCTGCTATACTGTTAACTTAATCTTTGAGCAGAACATCACCTCTTCCACTCAAACTGTGTCAGAAATGACTGACTTGAAAGAAAGGTGAGATCAGGATAGGAAAGCAAAGAAAGGTATCATAAAGAAGAGGCGTAAAATCATCTGCAGCTCCCTGAAGGCTATTTGTAAGGATTACTTACTTAACAATCTCCAAAACTGTTAAAATGGCATTCAATTCTCATCAATACAATTCGTGCAGCTTTAGGTTAGTGTGCATATTTCCGTTTGTGTTTTATGGATGTATCTATCACCATTTCTCCTGTGGAAGTTAGTAAATATCTGGAATTATTTCATTGTAATGGAGGGAAAACCAAGGACAAGCACAGGGAGCTTATGTGAAGCCATTGTGACACTCATGGGTACTTGCAAGATTTAACGGCACAACCCTGGTTGTCTGGTTTTGTTATTACCCAACCTCAGGGTATCTTCCAAGCCTTCCTCCCTGCTCTCACAGGTGCTGTACTTTAGCTCTTCCCTTCCCACTGCTAAGGATTGGTGCAGAGGTGTTTCCTGCTGTGCTGATTGGCCCAGTGTTTGTTAGCACCTTGAGCAGAACTCTTTGAGGCTCTTGCTGCTGTAGTTGCAGAGTGGCTGGCAGAGGAGCTGTTCTTTCTCTCCAGAGGTGTCCTCGGGCCTGGGAAGCAAAGTGGGATGTTTCCAGGTGGCAGAGCTACCTTCTCATCTAGTGCCAAGGTGAGCTGGGGATAATCTTCATTTGTCTGCTCTGCTTTTCCTGTAGCTGCATAGCTTGATAACACAGGTAACTCTCTAGAAAAAATAAATTCAGGAGAGGCAAGGGCTCTCAGACTCTTGCCATTTTTCGTAGGAGTAAGGCTTTATCTAAAGCCCTGTGCTGTGGGGAAAGCTGCCTGTTAGCTCCCAGGGGAGTGTTGGAAATTATTTTCTCTTTCTTAGTGTGCTGCTTTTCGTCTTTCTCCTTTTAGCCCTTAGCTTCCCTCTGAAAGCACTCCAAGCCCAGCAGCTGGGCGTTAATGAACTCTGTGTATGCCATACTCTCTACCTGTGCTGCTGAATCCAAGCTGTAGGTGGAAGTGAGACCTACATTTTGTGGATGCCACTTCCACTGTGGCTTGGGATTTGTTAGGCCCTAGAAAGGGGATAAATGGTGACAGGTTCTTCATCCACTTGTGAGCATCGAGGCTTCTTGTCTGTCATAGACAGTCTGTGATAGCAGCTACTTGAGCTGCTGGTGACATATTCCTGTGCTTGTCTGTTGTTCTGATATTGACATTTGTATTTAGTGGAATGCCAAGAGAGGTATCAGATTGTGATTTGTACTGTTAAGGAGTATCATGTAAGATTTGATTGTGATTTCAGCTTTAATACTGTCACTGTTTGCCATTGAGTGTCTCCCTGTGAGACAGATATCTGTGAGCTGGAGAAACTGACAGACAAGTTGGTGAAAGTTCAGCTAAGGCGCTGTCTCCCAAACAAAGCAGTAAGAGAACCATGAAGTTTTTAGTGGCAGGCACATCCTCCGGAGAGCGAATAACAGTGGAAGGTAAAAAGTTCTGACAGACATACACTGCCTGCCTATCCACCTCCAGGAGACTGCATCTGGAGGGAGGAACACTCCAGGATATATGTCTGAGGGGAAGTGTGTGTCTTATCTTTCCAGTTGTGTAGATCGTTGTATATTGTGATATTTCTGGCAACTGAAAAATGACAGGGGTTAATACCTAGCTTAAAAGCACAGCCTATGGGAAAGGTGGGAGAAGTTTCTTGCTGCTCTGAGTGAAGTCAGCTTCTCTTTTGAAGGTTAATGGTTCAAATTCAATCCATTATCATTATTTTTAGCATAGAGCATTATTATGTACAGAGAGCATATAATGAACCTGACTGATTTTTGGCATGCTAGTGTTGACCCAGAACTACTGTGGGTAAGAGTCTGGCCTATTCTTAAATCTGGAGAGACAGTAGAATGTTTTGCTCTGTAGAACTCTAGCTGAGCTACTGGGCTTGGAGGTGTGCTCTGGAAGCAGGACAATTAAGGTTAGTGGCATATTCATGTGAGAAATTCAAATAAGTAATGCATATTCACGAGCCTACGGATAATGGATAAAACAGCAGGAATCCAGCCCTGGATAGCCTAGTGCTTTGTCTTGGACTAAAAACTTCCTTTTCCCTTTCCCGTGTGCTTTGCAGCAGGACAGGTTGGCAAGCACAACTGCCTGTCCAGCCCACACAAACATGTAGTGGGAAGGTCAGCTGGGGTGGAGACCACACAGAGCAGCTGGTTTGGACCAGGTGAATTATCCCAGCAGTGGCTGCTCACCTCTTCCTCACCTGGCACTGTGGTTCTGGCTGTTGCTTTCCAAATTGTTTCTGAACCTCCTTCTTTTTTTAAAGTTTCCCTTCCTAGTTAGGCAAGGAGTAAAGGGCAAGTACATGTTAAGTGGGTTTGTTTGTTTGTTTGGTTTTTTTTGGGGGGGAGACTTAAGATAACCCTAAATATGGCATGGTCGGCGAGAGACATTTCGATCCAAGATTCATTGACATAAATGGGATTATATATATATATACACACACATATATGTTTTTGTTTTCAATACACAATGAAGACGTACGTCCATAACTTCTACAAACTGGACGGAGTATTCTTAAAACTGGGACTAATGGTGATAGGTTATTTTCATCTCTAGGCTTTATCATGTGGATTTAAAAATTCTGAATGATGAGGGCCTCTGTATCAAACTAGGACTAGTGGTTTCTGGAGTAGGGCAAATGACAATAAAAAGCAGGAGTTGAATTCAGATAGTAGCAGAAAGATGATGAGCTATAGGAGCAGAGTAGTGTCTTTCATTTGTAAATCTAAAAGCACTTAACAAAATGGGAACAAGTGAATAAAAGACTGCATCTGACTTTGGTACATGATGGAAACATCAGTGCAGATGAGGATCAGGAAGGTAGTTCTGGGAACAGATAAACCCTTTTTTTTTCTTAATTTTCAGTGTAAGTCTTAGGAAAATCAGAAATATATTGTGAGGCAAAACATTTCCTTATTGAACTACAAGTGCCCAGAGTAGTGCTTTTGAGATGACAATATTGCTGCTGCCTTTCAGTGCTTCAAAAGGCTTTATTTTATTTTTTCCGCCATGCAGAATGTGATTTCAAGTGAAGTTACTCTTCTTCAAAATTTGTACGATCAGCTGGTTAGACTAGCAGGAAAATTCAGGCTTTTAATACCGTGTTTCTTAGCTATGTAATCTCAAATATTTATTAATGGACTAATGTATCTTTAGAGAGATGATGTTAATACTTTTTTTCTTGAAAAGGATGAGTTCTTCTGTCTCTGTTTATGTTTAATTTTTGAGACTTAGCCATAACCATTATGTCTGGTTACAAGGAGGCAGTTACTTTGTATCTACTATTCCCATCCTTCTCCCCCATTATAAACCTGTGCCAACAGGCAAAATACTTTCTGGTACATCAGTGTGCAGCTCAGGTTTACATCTTACGTAGAGTATATTTATCATGACTATTCAAAAGATATTAATTTACCCATTTTATTTCACAAATATTTCAAGTAGAGCTTTCTGTATGTGGATTAAATTAGCTCTTTTTATGGATGGAAACAGAGGTTTGCTTTGATACACAAGTTATCACAGCAGATGTTTCAATTATCCCTAAACTTCATTTTGACCAAGGAGTGGGGGACGTAAAGACCCGTTCTGCCTTCACAGTTTCTGATCTTTATTAATAAAAGTCCTCAGCTCTCTATAAAGCCTTAACTAGGTTAGATTCAAATAGAACAAAAAATGCTCTGGCTTTTTATACAACCCTGCTGAGATTTTCTAAGTCACTTATGATAGTCAGATGCTCTTTTTCCATAAAAGTCAGTTTGAACCAAATGCAAAAATCCTCAGTGTGGCTTTGACCTAATTGTTTAACAATAAAACATCCACATGTTCCTCTTAGAGGGAACTCGGGATCTTCACATTAGGAATGTGCAAGCAAAAGGCAGCAACTTATTGTTTCAGTGTTTTCCTTGTATTAACGATACTTCTACATGTCTGTATGTATCTATTGAAGCAGAAAAGTACCTCTTTCTTAAAACAATTTGGCCCAAAAATAAGTGGTTTGCTTTTGTTCTCACAATTGGAAGAAAACAGGTTTGCTCTGTAATGTTGGTGTTTCTGTACTTTTCTCCCTTTGATTTTTAACCACTCCGGGAATAATCACCCATGAGGAAGAACATGTTGATCGTTCTGCAAAAGAGAATAATTTATTTTTCATAACAACTAAGTACATGGCTGTAGAAAGAAAGAAATCTGTGTAAAGAGTTATTACCTGGCAAAACTCTTGTCCAGTTTCTGATTTTTTGCTCGCTCATTCAGAGGTCTTCTAAGGTTCCATTCCTTCCGAGATTCCATTACCTGGAACTTCAGTTTCCCTGTGCATTTGTAAAGCAATAACTAATATTGCTTCATATATTCCTGAGATCTGCACATTAAAGAAGCAAAAGTTCCCAGATGTTTGTATTAAGTTGGTTTTTTTATGATACGTACCTTTGCAGTTTGCTGCGTTTCCTTTGCAACCTGGAAAGGCTGTGATGGGCTGAAATTGCACTCTGAAGGGTGGTGGCAATTTTCTTGTACAGTTTCAGTGAGCCTGGGCAGTGCACGTGGCTTGGGGAGCTCTGAACTTGGGAAGGCTGAAACTCACGTTTGTTCTGCGCCGACACCTCTGGCCGAGCAAAGAAAAGGTGTTGACGTTGGAAGGAGCTGCGGCTCTGCTCCCTCGCCAAGTATGAGGTGAAGCCCTGAAGGAAGGAATTGCAATGACGTGTGACGCAGCAAAGGGTATTCAAGACTACTCCCTCCAAGTAGCTGGACCCTCCAAGGCATGTGAGGACTCACCATCTGCCAGCCAGGCACTCTTGTGAGGGGCTCAAAGCATCCAGGTTTTATAGGCCTGTTAAAGCAGCACTGTGCAAGATGCTGGTTTTTGTGATGCATCAGGATTTCTGACTTTTCTTTTTCTCCTCATATTTCCCATTGTCCAGGAACTGTAGCATCTATCGGGTTACACTTTCATTTAAACAAAATGCTACCAATATGCTTACACTTAAATATGCTACATAAATACCTTATTTTACTGCTCTATTAAATGTGTAACAAATCTGTTTGGCAGCCACCTAATAGGAAATGGTGTATAGGTCTCTCTTGCACATTTACTGGGCTCAGGTTTGGGTTAAATTGGGTTTTAGATATCACTCTCTTTGAGAAAACTTTTCAAACAACCTTATTTCTTTCTCAGTCCTTTGGATTCTGTAGGGACTGTTAGTGTTTTACACATGCTGACTGTTTGAATTGACTGGAGTCCCCCTGAAGCAAACCTTGCTGCAACTTTTTCAAATTTCACTTTTGTGTAAATGGATTGCATTTGGGTCAAATTTTTTTAAGTTATATGCATAAAATACAGTAGGGGGAGAATAAGCAGGTAACAGGAGGTTTGTTTACATCCTCAGCTGTGCTTTGGTTTCACCATGTCTTTTTACAGATGTTTGGTACCACAGCTGCCAGTTTTCCTCTGTTGTGGAGGGGATGCAGGCTGGAGAAGTGAACTGCTCTCTTTTCCTCCCCCAGTATTTTTTCTGATCCTTTTCTACGCTCATGTAGACATTTCCACAGAGCTTGGATCACGAGCTGAGTTAGCCAATCTTTCATGGCAGCACTCTATTGCATTTACCAAAAGTTTCTTTCAGTACCATACTGGATTTGTTGCTACTCTGGAAACTCTCCTTTCCTTGTAAACCGATGGTGGGAGATAGTTTCATCAAGAGACCAGGCTGGTTGGCAATTTCTGGCTCAGATGGAGGAAGAAGGAACATTAAAGGGACAGAAAATGCTTTCAACTTGTGTATCATGAGACTGGATGGAGGTGATTTAGTATACTGGCTGCTTGTTTTCCTCAGAGCTCTTCTCTGTCCCAAGGGAATCTCTCCTGCAAAGTCTCCTTGGTTTAGGCAGTTTGTGACCTACCCCTGGCCCCACAGCTGCTCCATCCTCAGGCGGTTTGGGCATGTCTTTACACTGGGCCAAATGCCAATTGCATATTTAGGACTGAAACCCCATCTGGGTTTTTTTTTTTNAAAAAGAAATCCTGAAAGTGTCTGTTTTTTGTATTTTGCAAAGGATGTTGTTCACAATAAGGGTAATGGAAGTCTAAACCTTGAACTACATTAACACACTTGCATTTTGCTAGGGTAACTCGAGTATTTCAGTGCATGCAAACAACATGATATTGTGTTTCTTAGAAGAGGATTGTGAAGCAATGATAAAAACTCCCAACACGGTGAAAGTGGACTTAGACCTTGTCAGTGGTTTTGTTTCCCATTTGGAAACCTGATCTGTTGGTTGTTTTCTCTGCTATGCTTAGTAGCAACAGCAAGTGAATTGAAAAGCAGGGACAAGCATCTGTTTTTCCATAGCTGGTACTTAGCGAGATCAGATTATATATCCTTCTGCAAGGCTGAGTGATGCCCAGTTGGTGTCCACCTGGGAGTGTAGTTGTAAGAAAATCAATGCCTTTAATACACTGGGTTTGGTGCTCCATTTGTTTAGAAAGCTGCTTGTGGGGGCTCACTGCACAGCGAGGATCATGCTCCTGGCTGGAATTTGCCGTGACAACCTACAGTACCCTTCCTTACTCTGAGGCTGAATGTCCGTCTTTTCTGCAATGTTGTTTGAAAGACCAATTAAGGAAAGTAGCCTGCACCCCACTCCTGCTTCTCGGGGTATTTCTTACTCCCCTTAATGTAAAAGGGTGAAAAAAATTTGAAGAAGCAGGATGACATTTTTCAGCAGGCTTAGAAACAGTGTGGAATCTGCCTTTGAACTAGGACTGGTGGCTTTGGCAAAGCAAGGCATGTGATATGAGACTGGTTTTTGCAAGGTCCTCTAAAACATTCTGACTAAACAGTTTCTGCTAGGCTAAACAGGCTGGGCAAGGCTTGCTCTGTGGGCAGGAGACCTCCCAAGAGCTGCTTGGTTCTGTGATTCAGTGTATGGCATCTGTCCCCTGACCAGAGAAGATGTGTGCCAATGGTCCAGCAAGGAGCTGAGGGCACAGTCCTCTTGGAGATCATGGTTTTCAAATAAGATCTGGATCAGGTGCTGGACTTAACACTTGTGCCTGTCTGCCCGAGGAGTTATTACATCTCTTGGATCTAAGAAATTGTTCAAGGCACTCTGAGCTCACCAGAATGTAATAATGGATGCCCTGCAACATTAAAGTGTCATCTAGAGATAACACAAGATCAGCCCACCAACACTGTTAAACAATCACAAACAGGACAGATTAAGTTAGCCAGTAAATCAAACCAGGAAAACCCTCCCTTCAACCCTTACCATTGCCTACAAAGATTTGTTGCTTTTGACTCCTCCTTGGAAGATTACCAAATTTGGAAATGTGAGCTGTTTCTGACCAGTTTGGCATCAAGAACAGGGTACTATTTAAGTGTTTTTATTTTATTTTATTTTGGTTTAGTGTGCCTTTGCCTCCACAAACTTCCCCTCTTGCTCTAAATGGATACAACAATATTTTTTCCTTTGTGCCCTTTATACTTTTGTGGCTTTGCACTGTTAAATGAATATTATGTTTAACTCCAGAAACAGTTGTATTCCAGCAGATGAAGCAATTTGTGAGCGCCCACTTTTCACTTTTTATTTTTCAAAGGTGTTGCAAGGTTATTAACTGTTAAATGGTTTGAAATTCTTCCTTGAGGAATATCCTATGACTTGAAGCAGTGTTTAAGTCAATGAAGGCATAAAGATGCTGCCTATATGTATTTTGAAGTCTTTAGCTCATATTTGTGTAGGTAATAATACCTAGCTCTGATACAGCACTTTTCAATGCAATTCTCCAAAGTGCTTTGCAAAGCTGGATGGAGTCACTACTAGAGCTAATTAAAAGGCTTTGATTCAGTGAAGCATGATTAAAATACGCTGTTTTGCTTGTGCTGAACACTTTCTGGAATTGATTTGATGCTGGGAGAGCTTCCTGAGGAGCCAGAGTGGGCTAAAGACCTAACTGAAACAGAAACAAACCCAGCTATTGCTTTTTATGGGAGAATGGACATATCAGCACAACTGGCTTATTGTGCAACATGAGATTTTTGGTCTCATTCACACATGAGATAAAAGCAAGGAATGACACTGTGGATATTGTAATGTCCTTGAATAATTTTAGCCAGTATCTCTGTTTTGTAGGTTAAGAAACCAAGTGGAAGAAAATAAAATTACTTGCATGACTGGAATTGCCCAATATGCCAAAGATGGAGCTGGGGCTTTGAGTCTTCTGGCCACAAAGCTGCCTCTTTGATGCTTCACCATAGTTTAACAAGGCACTTGCTTTACCACTTTTGCATAAAACCATCATTTCCAGAAATTAAAGTTCCAAACAGAGTGAAGTGTGTAGATAAATAATAACAGTGAATTTCTCCTGGTCAAAGAAAAGGGAAGCAAGGTCTATGTCTAGTTTTAAGTGCTTATGCTGTAAATGAGAACAAAATGTGAACTGTTTCACTGCTGATATATTGCAACATACATGGAGTTTCTTGGAGTTTGGGAGCAGAAATGGAACTGGAATTAATTTCCTCAGAATTATAGAAAAATAAAATGGATTCCTGCTGTTTATCAGTGTCTCTAACAATATACCTGTTATGATATCATAGAATAGATGACAAAAGGATAGTGAGATATACCTGTGGCAAGGTGGATTTCAACTTGAAATTTTTGAAGGTAATTGATCCAGCCAAGTACCACTGTGCTGTCCCGCTCTTTGTTCAGGTCATCCTGAAAGACAATGCTCACTCTGCCGTGCTTTGCTGTTGTGAAGTGAAAACAAGGTACAGCCCTCAAGTCAGAAAAAGCTTTCCTCCAACAGACGGCAGAGATTCAATGCCCCATTTATTGTCTTGACATTTTGTTTTATTGTTCCAGTTTGCAGAGCAGTCTCCAGAGGTTTCTAAAGTATGCATGAATAAGAGAGAGAAATGAACTCCTGGTTTCTTTTGGGAATTCTAGCTTGGTGACAGGCCTGTCTATCGAAACCCATCTCTTGTTCCTATGGGCTTTGGCAGCAATCTGGGTGGCACAGCACCCTCCTACCTCATCTTCTGCTTTTTCTCTATACCTACCTTCATTGTTCATGCCATGCTGTTTGTTAACAAGACTGTGGTCTCCTCAGATGGTTTTTTCCATTGGCTGCCTTTTATTACCTTTGTTCATATTCCAGTGTTGTCTACAAGCACCAGTTGGTGATTGAAGCCAGATTTCTTGGTTTTTCTACATGCATAAACTGTGTGTGTAAGCAGTATCAAAGGTCCTTTTTTGACGTGAAAAAAGCAGATATAAGAAGCAGGCAGGAAGCAGAGAAATACATGTTAACTTTGATTCATTCATTTATTGGTAATACACTAAAAAGTGGTCAAAGATGTCACTCACTATAAATTCTCAGAGGTTGTGGGGTGACTGGACTATAAGCAGGTTTATGCAGCACTGGTCTTGAAAAATTATGTATGGGAATCTTCATCACATATGGGAGAGAAGTTGTGTTTATATCCCAGAATATAAATGAGATGCTAACTGGAACAGCTTTGTAGCATGGAATGTCTCTCTTTCCTTCACAACTTTACATAGTTCAGTGCTTCCCCTTCTTCTGTCCTCATGCCTAAAGAATGCAGACAAATAGCTGGAAAAGGTTTGTCTTAGTCCTGTCGGGTCATTAAGGTTCCTGGCCAAAATATATCCCTGACCTCCCTGGTCAGAGGAAATTTCATCAACGGCAATAGTTTCACTGAGACTTTAGCTAGAGTGTCTCAGCTGTTGTGGGTGAGGCCTGAGGGTGCTGAAGGGGAGAGATCAAAACCTGCTATAACTCTTGTTAAGTGCGTGTCTAGTGAAAACCTTTATGCCTCATTTCATGCAAGGAGAATGCCTGCAGACGATACAGAGGGACTTTCCTCCTGTGTCCATGTTTTTGTAAAATTACAGGACACTTCCCATTAAAATCCTGGTAACAGACAGGTCTGTTGGCCTCTCCAGCTGCAGAAATTCAGCTCTTAGAAGGAGCTGGTCAGTAGTTATGAACATGTGTAATTAACACTGAACTGATTGTACCACAAATTTCAGAGCAAACTGCTTCCAACAAATCTATGTGCATGGACATGAAGAATTTTCATTTTTCCATAGAGGACCAATCAGCATGGCTTTCTGCTGCACAGGTCATGCCTCCAGCAAGCTCTCTCTGAACTGGAGCTGTCTGCAGCCTTGCAGCACAAATGGACCTGAGCAGTGTGATCTGAGAGACTGTTTATGAAAAACACCGGAAATGTCAGGCTGGCATCAGGAGGAATGCTAATACCTGATCAAGGAGAAGCATCAAGAGCCAAATTCCAGGATCTTGAATTCCAGCCAGCAAACTGGAATTATGCAGGAAGCAATACAAAAATCTTGTGGCATATTCTATATTCTGCTCGCATTACAGACAGCTGTTTCTATGTATCTGAATATAATCAAATACTCAGAATAGACCATAGAATCCTTTAGGTTGCAAAGGGCCTCTAAGATCAGTGAATCCAACTGTTAACCCAGCACTGCCAAGTCCACCATTAAACATGGCTAAACATGGCTCCCTAAGAGCCACATCCACATGGCTTTTAAATACCTCCAGGAATGGAGACTCTTCCCTGGCAGCCTGTTCTAGTGCTTGACATCATTTTGGTGGAGAAATTTTTCCTTATATCCAAACTTAACCTCCCCTGGTACAACTTGAGACTGTTTTCTCTCATCCTGTCTCTTCTTACCTGGCAGAAGAGACCAACCCCCACCTTGCTACATCCTTCTTTCAGGTGGCTGTACGAGAGTGAATCTTACAGCTTCATTAGGAAAGGTCACATCAAAGCACTTGATCCTGTGCAAAGTGGAAACCCTGACTGTATACAAACTGAGCCCTCAGCAGATATTCCTTTGATGCTGGGAATCCTCTCCCATTTTCTCTCTGAGGAACACGAGAAGAGTAATTGAAGAACATTCGATTGCAGATTAAATGTGCAAGTCACATCTGTTATTTGACAATGTAGTGTTTTACCCCTTCTGATAAAGAACCTGTATATGGGGAGTTGACTTAATCTTCCTCAAATCATTAGTAACTGATTAGTTTCAGATAAAGTTTATTTTCTTGCAGTTATTGTTTGTTCTTAGTCCCAGCCTTTCCTGTTTTGTGACCCTTGTGGGAAGGTTAGGTCTCCTGATGGGGCCAGGCTAATTTTGCCACATCCAGAAACCTAATGATTTAAACTTCTGGGTTCAGTTCCAAATGACCTATGTACCCATAAGGCTTGTGCTCATTGCTGAGCTTTGTTTTATGTATTTTCTTTATTATATTAAAACTTTATGAATGTGGTCACTGTTATGTACAAATACCTGCAGAACTGAATGTCTTGGGGAAGCTGAGTTTTGGTTTTTTGAGCAAGCACGCAATGTTGAAACAGCAATGCAGACAATGTTAGAGCCCTAAAGTTGTCCATAGGGAGAGAACATACAAGATCTCTCTTCTTCCTCCAGGTTTCCCTCCTGGAAACGTGGACTACCTGTGGGACTCCCAGGACACACATTCCAGCCCACTTTTGCTCTTTATTATCTCATACTGTCCTTGTACATGTCCTCAGAATGTGAGCGTGTCTTTTGTACGCATCTGCACCAGAATAACCACCAAAGGTTGGAGGGCAAAGCCCCATTTTTAACTTCTAGGGAATAAAAAAACCCAACCACAATCTCTCCCCACCAAACCCCCCAATTCTCCCTGCAAAAAAAAAACCCAGAATATGTAGGCAGTGACACTGCAAGAGCTTTTGGCTGGCTATTTAAAGACAACACTGTTTAGGGCTGGGGTGAGGTGTGGGTGGAATCAAACAATGTAGGTAGATGATTTAGAAAGCAGACAGCTGTATGTAAAATGGTATCTCTCCCAAAACAAAATGATCTGTCCCCAGAAAATTGTATCTTGGTTTGCTGGTAGCATATAGTATAGGATGTCACTGTGAAGGTGCCTATACAGGTGATACATTTTGAAAAAAAGCCAGATTTGAAACCCACCTCTGGTGGTTTTCTCTGTTGATCATATGCTCCATTTTTGGCTTGTATGGTTTTGCACATCGCTGTGCCACTGTGCAGAACCTGCAATAACTTCTGAAGTTCATACAGTGCATCTGGTTCTTGATGTCTGTTCTTAGTAGAAATTTCTCTGCCTCTACCTATGAACAGGAAAGAGAGTAAGACTTGTTTGTTTTGTTTGAAAGGATGATATGTAAAGAGGAGGAGTGAATCTCCAAGACCAGAAATAAAACAGCTCCAAAACTGGACTCCAGTTTTCTTTCAGTGCCTCCAGTGTGAGCTCTCAACAGGCAGAGAGTAAGGCAAGGCCAGAGTTCTCACAAGGGTTGCTGCATATCCTGAGGAAAACTCTCTGGTGCAGTTCTAGTTTTGCTGTGGGGCTGTAAGGATGCTCCTTGCCACAATGCATTTAGTGCAAACGGCAGAAGGTTTTGAAAATTTGTTTCTGTGGGAGTAACAAACTTATTTTAAGATTTTGTTTTTACCTCAGGCTAGCTAGGAAAGTCTGGATAGCTGAGAACCTTGCTAAGCTTGAATAATTGAATTTATCCATCAGCCCTTTTTGTGAGCAGGAAATCGTGTGTTTCTATGATGCAGCATTTCTGTTTGAAGAAAGATGATTTCTTGCAAAGGTGCCTTTCCTGTTCATACATCTGACTGTATATGCAGGGATGTTTTGAACTCTGTCTGAACCAGATGGGTATCTTACCCTGGAATTAATCACCAGGAAAACCAGTGACCCAGTTTCCCAAACCTGCTCTGATACCAGGTTGGCAGCTACTTCTTCAGATTTTCCATGGGTCAAAACCAAGGTGCTGAATCCCTTTGGAAAAGGTGTTCTGATATTTCTCCTTCCTCCAAAATTTAATGCCAGCCCCCAGCTATCATGTGATGCTTCTCCTGATCGTGCTCCAGGGTCCGTCAAGCCAGGGAGGGTGACCAGCAAATGGAAAGAGTGTGGGGTGCATGGCACTGTCAGGGAGCAGAGAGCGAGGGCTGACCTATGAGAAAGGATGAGCCAGGAGCTGAGGGTGATCCCAGCACAGGTAGGACAATGTTCTCACTGACCTCGGCGAAGTCCCACAGTGCCCAAGTGGGACCAGGCTGGTGACAGTGACAGATTTCACTGGTAGCCCAGCGATCACTGTGCAGATGCAGAGGGAAGAGGTGGGACCAAGTTAAATCCACGCAGCGAGTCAGGTCCAGCAAGGACAGGGCTGGGGGTGGGTGAACCTGCAGCATGGCTGAGCCTGAGCTTACCCCGGGCTTCTGGTCTCTTGGGCAGTGGCTTTGGGGGTGCAAGTCCCAGGTCTGGCTGGACAGGGCATTTAAGTGTTGTTGGTGCACTTGGGGCCCTGACAGCTGCTCTGATGTGGGCCAAGCACTGATATAATTAATGGAACGTGTTATTTACTTTGTAAGAATTTCTTCTGGGCTCTGTGAGACAGCTCAGTGACTAAAGCGCTACTGAGTGTGAGTAAGGAACAGTAGGGCTTCCTTTCTGAAGGCCAAATGGTGAGTTATGAATGTACTCCAGGCCAAAGGAAGGAAGAGTCAAACATTTCACTTCCTGAGGAGCAGACTGAGAAAGTGGTTGAGTCTTGATGAGCTGAGGTTCCTGCCTGTTGATGTCCCCTGCAATCCCAGGGTAAAGCTGAGGTGGGCAGTTGTGTGCCAAAGAGAGGGACATTTCTGTGTTAATGAAGGGTTTGGATGAATGCAAGTTTTGGAAAAGGGAAGGAAAAAAATGTTTTTCCAAATTTCTAGCCCAAGACTCTCCATGGCCAATTTGTGTCTGATTTTCCTCTGCGCTGGTGAGAATAAAATGCACACAGTGAGTGCAGTGAATAAGGTCTGCCTTGAGGGCTTGTGTAAAAAGCTGGCTGAGCAGGTCACTCTCCTGGCCTTGCAGCAGTAGGGTGGTGACTCAACACCTGCCTGAAAATACTCAGTGCAATTCTGAAAATACTCAGTGCAGTCTTTTAAAATGAAGGAATGTGGGTCTGGTCCAAAGCTTGAAGAAGTCTGTGGAAAAGCCCACGTTGACTTTAGTGGTCTTGAGGATGAAGCTATGCAAGATTTGCAAAGAGCTGGCGCCAGATGCGCCTCCCACCCACAGCTCAGGCAATGAACATGTGTGCACAAGGTCGGTGCAATTATGAGAGAGTTCAAAGGGAGCTCTTCATCCAAGGAGAAATGTTCATAGGCTGCTCCGTCCCTCAACAATGCACTTCCATACAGCAGCCATCCACAGCACAGGACCTCCCCAGAAAGGCAACATCAGACTTACCCTGTCCCCCACGGCTGAGCTGTGCACACATGTTCTCTGGGACATGAAGTTACTGCATGTGGGGTTCACAAAATAAACGTGCAGGAAAGTCCTGCAGCTTGCTTGCTTGCAGTTTGATCTGTAAGAAAGGTCTGTGGTAGCATGTGTTTTTGCAGTCAACACAGATATTTTTGGGGAGTGAGGCTGAAGTGTAGGCAGCACGTAATGATTCATGTGGAAACAGTAATTGCAGGAGTCGCTATGGAGGGGGTTACAAGTAGAGCTAGTGAATGAGAAGAAGATGTTCTTAACCATCATGACCGTGATGTGCAGATGAATATGCTGTTATTTACTACAGGAAAATACCAGAAAGTTTTGATAGTGTGAAACCTGTTGCCCTGGGTTGGTGGATCTCATCTAAGTTTTTCTTGTTTTCCGTCTCCAGATGTGCCATTTTTTGGGTATGAATCCCTCTGGTGGGGCAGGGAAGAGCTGGCCTTCATTAGGTGGAATGTGGAAGGTTTTGTTACATCCTGAATCCCTGTAGGGACACTACAGCTGTGTCACACCCCAACGTGGTGGCTGCATCCTGCAAGAAGTAGTTGCCAGCTTTCACGTAGAGAGACAAAGCTATAATCGAAATACTGGATGGTTATCAAATATCTCTAGTTTGTGTCATTAAAGGTAGCATTGCTCACACTGGCCTTCCCGTATTCAAATTCCAGACTGGTTGATTTCCCTCATCTTCACCTTTGCACATCCTGTAAGGCTGCTGTGTTGTGGTGCTGCTCTGTTTTGCTGACAAGTGAAGCAGACCTTGTTTGCTCTGTATACAATTACAGCGACTAAGGAATTTTAAAGTAAGATCTAGAAATGCTGTCACTATGTGCTGTTACCCAATGTTATTTTGTGGGAGACAGTGGGTGGTAAATGCAAAAGAAAAAAATCAACAGCTTTTCTTCCTTACTCTAGTTAACTCTGCTGTTTTTAATGGAGGATTTTTTTGTTCTGTATTTGGGCTTTTTCCTACCTTCTTTTAAGGCCTGAAGCTAAGTGAGTATCAGAAATCTTGACCCTCTCTGGCTTTTATAGCTACACGGGAAAGCTTTGAAACAAGAGTCCCAGAGCCTTGAGATCTGTAAACCTAATAGGAGGAGTTTCACCTTTATTTGTTCCTAAAATTTTATGATTTGTTTAGGTCATCTTAGAGCATCTCAGGGATTTGTTTCAAGGCATAAAGTACTTAAACCCAGTAGTATGAATTTCTTCTTATTTTCACTGTCCATTTGCTTTGTGGGGTTAGAGGGAGAGCAGGAGGTAGGTCTGTGATTCAGCCCCTCTCCCAGCAAGATGAGAGGTGTGACAGGAGAAAATTGTGTCTACCCGGAGTGGTCAGAGATTGTGTTCACTGAAGGGAAAGGAATTGGCACTTTGCTCAGGGCTGGGGTGAAGAGAGAACTTCCATTATCCTTCACACAGCTGAGTATTGGTAAGGGATGGACAAAGCCCCTCTTTTTTGTAGCTTATTATTTACAGCACAGTTACTTCCCTACTGATGTCACTGGAAATATATTTAATTGCTGTAACCTCTAAGCATGGCCAAAGGTCACTCAGAAGAGAATCTGGTACTCCAGAATTCCAGCTCTGTGTAAATAAACAAATATTTTGGTAAATCCCTGAGAATGGAAGCTGGAGGCTATGGCATGACAAGCAAACCTGTCAAAAATAGATTTGTTGTTGTTGTTTTGCATTTGATTTTATTAGCAGACTGAATTTTCCAAGCGGGAGGATTGCACACACTGTATGCAATTTGTCTAAAAAGTACTTTCTCTAGAAGGCTGGGGGAAGGGGAAGAGAAGGAATAACTTTTCAGAGACATTTTCCTACTGCTTTTGTCTTTCATTTAAAAAGAGATGCTAGCTCATAAGCTAGAAGCTTTCTCCTGTGTCAGGATAGTACAGCTTTGTGGCCATGCTCTCCACTTTGCTCCCATTTCAGGAACTGCATGTAAGGTGAGCAGGGCTGTTTGCAACCAAGGCACTCTCCTCCTGTAACACCTGCTTTTCAGAGCAGAGTTTTGCAGGAAATCACATGTGATCATGCACTGAGACTTTTTATCTTCCTGCCAGCCACACAGTTGAGGTTAATTTGCTTCCAAAGTTTTTAATGGGTAACAAAGCGTTTTGAGGTTTCATTTTCAGACCCTTGGAGGTTTGATTGGTCCTTGGCACCTTTCACTGCCTATCCAGTTTTATTTGGTAGAATACAAATATGTTGAAAACATTGAACTGTTAAAAAAAAATGAATTGATCCAATCCTTCACCAACCCCGTGCCTCCAAAACCCTTCCAGGATTTGAAGTTCCACAGAAACTTGCCTGTTCTGACAGCATGGCAAGTGGGAGGAAGGTCTAAGCATCAATGATAACCAAATCGAGTGGGGAGTAGCTAGTCACTCTGCTGCATGTTTTTTGGGTGCCCTGTTATTTGACTGCATTGTTACAGCTTTAAAACAGGGTCCTGTATATATTTAAATAGCTGTCTGCTCCTGGTCAGCTTGGGAGCCCTGTGGCTGGTGTGGTGTTTGCATTTTTGTGGCCACATTAAGGACAGGAGCAATCACTCGCCTCCAAGTGTCTGTGGATAGAGTTTCTTATCAGTTCTTTCAGCTCCTGACTAGCAAACAGCTACTTGTTCATCTAAAACTCTAGCTAAATGAACTGTGCCTTCAAAAATACCCCACTTAATGAAGCAGCCTCTGTTGAGTAGATGCTGTGCCTTTGTAGAGGACTAGCACAATTAACCTTGTATTACCTTAAATTTACAAGGTCAAACCTATATTGCCTAATACGTGTTTGCTTTGTTTTAAATAGGTTTTACAGGACATCATTTGTTTCCTTGATGATCTCAGTGTGCAGGTAGTAGTCACAGCTTTATAAGGCATCAGAGGAGCATTAGTCATTTGCAAATGGTAACAATCTGGTTATTATAAACTGCATCTTTATGATAACCCATGTATTAGGTAAACAAGTGTTATAATCCTGCACTGAGGCATTGAGATTTTCATCTGACTTTGGGTAGGTCAGTGGTACCGTGTTAAAATGAAACTTAGGGTTTAGAAGGTCTTAATCTGTCCATGCTGTCACTGGCTGACTCCTGGCTCTGAGCTTGCCTCCAGGTGACCTTTTCAATTGAGGATTGCAGAATCCCTTTCTTCTGACATCTACCACTTTTTATTTTGAGGAAAAGAGGCAGAAAATCAGGGTGGTTAAAAATAAGTTAAATATAGCATTGTCAGGAACCGGAATGGCTTTACTTTGCCAGAGGAGAGTCATGCTTCACTTGTGAATGATCTTCTTTTGACCTAAACTTAAACCATGAGTTCGGGGAACAGCCATTTATAGAATTGGTTAGGTCTGTAATTCACTGTATGAATAACAGGATGGTCTGAAAGAGAAAACAAAGATCATTACTTCTCAACAATGAACAGAATAAAGACTATCAAATTCTCTTGGGCTTTCTTGTTCCTTGTGTTTTGTTGGCTTGGGTTTTCTTTTTATTTTCATGGAGCGGAATTGGTGGGGTTTCAGAAATAACTTTCAATCAGTGCAAACCATTTCCTATTGTGGCTGGCAGCTGTTCTCTGTGTTTCAGATGAGGGGCACAGCAACACTCCTTAAGAAACAATTCTTGCAAACAACAGATGAGTCTGAGTTTATGGTTAAGGGAGAATGCACCCCCATAAATTACTGCATTATTATATATCAAGAATACTTTTGTAGTCTTGTCACTGAAGCAACCATTGAGTGGGATTCTGCATCCCACACTTGAAAATGGTCTCAGCTCAGCCAAATACCCGAGCATGTGCTTGAAAGCTGAGCATTGACTTCAGCAGCTTGCCTAAAGGCTCACTCAGGTTCTGTGCTGGCCTGGAAGGCTGATGGAATTCTCACAACAGCTCTCATGTGGTGTTTCCTCTGGTGAGAGTGAACAGTAATATCTGTGTGCTTCCTGTGCTTGTAAAATACAATGATCACTCCTCCTTCTTTTGCAAAGCTTATTACCAGGCTGGATCTCTGGGGAGATGGGCTGGTGACATCCACTGGTGTGGTGGTGTTGATCTGGGGTGAGTTGTGCTGTGAATTGCTCTAAGTTCACCTGTTGTGAGATATGGTGTTGCCATGTACATGACACAGGGAGCAAAGCTGACATGGAGCAAGCAACCGATGCTAATTGGTGTAGCTGCCTCCCATTGAGGAAGGAGAGCCAAATCAAAAGATACAAAGATGATCGCTCAGGATTGACTAATGCTCTTGATTTTCTGTGCCACCATCCTGACTCCTCTAGCATGTGACTAGCAGGGGTGATATGCCTTAGTCATGATGTCTCACCCTGAATGGGCTGAGATGTGGTATTACTGTGCTGGGCAGGGATATTCACATAATGATGTTATTTTTTTTCCCCCTCACAATGTTGTTTTATAGTTTCGTTTTTTGTAAGAGGGAAAGCACGAAATCAGTCTCAGCATATTGATGATGAATTGACATACCAGAAAGTTAGTTACTGTGTCAGGCAGCAAGCTGGTGATGGTTGGGTCTGTGCAGTTGTAGGGTAGCAGATGGACTGTAACCTATTGAGCATATGCTGTCTCGGATTTTGTACAGATTGCTGGGAGATCAGCTTCATGCTTGTTTATTCCTGCTGTATTGATTCAGAGTTCTAAAGTGAAGACAGTTCAATGCAGAGATAATAAAGAGAAAACAAGCCTGACAGACGTTTTGTCATTTCTGGCAAAAGTAAATAACGAGTGTGCAGAGCTGTACAGCCCTGCCTTTGTGTCTGGAGAGTGCACATGATTTACTGCAGGAATCAGTTTGGCATAGCATAGCTGTGCCGATTCAGCAAGACCTACCATTATCTTGTCATGTTTTTTAGCAAATTGACTTTTACAAGGCAGCAATTCAAAAACATGAAAGAGAAATGTGCTGAGCAACCCATCCCTTCTTGTCCCCCTGTCCAGTGTGTGCTGGCAAATCTGCCACAGTTGCACCCATGGGCATGATGATGCTTGGCTCCCTCACTCGCTCGCAGGCTTTGGGCGTTCCGCGTGCGTGAGCTGGTGTGGGTCTTGATTTTATTATTGTGTTCTCAAGCTCCCAAGTTGCTGACTTTTCAGCTAAGTGCAACAGTTCACACATGGCTTTCTGTCGTGCTTTGCTTTACAGACTTAATAGGATTTTAGTGGTACAGCAGGAGTAACAAAAGCACCGTTAGCAACATTTTGTAAATCTCGCTGCTTTTCGGCTCTGCTCACCCACAGCTTGCGGTCTCCCACGGACAGAGAAAAATGGCCAGAAAGCAACGAGGTTCCTGGGCTTGTCCTGACTAGCACTGCCTTTCACTGCCTCTGAAGGCAGAGTGTTGAGCTAGAGGCACTGCTGGTCTGACCCTGAAGGGCATTTTTGGTGTTTTTAAAGTACAGCTCTATTCCAGTCTTAGCATTGAAGTAGCTGTGGATACAGTATTTCTGCATTCTCATACGTTTGGCAAATGTGCATGGATTGTGTTTATTTTCAAGGGGTTAATTTAAAATGTGTAAAACTTTCCTACCTTCTGGGAGTTCGGGATGTTCATCCCCATCTATGCCTCAGCAAATGGCTTGTATTTGATAACATCTTTGTACATTACCATTGAGAGATGGCTATCTTGGAGAGCTAATCTGTGGATGTGCCCAAGGGAAAAAAAAGAGCAAAAAAGTAAGACTGAGAGGAGGGGAGGGGAGATGGGAGAAGGAACATTCTTTGTTGGTGCAAGTTTTTATAATGGATAATGTGTAGGAAGGGTAGGGGCGGAGATGCTCCAAGAGCACTCTGAGATAACAAAACAGCTTATTTAGCTAACCAGGATGGAAATGACAGCCCTACCCATCCTTCTGTCTTGCTCTCCTGTGAACTAACCAGCACTCAAGCCGCACTGTTCATGTTTGGGGCAGGACTGTGCACAGCTCCTTCTCCTCTTCCCTTAGGTTTTGAGATGACCCTGCAGGGCCAGTGGTGTTTTCCCTCCGGCTCCTGAGCATAGCAGCTTCTGTCTGGAAGCCGATGACACTGCCAGCTCCTCCTGTTTTGACAGGTCCTCTGGCACCAGCACGTGCTTGTGTGTCACCACACTCCATGAACCTGCTCCACAAACCCTGTCTCAAGCCACAGTGCTCATTTACTTGAAGAAATGACAATTTCCTCAATAGAACTTTCCTCTGTAGAAAGTACTTGTTTCCTTTCCTTTCCTCTGCAGAAAGTTTTTGTTACTCAAATGACCCGTTTCGAAGATTAGCCAGGCACACCAGAGATGCCAGTGAGGGAGACCCATCCTGAAGCAGCAGGTTTTGGATCATGCTGCAGCCCATCCCTTGTGTAGGTTTTGCTTCCTCTCTCAAGTAAAGTCTTAAAATCTTTTGAATGACTCACTCAAAAGGAAAAACTCTGCTCTATACTAATGGTTAATGGGTCTTTCTAGCAGATGTAAAATCCAGTGAAACATATACAGTTTCTTTAGTTTTAAGAGGAACAGATGATTTAATAAGCAGCTATAAATCTCTTGGGAATGTACAGACATAGTCAAACAGCAAACTTCTGCCAGATTTTTCACTGACTAGACTTATAGCCTATGAGTCATAGCGGTCTGCTCCACTCTCCACCTCAATTGTCTGTTGTTGTTTTGGCTTTTAGAGGTGCTCTGTGCTGCATATGGATTTTTTATCACCTTCTCCTATTAATGGGCTTGCTCTTTCATCCGAGAGACGGACTTGAAGCAGTTGACTCTTACTCTCTGTGTGTGCATGACAGTGCATGATGTTTCTTTTCCATTCCCTAGCTCACCGTGCGATTTTAAAATTGTGTAAGGAAAATGTTTCTGAGGAGTGTATTAATGCAGCCTCCTAAATGGGCCTAGTAGTGGGAGTCCAGTTAAATTAAAAGAGATATAGCCAGTCTCTTCTTAATATAGTAATGCTTTCCTTCCAGCAGTCTGTGGTTAATGAATTTATTGTAACACTATTTCTCATAGATCCAGTTATTATCAGCTCTTTAGAGATAAGGGAACAGGTAGAAAGTTGTTCCAGTTACCTCTGTCTCATGCTGAACTGCAGGGGATGGTTGTATTTTCTAAGGTATTGAGCTGCCATTACAAAAGGATGTAAAATGACACCATGTTTTACAAACATCTTCTATATTGTGCGGGCCTGCTGGCTTTCTATGAGTGTCTGAGATATCTGGGAATGGGAGCTACAAGCTCTTGTTTTATTTTACAGCTGGTTCACAAGCCATGGGAATTATACTTGGGAGCCACTCTAGAGGAAGTGAGGAATTAGAATTACTAAGATTTGCTCCAGGTCACACCCAGGTAAACCAGAGATAAAACTAGTGATAAGACACAAGACTTTGTGTGGAATATTTAACCATTGTGGAGGTTTTTGCAAGACAGGTGCAGTGCAGCTTATTTTGAATGCACCTGGATGGAGGGGATTTTAAAACTGATTCACAGCACAGGTTTTTTGTTTGTTTGTTTCTTTTTAATCTCACAATGTAACTACAAAAATCTAAGAAAAATTGTGCAAAATTCTGACTTCGTCAGAATAAACAGGCAGTAATAATCACGTTCTACTTCTTTCAGTGGCTCAGGACTGCATTTGCATTTGTTGCTCTCTGGGACCATGTAAATTGTGAGGGAAAATTCTTATTTGAGTTGTAAGGATGATGAGGAAATCCTGTTCATGTTTGGCCTTTTTCAGGCTGGAGGGATTATCAAAAATGCATAGAGGTGAAGCAGGTTAAGAAACTGGAAAAAGCCTTAGAGGTTGTTTAATGTACAGAATTGTATAACGTGACCAAAAACAGATATTGTTTGAAGTTCATGGTGGGATTGCAATTTACTGCATTGTTCCAACACCTTCAGAAAGACAAACAGGCCTTGTGTTACTGAGCAAAGAAAGCGATCCAAGGCCAGATACCTGCATGGGGTCCAAAGCAAGAACAGCATTTGACTCAGAATTCTGACTCCTTGTCAGGCCCCTCCATACAGGGCAGGAGGAAGCAGAGAGGTTTTCAACACCATGCATATGTGTAAAATAGCCCTTTCAGCTCTTTCTGGCAAACTGAGAGCGTTGCTTTCTGCTTTCAGTAAGCACAGAGCTCTCATGTTTACTGATGGGACTTTCACACATCAGGAAATCAGCGTGTCTGTTCTTGAATGGGGAATTTTCCCCAGAGCAAGTTGTGATGCGTGCTCCTAATGATTTGCATCTTACGGTTCAGACTTTCCATGAGCTGCTTCCAGCACTGTAGGCACTAACTTGTGTTTGCAGTGAACACACACACACCCAGCTGCAAGGGTAACAGCCATCGCTTACATGTTTAAATCTTGGCACAACTCTGTGGGATTGATTAGGAATGTCCTAATGTTCCTTTGGAAGCCTGGCCCAGCTGTGGGGTTTAGGTGGAAATGATGTTGTAGCATTCTGTGCTACAGGTTAGGGGTTAGCTAGAAACGGAGGCTTTCAAGAGAGGTTTTGCTTGCTCTTCTTCACAGGCAAAAAAGTCTTTTGCAAACTTTCTGGTGTGTGGTCTGTGCATGCTGAATGGCTGACACTGAGCCTGTGTTGTGGGATTTCACCACTTCCATAGTATGAACAGCAAGCAGCAGCAGTTCCAGGGAGCCAGTTCTGTCCATCCCCTTATAACAATGTACATAGCAATGGGGAAGATCATGTGACTACATGGACCTTATCCAGTGTTTTAAAGGGAAAATATCTATAGCAGTGTCCTGGCCTATGTAAACTGTATAGTTTTCCAGACGTGGAAGAAAAGCACTGGTACTTTCCCAAGTTCCGCCCTTTTCAGTTTGATGTGTGAAAAAAAAAGGTTGATTCTTGCTTTCCTTTTGCCTCTAAAATGGGAAGTAATTTAATGAAACTAAGAAATTCTGTTTTTTCATGTCAAGAGGCAAAATCTTATATCTGAGCTGTCTGTTTTGATGAGAATGAAGCAAAATATGTACTTTTTTTTCCTTAAGTAATAACCTCTACTGTTAGTGATGGAGAAAAGATAGGTAGATGTGTGATTCTCCAGCAGCCTAAATGTGTGTGTTGGGACAGTCCATCCTTGATGTAGGGCTATTTTCAGACACATCCCCCAGCTCTGTTTGGAAGAATGCACAGAACTGAAGGAGGAAGGATGACCTTGCTTTTAGGGCATTCATCTGGAGCTTGGGTGCTGGGAGCTGAATTTCCAGCGCTGGGACTGGCTTCCTCTGTGGTCTGCAGTGTGTTGCTCAGGGAATGTGTGTGCCACACAATTGATTTCAGCACAAAGGGCCCTGGAGCTGACTCCAGGAGGTCTGCACCGCCCTGCAGTGCAGTTGGGCACTGTGTGGAGCCACGGCCCCCTTCCCAGAAAATACAGCCACACTAGTTCAAGCACTGCTTTGTGCTGTTGGAGCTGTGCTGCTTCCAGTTCTGGAGTTAGGATGGTTGTGGCTCATTTGGACATCTCTGTACCACACTCCATTGGTAAACCCAGGAAGCAATGAGGTACTGAGAAACAAACACAGGGTTCATAAAATGTTTTTGAGCTGTCTGCATGGTCTGGTTTTGGATTTCTTTTGTTTTGCACAAGCTCATCCTAGTCACTCCAATGTTGCTGACTTTCATTCCCTCTGTGGCACTGGAAAACAGCTAGAAAAAAAGCTTCATTTTTCTGTTTCCCATGCCCAAATTGTTTTCCAGAAGACTCCAATTTTGACTGACCCCAACTGCCTCCCAGGTTCTAACTCTGGCCTCGAGGGAAGCAGCAGAGCCTGGTGCTCAGAACACTGTTGGTCACACAGAGTTTCCAGAGGGCCACTGTGCAGACTTGCACAGAAAGCCATTGAACTCCTTTTTTCCAAGCAGCCACACTGGAGTGACATTTACATGACTTTGCAAAGCACCCTGAGGGCCTTGAATGAAAGGAGCTCTGCATATTCAAAGCAATATTATGTTTATCTGTTCTATCCAAAGTAGAGGAGAAAATGCTTTATTGTCTGTGGCTTAAAATCTGCCTGTTATGATGTTTATGACATTGCAAGAGACAAACTCTTTGTATCCCGGAGAAAACACGCTGCCGCTGGCTTTGATTTCAGTGGGGTGAAGGTGATGGGAGTAGTGCTGGGCCAGTGCTTGCACTATCCATACTCCCCAGAGATGAGAAGTGGGGCTCACAGGCATTCCCCCAGCATGTTAGCAGCAGTTCACAGGGTCTCCAGGCCAGCTTGGAGGTTCAATTCATGACTAAATTAAAGGAAGCCAACTGTGTTAGCACACAGAGAAGTCATTGCCTTTTGTCCAAAGGAACATCGGGCTGACACTTTCTTCTTGGAGTCTCTTGGCTCCTAGCATTCGGAAGATAAGATCTATCCCCTCAGAGGGGTTGTATAAACTTCCTGTGAACTTTCATAGTTGATGATCAAAAGGAATCACAAAACATGTTGTCATTATTTTTTATTTATCTATTTAGAAGTTCAAATAATGCATGATGCTATTGGTTGTGATTTTTTTCTCATGTAAACAAGGTGATATCATACTGGGTGCACAGCCTTAGACCCACATTTTCCATTTTGAGTTTAAATTAAAAGCTCTTTGGTCTGGAAAGCATCTTTGCAGGGGGAAAAATGCAAAAAATGCAACCACCACCCATATTCTGCTTCAGAAGTCATCCCAGCAATATTATCTGTCCTTGTGTCTCTTGCTTTGCTAAAAGATTCTCTTGCCTTTGTTAACTTCGTATAGCCAGTATATCAATAGAGATGGTTCCCAACAGCATCTTTTTCTTTGTCCCACTGCCTGGATGCAAGCACAGGAAGGGCTACCTTGACAACAATTTGAAAAGTTCCCCTTCAGCTGGGGATTTGGCTTATATGATCTGTATTCCCATAATTTATGTGCTCTGAGAAGGATTCTGCCCCTCTGTTCCCATTAAGTCAAAGCTTTGCAGCACTTGCTCAGATTCACACAAGATTTAGTCCTCCCAGAGTTATATCCTTGTGTGTTCTGCTTCAGTGCAATTCCAGGTGTGAGGGGATCTGTTTTTTGAACTGTCTTCTAGTCCCATGTGTAGCATCTTGTGTCACAGGATGTGCACTGTGAGCAGGGGCAACAAAAACTTGTCCTTTCACTTTTGCTTGAAAGAAGCAGTAGTGAAGTGAGACAAATGGAGACTTCGCATTCATGTAGGGTGCAGTCAGAAATCCTGCGGAATTTCAAGCAACTCATCAACATCTCTCCTGATATGGCTGGTTCCCAGAGGAAGCCTGCTTGTCTCATTTGCACTTCTTCTTGGGACATAAATCCACCCTTGATGGGGATATACAGACAGGAGAAATATCCTCTCCTTGGGGGCTTCTCCTCCATCAGTTTTGGACCTACAGCTTCCTGTCTCTCCCTTCTGGCCATGCCTGGGATGCAGCAGAGCCATGCAAGGAAGGGTGTTGACTGGAAGGAAGATGGGGTGCAAACAGGGCTCGCTCTGGAGCGTTAAGGAGCAGAAGGACTTATTTACATGAGATTCCCACCTTTGGTTATCCCTCTGGCTTGGCTTGTGCCTTGGCCTGGTGCCATCTGACACAGTTTGCAGCGCTGGGATGTTGAGGGCTGGCTGAATTGGCTGCCTGGGCACAGAGCCAGTTTGTATGGCTTGTTTGGCTTTGCACTGCTTTTCTAGCAGGGTGAGCTGTAATATATGTCTCCTGTCATGAATCAGACCATAGGTATGGATAATTCTCAAACCAGGCATTCGCATGAGTTAATTCCACGCTGTTCATGTTTAAAGTTGTTTTATTAAGGAATTATTCAGCTTATTGCTCAGCAAATTTTCAGCATCATTAGTAGGTTTAGCATGGGGGTTGTGGCCCAGTATGACCAAACGGTGTCTTAAAGCTTTAATTACCAAATAAAAACTCATTTCCACCTCTCTTTTCTGAAATATACAACATTACTAAACCACCACTTTGGTAAAATATTGCAGCATGTGTTTGGTGTATTTTTAAGTTCTTTTGAAGTCTATGTTTAAATGCTTTAATGAATCAGGGCCTAAAATAATAATGTCCACAAAGTCAAGCCACTTTATTTTTGAATGAGTGTTTGCACAGGAATTGAATGCATGTCAGCTTCTTGTAATGACCCCCAGGTACAGATCTCCTCTTAGTTTCAGTGAATTAGAAACTTTTTCAAATTGCTGTCTTGCACACAGTTTCAGTGTCAGGGTCAGACCCAAGAACGTCAGGCTCTCATTTGCAGAATGAGATGAAACTGGAATGGGATATAGGGCCATAAAGGGATTGGCAGCATCTCAAAGAGAGCACAGCTATGATTAGTCATTTCCTATATACATACTGTATAAATACTGGGGATATACACACACTTTTTTTTTTTCCCCCTGAGTTAGTGAAACTAGTACTGTGCTGCAAACCCAATCCTTGCTAGCCCATTGAGGAGGTCATGGAAACTTAATTCTTCTGTTAGAAGACAGTTGTGCATACACTTTAAGTAATGGATCTGAAATGGGGAAAGAAAACAAGTCCATAGCTGACTGATCTTAGTCTTTCACTTATGCAGTCCCCTTGCAACTGGGGAGTTCCTATGTTGGGTCAACTCCTTCGCTGTTGTTTGCAAGGCTACAATGTACTGTTGTGCTACTTACTTTGATACCACAATCCTAGCGAAACATGCAGTGAGGCAGAATTGAAGTTAACATGCCGCTGAAGGCAGTGGAAGGTTTAATCATTTCAGCAGAATGATGCTTTTGGGATCAGAGGTGTTACCTTGTGCCACTTGCTTTATTGTTGTGTTCTTACACCATCGTGTTGGAGTGTAACAATGAGGGCCAGTGCTATGCACTGTTAATTTAAATAACTCAGTGGTGCTGTGGGACTGCTTCAGAGTGCGTGGTGGCTGCTGCCCTGCCTGTCATCACTTTGCCCCACCTGGTATACCACAGAATTCCCTGTGCAAAAGTATTGAGTGCTGGTTCTCTATAGAAAGAGGAAAGAACACAGTTTTTGTAGTGCATATGTGCTTTACATTAAGAGCTGGCTTGGGCTTTTCCCCCTATTTCCATACCTCTGCAAGTCACTGCCTGATGATGAGGAAGTGCTGCTCCCAAGCTCCCTGCCTCTCCCAGTGAGGTCAGCAGCAGCTGCAGGCACTTGCAGCAGTATTGAGTTAAAAACATACTGGGACAGATTAATTAAGTTTCACTTTTTGTTGTTGAGTCTTAAATTATGGAATTCCAGTAAACACATATTTGTTGAGATCACTGGGAAGGTGGTCAGTAAATGTGTAGAGATGACATGAGGAAGAGTAATAAGGTGGCCTTCTTCAACGGGAAAGAGGCAAAGCCCTTGTGAAGGGCAGAAAGTTATTTGAGGAGGGGAAAAATCCTAAGTAATTTTACAAGAGTATTTTTTTATCTAAAAAATGCAAAGGAAGATGTTACTGAATTTGGAGCAGTGATTAATTTGAATTTATACCTACCAGAGGTTTGTGCTGCTGTTGTGGCTGGCTTAGTCTGTAGCTCACCTCTGACATTGTGTTTTCACCTACTGAAAGTGATAAAATTTCATGAGGAACAAGTCTGATTTTTGTTTCCTCTCCTATTGCTGCTGATGGCTGTTTGGAAAGCATTCAGTAAAGAACCTCAGACTGTGCAGCTTGCGGAGGGGGCAGCTCATGTTTCCCTTGCTGGTCTCCGGGCAGACTCCAGGTGTGCCTGGTGAGGGCTCCTGCTGTGCGCTCGCCCTGCTCAGTGCATGCCCGCTCCTGCGCCTCACGTGGCTGCTGCATCCCGGCCCAGGAGCGTCGGAAGGAGTGTGTTCAACCAGTCAGAAAGGGGAAGTGTATCGGAAATAACAAACTAAATATCAGCTGCGAGTGAGTAATGGATTGTCTGTCTCCTGCAGGGGGTGAGGGTACACACTCTGATGCCTTTTGATGGCAGGGTAGCCATGGTGCTGTAATGAATGTAAAATCAACTGTTCATCATGTCCTCTGTTTATGATTTCAGACTCTGTCCCGATCCTAAATTGTGTTCTGAGGTATTGATGTGCTCAAATGAAAGCCCAGTGAGAAAAAAAGTAAAATGTGGGCATGGTTTTTGTTTCACCGGGATCAGTCTGAGCTACGTATGTCACCTTTTGGCAAGGAACTGATTTGGGGTGTATTAATGAGGCTTAGAATGGAAATGTGCTTGTCTGGGAGCTTCTGTGGTAGTCACCTGCCCAAGACCAAAGCTTGGGTCACAGTTTTACTACTGTGCCTTGTTCCTACATATTTGTGTATGTGTGATATATTTTAACAACCTCGTTTTCTTTGCTTGGAATTTTAAGCTGTAACTGGGTACATATGTAATGCACTGAGCATTTTCAATGATTTCTAAATGCCAGCTTGCCTGCTCCCCGAGATGCTTGCCATACATGCAGATGTGGTCACGGAATGAAGTGCCACAGAGCCGTGCCATGAACGCTGGAGTGGGATGTGATGCAGATGGGTGGTACAAACTCCTGTGTTACCAGTAATGGGGTCTATAGAAGAGCTGAGTGTGATCAGCCATTTCACTTGCCCATTGATCAATTCCTAGGATGTTTTTTTATCACTTCTGTGTCTTTGAACACTCCCTCTACAGTGATGCAGTGTAAAACATTACTTTCTTGGGAGGAGTTTGCAGTTTCCCTCTTTCCCCAGTCACACTGCTGAAATTGTGCCCACTTGCCACATGTGATGAATTTACCTTAGTCACACACCAAAGGAAATTTTCAGGACAAAACCAGGTCATAATTTTTTAATATTTGGCTCTCATGGCTCTGGCTGGGCATCACTGATGCATTCTTAGGGGAACTTAGTGTGAAATTGGAAACTTAGCATGTGGCGCTTTCATATCTAGAAACTATTTGGTATGATGTCATTTCAGCATCTTCTGGACCCTTGACAGATTAAGTAGCTGTCTTGTTATATTTATCTACCTGTGAGGAGTCTGCATGCAGTTTTTGATAACAGTGCCTTGTGTATATGCTTTTCTGTGATGTCCTTGTAAGACAGAGAGGTGGTTTAAGTGTGCAATCTACTGGGAGCCCTGTCACTCACAAAATTTAGAATTTTTTGAAGTACAGGCAATAATATGTTCTGGTGTAGTTTATATTTAATAATGGCTATATGGGGAGACAGGTGTTCCCATGAAACATCTTGGCTCTCACACACAACCAGAAGAGTAATAATATGTTGGAACTCTTTAATCTCCTCATGTATAAACCTAGTTATGTTGATTATATAACGTATGTTTTCATGTGTTCAACTGCCTAAATAACATATAAAGGCTTTCATATGCTAATGTTGAGCTTTAAATGCAGGAGTGGAATATCATAACAGCACAATGAAGAGGTTAATAGATACATAAGAAATTGATTTCCTATTTAGCTTGGCATAGGCAGCTTTGCAATTTTCTGTCCACTAGAGGGACTGCTGCTTATACTGCTCGTTGCAGAACACAGACTCATGAAGTCCCTTCAGTATCTTTTATGGAGTTTTAAAACTTTGAATGACTGACTGATTAAATCCTCTAAAGATTGTCTCCAAGATATTTCTCAAAGTGTAAGAACTTTAAGCACAGTACTCTTCTTCTGAGTCCAAATACTTTTTAAACTGAATTTTCTTAATAAATGTTCTTTCTTTTTTATAAAGTATTTTCTGTTCTCTTGATTTATCAGTCTGGACTTTCCTATATGACGTTGGTGGGGATTAATTTAGATTTTTTTTGTCAAGGAAAAAATGTTGTATGTCTTTATTTATGTTTGGAGTAAGTTTTGTTTTGCAACCATGGTGCCAGTGAATATGGTAAACTAATCAGTTCTTGTATTCGCAAACGTCAGTGAAATGAGTTTCTCCTTTAACTGGGAGATAGCAAGTTTTGGGTAAGAGGCACTTAAACTTTTAGTCATTATTAGAAAACTTCCAGATGTATCTGTGTGTTCTTGTTTAGCTGGGGGATTTTTGTTTGTTTGTTTGAGTTGCATGTTCCTGACCTGCCCGATTTTCTTCTTAATTACAGAAACATGAAAGAATACAGGAAGTCCTGCATGACCTTATGAATACCTGTGCTAATTAAGTCACTGGCTTGGTACTGGGAGAACAGCAAGGTAAGCAGTCAGGCCATGCCAGCAGCATTTCTTGTAATCTGCATGATTGTATTTCAACAAAGCTTTAGTGCTTTCAGATATCAAATTCATAACAAGGCAGGCAAAGACAAATAGCCTGCAGGTCTGAATGCAATGGATTTACTTTTAGTTCAAAGATTTGGTGAGCAAACATCTCTGTTTTCCCTTCTGGGGGAAAAAAAAATACAAGTTCTGTGGTCATTTTCTCTTTTTTAGAAGGCAATATCTCTAATTTCAACAATCAATTCCTGACCAAAGCTCAGCTTCCTGGGCTGACTCTGGGGAGGGGCTGGAGGAAGGGTGGAATGTTTCAAAACTTAGCTGATGAAAAGGCATGCTGTTTTGTGGATGCCTCCCAGAATTGTTTAAATCTGTGTGTGTGTGTGCGCGCGCGCTTATGAAAAGGGAGGGGGGGAGAGAGATCTCCATGACAACTGGCCTGGCCAGTCTGTGTTCTCTGCAATCATTTTAGCTGGAATCAGTGCTGCGAGAGGTCATATGAAGGAGTTATGGGAAGCACAGCAGGTATTAGACACTAAACGACTGGTTTTCTGATTGCCTCAGATAATAACAGAGTTTTGTCTGGGAAATACAAATCTGAGAATGGAGTGGAAAGGGAAATGCTCCAAATTTCAGGTAACAAAAATTGCCTTTTTAATATTATGTCCTCCCATTGTAAAGTTTGATGGTTTTTTTAAATTTTTTTTTTTTCTTACTGGTGGTGGTGTTTACTCCCAGCCGAGAGCGTTGGAGCGAGCTTGGATTCCCTAACTCTGGGGAATGATGTCATGCAGCAACAGTTGGATTCTATTAGCCAGGGAAAGAGGAAACATCCTGCATTTTTTGTTTTTGGGGTGGGGGGGGGAAGGGAGTTACTTTGGCTCTTTGTTGAATCTTGTGCAAAGGCTACAAGAAGTGTTTAAAAAAAGTTTGTAACAAATTAACTCCCAGAAAATGCCCTTTAGGACCTAGACAGCATCAAACTTTAAACCCGCTGCAGTGATTACTCCTATATGCAAGAAAATCATTACGGAAATGTTACAGAAATCAGAAGACTTTTCTTTCATCTTGAGTGCTCCTATATTCATCTTTAATGAGAAAATTAATTAAACTATAATTAAGCAGAGGATTTGGGAGCCTCCCTGCACTTGGGATCCTTTAGTAATTGTTTGGAGAATGTGCTGCTATAGAGTTTCTTCTGGGTTGGGCTCTCTCTCAAGCGGCTGCTCATGAATAGATGATGCTGGCAGCATTGTTCTTAATAAGGTTTTCAGTCCTAGACCGTGTATTTCATAGCTGTAAATCAGCCTTTTTGGGAGAAGACACTGGGGAAAGAAAGCAGAAAACTCGTAATTTCAGCAATTTGAAAGGGACTTTTCCTCCCAGGTTTCCTTTTGCTAAATGCTGTATTGAGCACTCAATGCTAGGGTATCATGCATAGCATTTTAAGCAGAGTAATACCTAATGATGGGTGCATAATTGCTATATCCTAATGAAAAGACTTAGAAAATTGATATGATCCTACTTTGCCAAACATCACAAAACCACATTGCATCAGCAACCATGATGAATATATTAGGTCACCATTGTGCTGTTTAAATTCCCCTTTGGAGATGCTCATTTCTACTTTTATGCTGCTTTGTTCCCTTCTGTGCATTTCAGGCATGATCCAAAGCTTGCTGGAGTCCATGGGAGGTTTCCCATCAGCTTCAAAGGGCTTAGGATCAGCCTCTGCCTGAGAACTTCCCAGCCTCTGTGTCAGTCTTTTGACTGCAGGACCAGGCCACAGGCTCTCTCTTTTCTTTCTTGAACTTTCCAAACAGAAGGTCTTTTGTGTTACTCCAAACAATGCCAGGCACTGCTGACTGGCTTCAGCGTGGCTGCTAATAACACACGCTGGAGATAATGGTGATGCTGATCTCCGCTTTCTCCTCATACCTTCCTAGAGGGGAAAGTGCAATGAATGGAAATCGGATCCTTCTATCCCACCTTCTCTCCTCACAAATGGCTGTTGTTTACGAGAGTATGTGTGTGTGTCTGTGTGTGCAAGTTGTTCTTTGATTAAAGGGCTGTGCCTCGGGGGGAGTTCCAGGAAGACTTTAGGGAAAAATGCTGTGATAGCTGTGACCTAGCCTAGAGCACTCATGCAGGAGGAGCAGGCTGTGCTGGAGCAGAACTGACAGCTGTCATCTGCAAACTGGGGGCTCGTCAGCACTGCCTACCACTTTGTGTCCACCTCTTGCCTACCAGCTTGGTTCCATAAATCAAATACTACTGTTAGCAAATACTGATAGCCTGGTTTGGAAAAAAAAAAAAAATTTTTTTTCATCTCTTTGGTGGCTGGGACCAGTTTAATAAGAAATCCTTGTGCTGTTTTTGACTAGAAATGAAATATCTGTGGAGCTGGTGTGCTAATTTGAACCATCTCCCTCCTTAAGAAGGAACACTGTGATTATTTCCCAAGTTTAAGGTTCATTTGAGGGAAAAATGCTATTAGTCCCTGAAATTTCTCAGACAGACAAATCTAATGATTTTCAATGTTAGAACTGCTGCTTTTAATTGCTTACATTTTACAGATGATCCTCTTGAGAATCCTGAGAGATCTCTGCAAGGTGTTGCAAACTGGGTGTTCCAAAGGCAGCAGTGGATTTTTGGTGTGTATGTGTTTGCTGTGATGCAGCAGGAAGCTTGGTGAATTCTCTCCCAGAGTTTCTGGCTGAGTGGCATTTTCCTTAATGGTCTGTGCTGTAGCATTTGCAAGTTACTTTGAAAAGTGTTACAAGGCATCATCCCCTTGGTCCTTTAAGATAATTTCCATATGTTGTAGCATTCTGAATGGTTTCAAATGAAGTTTTCATACATTATGCTATGGATACCTTACAAGTAGGAAATAATATAATAATAAACACAATATATTTGAAACTACAATTGCAACAAGATTGACCCATTGTTTTTTCATCCATCGAGGGAGTGAGCAGTTCAGGAAGGCTGCTGGTATAGCTGCTAAGGCAGCTGGAGTTCTTGCAGGAGTCTGTGCAGGTGTAACAGCTCTGTGTTCAACACAGCACCTCTGGACAGGTCCTTAGCTCAGCATTTACAGTTTGCTGTAGCTGTCACTTTTTAAGTGCATTCATTTCTGTATTTCAAAGCCAGTTGCTTTGTGTTGTCCTGGTATAAATCTCCTCACTGATCCTAGGTGTCCACCATGTTTGTGCCAGTGGCTGTATGTCCATATTCTGTCTGTGGATAGTCAGTGGCTCTGAGTTTTCCAGAGGCATTTCATCCCATGGCTCCAATCCCATGGTTCCCATGGTTGTTTGATGGGATTAATTGCTTTCTGTCTCATTGTACTTAGAAGGAAAGTGGAGTGACACAGTAGAAATCTTTTTTGTTCTCTCTTCTTGGCTGTCTGCTGAGTAGTTTTCATATTCTGAGGTATAGCATTTTTAATTGCTTGTATTATCTTGCATAAGATCCTGTCTTGTGTAACTCCTTGCACACCCTCTCTCCCTAGGCTGACAGCAGAAGTGTTGCCTGTTGAAGTGAATTCCAGGTTAATTGCTACCTTGATGTATTTGTCTTTATTACTTAGAAATACTTTGCTTGGCAAATGAGCTGAGGCTATCTAGAAGCCTAGGACTGACTTTGTACCATTCAATACTCGTTTCTGCTCTTACTCATTTCTCTGAATAACGACAGAGTCTTTTCTATTTTTCTTCTAAGGGAAAGTCTGTGAGACATTGGAAAAACCCTGTAGTTTTCTCTGTTTCTGCTGTTTTCTTTGAAGGTTGATCTTCAGATCACCTGGTGTTGTGGACAGAGGTACCATTAAATTCTTGAACATGAGATTAGTATTCATCATCTGTAACCTTATGCCCACTATAGGTAGAATTAATTAATTGAAAACGACAGTGCTGCATGTTTAGTAGAGCTGCTCATGAGGATGCTCAAATCTTTCCTGGTTTTCTGTAAGTTAATTTCAATTCCAGCAGTATGAACAAGGAGTTCTCAGTTGTTTCCTCTCATGTTCAGTTTTCTGGTTGTGAGTGTCTTCCCAAGGTGTAAAAAGTGACACACAAAAAGATCTGCTCTGTGCAGCTCACACTGGATAAGTGTGGCTACCTTTAATTACAGAAAGAACCTCGACATGATGGCACTGTCATTCTGCTCTGCAGTGAAGGCTCTCATTAGTGCTAATCTGTGCTCTCTCTTCTGGCTGTGCATCTTTGACCCAGTTACTTTGCTGAACTTAGCACAGTTGCTAGTGTGACACAAAGCAGACTCTTGGCACAGCCCTGATCACAGAGCAGGGCAAGATCTGGCAACTTTCACACAAATCCATTATAATTAAGGCTTCCGGTCTGGGATTTAAACCGCTTCTTTCTCTTAAAAGGCTGAGAGGCTTTTAAAAGTATTTTTTCAGGCTGAAAATGAACCCACTGCTGGTAGAGGCAAAGTCCCCGGGTGATACTAGTTTTAGGCAGACCTGGAAGAGGCAGGTGCTACTCTTGTTCCTTCATCAGGCTTTGCACACATGCTTCCAACCTGAGTGTTTTTTGAACAGAGTCTCCCAGTTGTTCCTCAGTTTCATGTGGCAACAACAGAGTCCCCTAAGCAGTTACAGGAGTGTTGCACAGTTGGCTTTCCTCCAGTGCCAGCTCTTATTCTGAGTTCAAGCCTCATGTAACATTAATCTTCTCTGCTCACTTGGAGCCAAACTGCTGTAGTCAGGGGGCTCTTCAAAGGAGTCCTATTTCCCCATCCTCTCAGAGGCAGTGCTTCCTCCTGGAACCTTTTTTCCCCCACCCTCCTGTCTTTAAAGCTTCCTTGAAAGTTAAAAGGCGCCACTAAACATTTACCACGTTTATGGGCATGATGAGGACAGTTGGGCAATTTGGCAGTACAAAACCTGTTCCCTGCAATGCCGTTTCATGCCTTCTTGGTAGAGAGTAAAAAGCAATTTGAGGGCTGCAGCAGTATGGAAACATTTGCAGCTGCACAACTCGCATTCCCATGTTTCAGTCTCTCACAGGCTCATGCAGACCTTCTATTATTAGTTTTAAAAGAATAGCTGACAGCTGATTAATTTGAATGGCATATTCCAGAGAGAGCTGTTTTATGACTGTCAAGAGTGGCAAGCCAAGAAAATATTGACTGAACTTACAAAGAGAGGTTTCTGATGTAGAGCACAATCCTGTTTATCCAAAAGATTTGTAGGGGACAAAACCATCTTCATACCACCCTGCTGTCAACATGTTCAAGCCCATGCTGGGGGAGGTGAGAAGCTGAACAGCTCAGCCTGTTTTGCATTCATTCCCTCGCAGCTTTCTGGGAGAGTTCCCCGGGGGTTTCCTGGCATGTTATCACAGGGCAGGGGCTGTATTGCAACTCAGTCTTTAAAAACCCACCTAAAAAATATTTCAAGTGACTTGTTCTGGTGCTGGTTTTTGGAGAAGAGTCAAGTTGGTTTCAGAGGGAAGAGCAAAAATAAAACTACTTTTGGACAATGGATATACTCTGTGTAATCAGCTGATGCTCTGGATTAGAGCTGCTCTGCTGTGCATCAGACTGGGTTTCACTGTTGTACTGACCCTGCTGCACTCAGGCTCGGGGCAGCAGATTGGCTTTTGGAGGTGTATGAAGATCTAAGAGTGGACATTGGTTTTTCAGTACTCTTTTTATTAGCAGCAGCAGCAGCACATGACAGTAGGTTGCAAGTTGAGCAGTAGTACCCCAGGATATGTGTAGGGTCCTGTCTGGTCACCGCTTTCATTTCCTATGGAAAGCACTGCCCTTGTGTGCCACTTGTAAGCAAGACTCTGCTCACAGCCTGGGCAGCTGAGGCACAGTTACAGTACTCTTGCCCTGATCTGAGGCTTCAGCAGAGAAGGAGAGCCAGTTCTGTCCCTGCAGCTGCATAAGATGGTCCATTTAGGCCTTCTGCCTCCTGCAGCATCAAGCCTCTGCCATGAAGCTGTAATGTCACCTGCTTTCATGGGACTGTTCCCCCTGCCCTCCCGGTGGGAGGCTCTAGTGTGGCAGGAGTCACAACAGGTCAGAGTGAAGAGAGGCATGGGGCAAGAAGGCAAAATTCTCCCCTAGTCATGAGGGTTGTTTTATGTAAAGGTTTGGGTGAAGGCAGAGGTTGAACCAAAAGCATTTAGAAACGCTGACTTTGTGCCCACATGTTTGGAGCTCTTTGTGTGGTGGGGGGACTGCTATCCAAGCTGGTTGTGCAGAGAACCCCATCAGTAGGTTATACTCTTTTTTTGCTCCAATCTCAGTGCACAGAAAAATCTACTGTCAGATTTGACATGCTCTCCTCTCCTCTGAAGACATTATCCAGTTTTCTACTGAAACACATCAGGAGCTGAGGTCCCTGCTGTGATTTATTTACTATTGGCTGATGTGCATGGACAGCAGAAAACAAATGTAGACATGACTCAGTAAACAAATGTAAACCTGACTTGGTGCTGTGTCAGAATGCCTGCTGGGATGTGTAACCATCTGGAAGAACTGGGCATCCAAAAGGCAGCCCCAGGTCATCAGCTGCAGCACCTTGTCAGCAGTTCCCAGTGCAGTTCCCACGCTTGTGACTGTGATAGCTCTGATAATGGGCATGCTACCTGTTCCAAAAGTATGGTGAGATCCTCAGGTAGAGCAAGGCAGTGGAGTTATGCTAAAGCTTTCCATGACTTTTCTGGAAAATCTCTGCAGTTCATGCTCTGGGTAGGGCAGACTGATTGAAAGTGGCCATCTATCCAGAGGTTTCAGGAGTCAGGCAATGGCTGCTCCAGTCAGGCTGTGAGATGTCTTGAAATCCTGAACAAATTCCTTTTTCTCTACCTCAATATTTCCGCGTACAAAACTAGGCTGCAGTAGGTGAATTCTCCTGTGTATCAGCCTCTTGCTGAGTTGTGTCAGGTGTTTAATGTTGTTTTGGCAGCTGCATTGCTGGTGTGATCTTGCCTACAGCAGCAGTGCTCGTGGGCTGTCTGTCTTCTGAGATCTGGCATCACGTGGGTCCCTCAGGGACACAGTGACAGGACAGACTCTAAAGTGAACTGCCACTGAGAAGGTTCCTGAGAAGGGTGAGTTTTTACTACCTGTATTGGTGGCAAATGATATGCTGGCTTCTGGAAGCATTAAAATGTTTACTATCAAAAAATGATTTGTCATGAGAAAAGGAGAAACATGTTGCTTGCAGTGAGGGAACAGTCAGCTGCTCCTGAGTCTGGGTAGAATAGGGAAATGCTAGGAAATAGTTGGAGGAACAGTGCAGAAAAAAACCCCCAGCTGATACTGTGAAAGAGTTAAGAGAACCTTAATTAAGACATAATTATTATGTTACAACATAATTATTCTTCTGGGTGAGAGGTGGCCTTTCTGCAAGGTGAGCAGGAGAGCAAAGTCAAAACCCAGGCTTCTGGCTCAGCTCGTCATTTCAACACTTATCATTGCAAGATTTGCTTACGATCTGATTTAAAAGCAAACTGACCCATTGTTGTAGACTGGGAATCTTGTAAAATGTTTTTTCACTATCATGGACACCTGGTGTTCCCAAAACAAACCAGTCCAGGACACTTGTGGCAGTGGGGTGATGCTGGGACCTGCTGGGCTGTATCAGTGCTGAACAGGGGCAGCACCTCTTGCCTCGGACAGATTGCCCTTGTGACAGTGGCTCATTAAAAATTGTCACATCTCTCATATTTCCATGACAGCCTCAGGTCTGACAAATGTGACAAAGCTGTGTTTTATCAGCAAATCCCCTGTGGGCCCTAGTCAGGAAAGCATATGGATAAGGAGAGAAAATTATTCTTCCTGCTCTTTGTTACTGACCGATTGTGCTCTGTGTGTGAAGCAGCCAGCCATGACTGGCTACATCTCTCTGCAATTTGCAGTACCTCCTGTGTGGGGCTGAACCAGTGCTGACTCAATACATTTTTCCTTTGGTGAAGAAGTTTTATTTGTTGTTTCGGGGACCAAGTAAGCTCTAAATGTCAGATTGAAGTTCTGGGGATCAAAGCACCGGTGGAGGTACAGGGCAGACTTGAGCACCATTGAATCAAACTGACTTTTTGCAGAACAGTTACAGAAACTCGGATAAGTATGTTGGCCAGGGTTGAACCTGTGGCATGAGCAGTCAGAGTTGTTCTCTTGCAGTTATTTAAAAAAACAAAACAAAAAAAAAAGAGCAGGAGCATTCCATTTATATTCAACTAATATCTCCCTTTGAAATTCCTCAGTGAACACTACAAGATGCAGCAGTCTGCAACTGCTTATCTGTAGGTTATCTATTAATATGTTGTATGCCAAATCACACTCATACATAAAACATGGAGAAAACAAAAGGATAAAATTACAGACATGGAGAGCTCTTTTTCTATCATGAACATATCAGTCTTGAACTCTAGAAGGATCTGTAATACCAGTATTTGCCCCTCTTATGCAGGGAAGATAAAAGAAGGGAAATAATAGTTGTATAAATATGATAGTATGACATAACTATAATAAAAAGGAGGAGGACTTTTTGAAGTAGAACATGATTGCCCTTTCCTGAATAGAATCAGATCTGCTTACGAGCATTCAGTCCATCTCTGAGGGGAATTGAAAACAGGATGCAGCTTTGCTAATATTGGCAGGTATTGGAGTTTTTTTTAACTGAAGTGGTAGACCCTGGGGCTCTGTATCAGAAGGCTGTGAGTTGAATCCCAGTGCTACACTCAGGACGCTAAATAAAATGGAATCAGGGTGTCTCTCAGACAAAATTTTGTCACGTACTAATAGCAAATTCTAATTTCTGAGAGAGTGGTGAGACACAGCAATATGTTGCCCAGAGAAGTTGTGAATGCCCCATCCCTGGAATTGTTCCAGGCCAGGTTGGATGGGACTTTGAGGAACCTGGTCTGGTGGAAAATGTCCCTATCAATGGCAGGGGAGTTGGAACTAAATGATCTTTAAAGGTCCCTTTTAGTCCATACCATTTGGTGATTCTATGAACTTTGTGACACACCAAGCACAGTCAGTGGGAAAATGAAAGACAAGGAATGCACATGGGTTTGTTCTCAAAGGATGTACCTCAGCACTGCTGAGTATTTTGTGAGGGAATACCTTTGTTTTGCATTTTTAACAAAATCAAATCTCTGTTTTGAGAAAGAGGAAAAAGACTTCCTAAGAAGGAGAAGGTGTTGCTTAATGAATGAAGTATTTCTGTGCAAGGTTGAAATTCTGTGGTGTTTTTGGCATTGAAAGTAGAAAAGGCAACATTTGAGAACAGTCAATCAAAAGGAGTTGACAACCATTTCATAAGGTATGACCTTTGTATGTAAGCTCTGCTGGTAGCAGTGGTGTGCAGCACGACCAATCATGTTGTAGATTCTTTTGCAAAACTGCAGCAAAACGAAGCATTAGGTGACTCATGAAGTTTACTGCAAAGTGCTCTTTGTCTCCTTGCTACAGCCGGTCCAAGCAAGGTACCTTTTCCATTGCACCTTTGCAGGGATGGTGTAAGAAACTGTGTGGATGACATCACAGCAAACTCAAATTGCCACAGTGTTTGAAGAAAAAACTACTTAGGTGAGACCAACATTTTGAGTTTTGTTTGTATAGTGTTCACTATGCTAAGTCTTACTCTGTTTCTGAGGTAGTGGGTGTAATAATAACTGGGTTAGTAAAGCTCAGACCTGATGAGCACCACTGTTGGAGTAGAATATTGCCTTTTTCTAGCTGTAGCTCTTTTAAAGGTACATGCATTTTGATTTTCAAGAACCATTAATTATGTTTTGGTTAAAAGGAAAGGCGAATGAGTCGATGCATATCAGTTTGCTCATCACTTTTTCCCAATACTGTCACAAATCTGTGGCTAAAAATGCAGTACTTACAAAATCTCTCCATCCTGTATCTCACTGGGAAGTTTGCATTTCTGTTGTTTTTCTACAGGCAGCACATTTCTGTCGGCAGTACAGGTGGGGAAGTGAAAAACCAGATCCTTAGAATTGTGAAAAAGTGCTTTGTCTCTCAGCTGTCTGCATCCTAGCTTGCATTTTCATTATACCTTGAAAATCTTTATCCAGAAAAATGAGTCTGAATCCCAGACAGTATTCCTGTAAAAGCAACTGAGTCATCTTCCCTGGGAATTGAGAGAGTGCTGTTACCTGGGGTTACTGTCTTAGTGAGTAAGATGAACTGATAGTTAGGAATTTGCTGTAAATCTATATTATACTGTTCATTATTGTTTCTTTTGTGTGTAGTTACGCAGGGAGAAAGCAGACAACATTGCTCTGAAACAGGTTGGGGTTGGTNTTGTATTAATGTAGTAGCAGGCAAAACAAAAAGTGGGACTCACAAGGACTAAGGTGGAGAATTAAGAGAGATTTGTCTCTCTTTTCCTCTTTCCCCATCATTAAAAACTTCCAATCAATACACTTTCTGAAGCAGTTTATGTTTTACATCTAAGTGTTAAGTTTCCCCCACTTACACTAGCTAGGTGGATCATATATTTGCAGTTTCATAGCTGAGGCTTTATCAATAATCTTCTGTATTCAGGTAAAAGTAAACGTAACAAATATCTTTGTGAGGGAGTTAACTTGCAATAAATCTGTGGCGTATGCAAAGCAGCAGATCAGCTCTCAGAAAAGTGTGTCTGTGAGTAGGTGATTATACAGATTTTTATTCTTCCTCTCTTCCTGGATAAAAAGGACAATATCCAAAGGGGTTGTGCAGGATATTGTATTCAGTTCTCTTCTTAATCTGAAAGCTGTTACAGATGGGAAAGAAATTGCCTGCATTTCCAATTGTGGGAAAGACGTGGACAAATGCCCTGAAGGGCAAGAGGTGTGTAAGGCTGTCAAGAAATAAGGAAAAGAAAGGTATTAAAACTAATTGAATAATTAGGTCTCATTCAAGCGGTGATTCATAGAACTTGGTTTTGGCTGTCTTTGGACAGAAACTTTGGAAGAAGCAGTAGCCAAGAGATGAATGAAAATGCACCACAGTTCTCTTGGCATACTGCCTTCCAAAATAGATGGTGGAGCATCTCATGGAGCTAATAGCTGCTGTATTAAAAATGTTTCTTATCTTAGTCACAAACAGAGCTACTCAGAGATGAGTCTAAGAAAGATATTCTACAGCAGCTCTAGTCAAAGCAGGGTTGATTTTAAATTGTCATCCATGCTGTCAAATGACTGCTCAGTGTCAGTCAAAGAGAGGTGGAAGGCTTGAAGGGATCTAGACTGTTTTGTTAGGTAACTAAGTAGATAAAATATATTAATGCAATGCAAAGGAGACATGGTAGTGGCTTTGACTTATCAAATGGAAAGCTTTTCACTGGCATGTGAAAGTTTGGTTAAGTTAACAGATTAATAAATTTTACTTTAGAAGGATTCTGTACCTGATGGCTGTCATAATTTCCTTTGTCTTCATTTAGAGGTTTATGTTAACTGAAGTCTAGTTTCTACTTCTCCATGTATTGTGGAAATCTGATTTGTGGTGTTGTATGAGTATATCCTGATCAGCCTTGAGATTTCTGGTGACATAAGGTTTGTGAGAAAAATGAATATTTAGAAATGACATGTTAAGTCACAGACTGGATTGCTGGATCTCATCCCTGGGCTGAAGGACAATGTCACCAATTTCCTTTTCCTTTTCCCAGAGGAGGAAATTGTTCTAGCCCAGAAGCTGATGGGAGTTTTGTTGTAATTATTTAAATTGCTTTTACCTTGTCGTATACTGGCAGCAGATGTTTCTTCCATCTTGCTGTACATGGAGAATAACCAATGAATTTTTTTTCAGCTCTGTTGCAGTTTTTGGAGTGATCTTTTTGCCAGAGAAGTATTTTAAGACACTGGAAATCTGTAGACAACTGGTGCAAAAAGCAGTGAGCCTATAGATCAAAATTGGTCTTACCAGTGTTGTTGAATCCTAAATTCCTTTTAATTTGAACATCAGAGAGTAGTGATTACCTAGAGAACTTAAGGAGATTCCTGAAAGCTCAAAATTTAACTGATGTAAATATGCCTGTACCTTTGTGGCACATCTCAGCTGCAGAATAAGCAATGACTGGGAAGCACTGGTTATTTATTTTGGGGTTTGGAGTTGTCAGGGAGCATTACCGTGATCTTACACAGGAGTAATAGAGCTGGCCTGCTGCACAGACAGTCTAGTGGTAATTTAAAGACAGAGCTAAAATCTGAGACCCCACTTATGCTGTTACTGAGCTAAAAATTTGAGATCCCACTTATGCTGTTACTAAGGAAAGGACCTTTCTGATGCTTTTTCAGCTCAGACTGTTGAAGCTGTGTGTACACAGTAGGTTTTCTTTTCTTTTAGCCATGTGGTGGACTTGCTTCTTCATGTCTCTGGGCAGTTGGATTCTGCTGTATTTTCCCTTTATGGATGATCCTGGTTGAAAAGTCTGCTAATCTGCATTGGACTTGACAGAAAAAAATGTTAGGGATATGATTTTGAAACTGAAAAGTGCAGCACTATAATAAATTGTGGCTCTCTGGTTGAACATGAGGATAAAATTCATTCCAGACCCTGTGTTCAAATGGAACAGTTTATGAATGGAAGCACAGCCCCTGGATTGTATTTCAGCATTAGTCTCTGGTTTGGAATTGTGCTGTTTCCAACATAGACAAGGATATATATTTTATAAGCTTTCATTCTTCCACTCTTCAGATTGTTTGAGGATAAAATCTCTTGTGCTGGAGTTGGCTGTGGACTATATGCCATAGGAAAAATATTTTAGTTTTTTGAAAATAGCTTTATGTTTGGCTGAAGGAGAACTGGCTAATACTTAGACATATCAAATTTGTTTTTCTTCTGCTTTACCTTAATTTCTCACTATCCATGTCTTGTTTTATGTTCAACATCTCTGTCCCAGCTCTGGCACCTGTCAGACAGGGATAACTCTGCTAGGTAACATCACAGCCATGTGTGCTGCTTGCTATCACTTGAACAATCAGGTGTTCAATGAAGGGCACCAGCTGCAGTAAGTGTGAATTAGTACTGGTTATATTCAGATGGGCAAGCTGGAATACAATAACGGTGTAGTTATCAAAGAAACAACCAAATCAAAAGAAAACATGCTTAAGCAGCTTGTGTTAGGAAACCAGGAGTCTTGGACTGAAGTCTATAAATGTTCTAGCCCCTGCTGCAGAGAAACAGCAGCTGAGTAAGAGATGCTTAAAGATGAAGAAGGAGCCAAAACATCCTGTCAGTTAACATACTGTGGTTTCAGCCACTGCTTAGAACTGTTTAGTTTTAAATCTCTCAGATGGTTTATGTTACAATGTTGACAGAAACAAAAATGAGATGCAAAAAGAAAAGCTTAGGGAAAAAGCTTGAGGTGTGATTTTACATACGTTAACTGGAAACTTAATTTTTTAAAAATATATTCCTTCTCACTGGGATATTTAAAGATGCTGAGCTCCTATAACTTTGGCTGAGAAATGTTTATTGATGTCTAGCAATTTCTTCATCTCTTAACTGGCAAGACAGGGTTTTAGTCTTGATTTTACTGATTAATAAGGAGATGAAAGACTTTTGTTCAAATAGGATGCTCATTCAGTCTTTTAAAACATCGGTTACTCTGTTTTTTAAATAATTGGAAAGAATGAAAGGGGGACTATAACAAGGCTTCTTATTTCAAGTAGAAAATAGTGATAGAGCTACAGCAGCTAGTTAGTAACATCAGATGGGCTGAATTGGTCAGGTACCTAAATATGAAGGACACATGAAAACAACTGTTCCAGCAAAAAAACCTCTGGAGATATTCAAACCCCACCTGGACAAGATCCTGTGGAACCTGCTCTAGGTGAACCTACAGCAGGGGTTTTGGACTGCATGGTTTTCAGAAATCCTTTCCAATTCGAGTTATTCCATGATTCTGTGACTTTTATAGCATGCTTGGAAATTGCAAATATAGCATCTGTTGCAGAATAGGAGAAAATTCAGGTCAGTGGTTCTGATCATGATAAACCAGCTTGGAGGGAAAGGACATGTGGAGTTTCCCTTGGAGTTTAAAAGAAAGATTGTGCTGAGCAGTCTGATAACTCTGATCGCTGTATTGCAGCCTCAGAGGAGTGGCATGTTTGTTCTATTTGGACTTTTGCTTGGTAGCAGAGCCACAGAGAAATTTAGAATCAGTAGAGCAACTGGAGGGTGAATTGATAGGGATGTTAAGATAAGAGTACTGTTGAGAAAACAATATCATGTTGTATGGAGCTTATTAATGAACTACCACATAAATATCTTGAGACTACTTTCATCCACTATCTCCATAAAAATGTTCATTAAAAGGAATACGCAGTTAGATTTGCTCCTTCTACACAGCTGATTTGGTGACTTTTCAGACTGAAATAAAGGAAATGGCGTGACAGTGTCATCACCTGAAGATGAAGACAGCCTGGGTGGGCTGAAAGCAGCAAGCACAAATTTAAACCAAAACCAATGTTGTCACAAGAACTAGGGACTATATGAAGTGGAGAGCAAGCCAAGACTGCTATTGTGGCAGAGCCTTCAAGTCCTTTATTTAGTATGTAGAAGAAACACCCTTCCCTTCGACTGCTGATTATGATTTAAAATTTTTCTAGTTTTCAGTTTTAGTTCAGCTTCTTTTAATAGCCTTTACTGGTAAGAATATGTGTAGGCAACACAGTGGGAACGGATGTTGCAAGTCTTTTACTGATGCTTTCAAAGCTGTAACACAATTGAGATAAATTAGTAGTACCAACAGGCCTGTGAACTCTTCTCAAGAATGTTCTCTTAAAACAGAGGGTAGGAATCTGGGTCAAATCCATTTGTTAAGTGATGTTTTAAATTTTTTTTGTTGTTGTTGCCAAAGCATTAGTTTAAATAGTTATTTGTCTGTATGTTCCTAATTTTTGTTTCTTAATGGAAGTATTAACGTGTATTTTTTAAATGCTTTTCTATCCATAAACCATAACTTGAATATTTTCCAAAAAAATTTTTACTAATAGTTTCTGCTGAAACTAGTTCTTGGGGGATCCATTCACTCTTTGATAGAGGAGGTGTGGGTTTTCTTTGCTGTTTATAGTGCCCAAGGAGAACTTTAATTTTCACCCCCACACACCCCCTAACAAACCCTGTCTGCCCATATTTGGCCTGAGTTCTCAGGGAGAACTCAGTGAGGCTCAGATTGCTTGGCCAATTTGAACAGGGCCTTTGGACCCCTTCAATCAAAGTCAACACTTCTTTTCCCCTTCCCAGTTCCTGTGGTTGTTTTGGATTTCTTTTTAGCTTGTATATCTCATTGATGCTATTTAAAGTAAGCCTTAGAAATAAGGTTCAGACTAAAATACAGTGGCCATGGGCCTTAAGTCCAGATGCCTGAACTCCCTTTGATATTTTGTGGAAGCAACAGGTGCCTGTAGTCCTTCAGGCAAAACTCTGCTGATTCCAGGAATAGAAGTTCTTCAGGATTCAATGTGTTGGCACAAAACCTACAGGAATGTTACTGACGAGTAGGTGTTGAAATCTTTCCTACTTCCAAATTACTATTTTTCACAGACAAAAACTAATAGAAATGCTCTTTTTAATTTTGAGTTAACTGAGCAAGCAGACTAAAATGCCTGATTTTTGAATAAGCTGGTTTCACTGAGCTATTGGGCTGAAAGCTTTATCAGTAGGCACAATTCTGCATATTAAAAATCAAGTCATTCCCAACTCCCTGGACAGGTGTTTCTCTATAATCCTGCTCATGTCCTTTTCCCATCTTTGCCTCTGTAGCTGTTGATTTCTGAAACAGGAACCTGTGATCTTAATAACTGACTGCAGAAGCAAGGTGCCTTCTGTACAGCCCATTTATAGAGAAGAGTATTTCTAATTTAATCTTTGTTTCTCCTTAGATGGTTGAGTTCCCAGGTGACTGGACAAGTCAGGCAATAGTAATAATAGAAATTTTTTGCTATGTAGTGCCAGATAAAATAAAATAACAATCAAAAATTGATAAACTTCTTGTGTTTATGTGAAACAAGTAAAACTCTTGACTAAATTAGAACTGAGTAAACACTTTTTACCTTGATTTACCTTGACCTTATCACTGAATTTTTCAGACAGCTTGCTGTCTTAAATCTTCTGTATGATCTACGGACATCAAAGCAATCTTGTCTAACAGCATAATGATTAATGGGGCTTGGCTGAAGCAGGGTAGCTTTGAAGGAAAATATTTAGCTGGCAGGTATCTTTTACTTCTTCCAACAGAAAAAGAAAATTATCTATTAAATATACTTGCTTCTGCTTTACATGGGTAAAGTACCTTGCTAGCACTGTTTTGAAAGATTTCTGTAATACCTTTAAAGAGATTGTTATGGTGTTTCCTCATGTGGAATTTTGGCTCTGTGTTTTTTTTTGTCTGTTTTCATTGGGCATTCACTGGTGGAATTGCTCTGAAAACGTGCTGCATTGAAAACATGCTGTATTGAATGACATACACTTAAAGTCTCCCTCTTTTCTTGTAAGAAACAAGATTCCTTCTTGCAACCTCAAAACCTCATTGTGTGTGGCAGGAGTGAAACCGCTTCTGAGAAACATGAAGCTCAGCAGATGCTCCCTTGAAGGTGCCTGTGCAAGCATCCCCTGGACTGACTGCTGAGCTCAATACTTTTGTGTTGAATGAATTGTCTGCTTAAAGCAGCACTGAAAATTAATGCTCATTCTAGCGCTTTTGTACAGCACCATTAAATACACAAGATGCAGAAGAAACTACTCTTCCTTCCCTACAAATTATGTGTAGGGAAAGGATGGATTGATTAGTCTCAGTGTAGTAAAACAAAATGCTGGGTCCATCATTGTGCATTGAATCATCTTTAGTTATAGATTTAAATGTACTGTCACGTAAGAGTGTAGCCATAGCAAGCATCTGAAAGGCCTCACTGTCAACAGCCTGTTGGGTCTCAACTACGTTATTCATAAGATTCTTTCCTCCCTCCAGCTGTTTCCACAAATTGGAAAGGCTTTATTTCAGTTTATAAATGCTATTTCCCCATTGTTCATGCCCACAGATATTTTCCATGCCCAAATATCCATCCTCCCAAGAAAAGAAATCCTGACCCTATAAAAGAAGCCATGTGGAATAATCCTTTGAGAAGAAAGTCCAAAATGGCACAATATTGGATTTGCCATCTGCAAAGCTTCAACAGCTGGTATTCCTCTGTTGTGTATCTGTGGGTGGGGACACAGGGCACAGAGCAGAATATGAGTGGGGTGTGGTTGCATTTCCAAAGAGCTCTCATTTTTTGTGTTGTGGCTCCAATTTTCCCAATAAAATTGGAAGGGCCAAAACTTGCTTCCGAGAGAACTGAATGGAGCAGTTGCTTGATGTTTTGCTACAGCATGAGTTGAATTTATCACTCACAGAAACTCCAACTTTATTGGCTTTTTGATGAAAAGACTGATCAAAAGGGTTAAGGAAATGCAGTTGTCTGAAATAGCAGAGATAATACCTTGAAACTGCCATAAAATTAAACTGTAGTTTGAAAAAAAAGAGCCTCAAATGTCAAACCATTTTCACACATATATTTTTAGAGCCTCACCTATCATATAGCTGCTGTGAAGAATCAGCCAAAGTTAATTTCATGTTTTTCACACCCTAAGACTCTCTAGGACCAGAAAAAAGATTCTTAACATAACTCTTGCATCTAAAACATAGGATAAAGAAAGCTTGTTGTACATGGATGTCCCACTGTGCATTCTTCTCTAGGTTAAATAGGAGAATATTTGCCTGGGGAAAATTAGGTAGGAGTTCAGATGTTAAGTATTAGGCACACACCAGAAGAGAGGCAGTTATTCCATCAGGAAACTTCAGGAATTCATGCTCTGTAGGAACCTGTGAATCCTGGTGCGTTTATAACATCTACAAATTTCAAGGCAAATTATCAGTTAAAAAACCTCATCCCAAAATCATCAGATGAGCAGATAGTCACAAAAGGTATTTGAAGTGGATTCATAATCTCATAAACCTTTACCTTTTGAAGTTGCAAAAGGCGTTTATTTTGTTGTAGCAGGGAGAAATCTGCTGTCAGTCAGCTTTTGTCCACTGTGCACTAGGCACAGGTACAATTTTATCTGCCTCTATAGTACAAATCATCTTCCTGGCATCACAAAAAGGTTCATAGGTATTTATCTACCTTTTGGAGGATTAGGACTGAGTTTTGAATGAACTGTGGCCAAGTTTGTCGTACCAACTGGAAACCACGTGGAATTTGGCAATGCAGACTTCATGCCAGACAAAACTGTTTAGTACCGGTCTTGAATGTTTAGATTTGTTCATTAATCAAACACAGGGAAAAATACATTCACAGGAAGCTGACACAGAAGAGTTTCAGTGTCATAGATTTTTTAATACTCAAAGATATTTGTTTTGTGATGATGGCATTTTTAGTAGGAAAGTGTTGCTCATTCTCTTGTGTGTATACTTTATTCTACTCAGTTTACTTATTGGAAAAGAAGTTTTATTTGTGAAGTTTTTTAACAAGTTGTGTGTGCAGTACCTCTGCATCTGTAACAGTTTGTCTACTTGTAGATGCACGTTTTTAAATTCTCTGCTTACTGGTATTGGGAAGATGAGTGTGCATACAACTGAACTGAAGGAGGGGCAGTGAAGGAGTAGGAAACAGGAGAGAAGTCTGAGATGTAATTTCCTTTCTGGTATCACCCTCTATGAACAGAGTTTAGCTGACAACTGCATAAGCATAAACTCTATGAAAGCAGACTAGAATTGCAGTTCCCTTTCACTGAATGAACCATGTGTTATCAGAGAATAAGCTGAATTGGAAAGGACCCATGAGGATCATGGAGTCCAGCTCCTGGTCCTGCACAGGACACCCCAGAAGTCACACCATGTGCCTGAGAGCATTGTCCAAACACTTCTTGAGCTCTGCCAGGCTTGGTGCTATGATCAGTGCCCTGGGGAGCCTGTTCCAGTGCCCAACCACCCTTGGGGTGAAGAACGTTCTTTTAATATCCAACCTAAACCTCTCCTGACACACTTTCAGGCCATTTCTTGATTGATCATAACAAAATCTGCTTTGACATTTTTGTTGTGAGTAGACAGGTCCAATTGTGAAGGTCTGGTGGATGCAGAGTTATTATCTATGGTAACTGCACTTTAAAAGAGACAACACAAATGTTTTTTTGTATAGGGAGCAGATCCAAATTGGACTTCTGCTGCATTCAGCTTAAATCCATAAGAAAGAAGAAAAGAAAGATGAACACCAGCTTTAGTGCCAGTGCCATTTGAAAGCTTGCTCAAGTATGGACTCCCATGAGATGGGGAAGGTTTGAGTCAAACTTTGCTGTGGGCTCATTCACATTTGAAGTAAGAGAGCACGTGTGTTCAGATAATAGATTTTATACCCTGGCCTTGTTGTGAAGAAGATATTTCCATATGGGTGCTATACCAAATTTTCCCTACTATGTGTGGAATGCTTTCTCCTTGGCGAAAGGCCAAAACTTTCCCTGCAAGGGAGAAGGGGCTGAAATTGTATCTGATCAGAGTGTTAATCTGTGTCCCTTAGGCTTATCTTGTGTCTGTTTCTGTATTGCAAGGGCAATGCTGCATATGCCTTTTCAATGAGACCATTGCAAAATCAAATTGCTATTAAATTATATTTTACTCACAGTTTTGAACTGAGCTAAAGTAGGAACACCAGTGCTAAAACTTTGAGTAGAAATGCTGGGGCCAGAGCAGCATTCCAAATGCTGTCTGGATAAAATTAATCATTTCACACAAATATTTCAAGTTAATGTTACATGTTTCGATATTGTTAAACATAAGTGGTAGCACATTATGGCACTGCAGCCAGTCTGGGAACAAGAAATGGGACCCTGTTCCTGCACGCACTGGATACTTGTTCTTCCTGGACACATCCACCTGACTGGAAGGGCATGGGATCATGTTTTCTTCTGGACATGTTTTTGAGGCTGTGTTCTCCTGTGCCCTCTCTGGCATTACAGATGAACAGTCTGAGAAGTGGGATTGCAATCAGAGAAGTGGTATTTGGGAAGCTGGGATCACCCGTGGGAGCATTCTGTACAGGCCCGTGTGACGGGGGCAGCGCTTCTCTGACGGCCCCTGTGGGTCTCTCCCCAGCACCAGAATGAAGCTGTTCAGGCTGTAACACTCCTCTGTGTCAGGTTTACTCCTGCTCTGCGGACTGTGAAGAAAGATTGTTCCCTCAGCAGAACTCTCCAGCACAGTGGGTCTATTCAAGCCTGCATCTGGGAAGATAGTTAGTGCCTTCATTTATGAAATTCCTATCATAGAAGTGTGAGTTCTTTGGAACAGCGGCTGGTCTCTTGAGAAGTCTCCAACATGTCATGTATACAGCTGCATGCAAATCATTATTATAAAAGGAAAGAAGAGAAGCTCTTTCAAATCATCAAATACCATCTCCCAGCATGTGAAGGTTTAAAAGATATGTGACATCATTCACAGTTTGTTTGTGGATTTGTTTCTGTTTGCATCTCTAAATCCCTGTGGTTCTCTTCTGCCACTCTGGATGCAGCGCACATGGGAACAGAGTTAGAGTTTCTGTGGCTGCTGCTTGGTTTTCTATCTCTGCTGGGAAAGGCTGTTGCTCCAGGAATCCTCAACAGAAACTCCACTGGCAGGAGCCACAGTCCAGAGTTTGGTGGCTGCAATCGGCTCCAGTGGGTGGATGGGGAGATGTTTCCCTGCGTCCTTCTACAAGGAATGTTAAAACAGGTTTAAGTGTTTCCAGTTGCTTCTCTGGCTAGTGGTTGGAGGGCTGATGAAAGGTGATTTATAACACTTTTGCTTGTGGTAGCTTGTTGAAACTTTCCTTTCATGTGGATGACAAAGGTCAGTGCTGTGGGAGCTGAACTCTTTCCTTGGGAAAAGCGCCTCTGCTGATGGCCGTGTATACCTGTGACTGAGAGATAGGTGGGAAGGTGCTCTCTTCAACTCATGATCAGCTTGTGATAGTAAGGGAAGAAAGCTTATTTACGTGGTTGTTATAAACCCAGGGGATATCACTGAGGACCATGATATCGTTTATTTTTCAATACATTCAGTTCTTCATCATTTTATCTTACAAAAATATCTTTTCTAGGAAGAAACAGCTCCTTCTCTGTAGGATCTTACTGGCATTTTTTACATTCGTGGAGGGCAACTTGAAATTCCTTACGTTTCTTCTACTGGCTTTTCGGTATAGATTCACACTTTCTTTTTCTTTCTTTTTTTTTNTTTTTTTTTTGTTTTGTTTTGTTTTAGTGTGGAAGAGTGAAATTCCAGCAAGGCTGGCTTAGTGAAAACTGAATTAGTGTTGATGGCTGGAGAGAAATGTAACTCGATCTTCTGTCTCCAGTGCTTGAATCAGGAACTGAAATAATTGTTCTAAGACTCTGGTCGAGTTGCCAGAAAATGGAGTGGTTCTTCTGCCAGATGGTCACCGCAGAAGTGCCAGACATTCCTCCCCTCTTTGAGCTTGCGAGTGTGCGTATTTGAGAAGGGAAATACACACAGGCAGCAGGGAGCTGAAATGCTTTTCTCCCTGAGATGCTTGCTGAGTGTGCAGGGCCATGCTGCAGGCACTGTCCATGGGGATATCAGTGTGTGATGCCTGGCAAAGGGATGTAGGCACAAAGGAGATGTCTCTGTTGAGCAGTGGCATCAGTCACTCTGTCACGGGGCTTGACAGACAATATGAGGTAAATCCACCAGAAATGGGGCAGGAGGGCACGTATTACAGCAAGAGAAGCTAGTTCAGTCCCTGAAGGAATCGTGGCTCACTGGAAGAGATGATGTTGCCTGTCAACTGCTAAGCCCAGCTGTTCTGGTTAATGATTGGTGCCTTTAATTGAAACCATTGTGCACTACTACAGCCCTGCCTTGTAGGAGCTGCTGGTGCAATAAATCTTGATTTTTCCATATTAGAAAGCTGTGTTCTTTGGGGATATTGAAAAGTCTTGGACTTTTTTCCTCTCCGCCCCCCTTTTTGTTGCTATAGCTACAATAATTTTTGCTAACAAAGGGAATAAGAAGTAGTTTGCTGTGCTTAGTTTGTTATTGTCATTCTGGTATAGCTGCCAATAATCTCTCAGTCCTTTCTCCTCTTCTCTTTTTCCTCCAATCTCCCTTAGAACCAATTCTGTAAAGAAACTGCAGGAGTTTGGGAACTTCAGGTCTCCTGCAGTCACTGCAGGGCTGTATGTGCATGGGGGATGAGGCTTCTACCCATGAATTAGGGACTCAAAAACTTGAATTTAGATTTGAGTTTGGTCTTGTGTATTGACTGACCAGCTATGCAGAACCTGAGCACTTCTCATTCTCATGGACTTGCACCTGCTTTGCAGGACTGCAGGAATTTCTGTCTCTTTTGGTGAAGTCTCATGTCAGGCTACCACAGTATAGCAGATCCATTTTTCTTGAAGTATCTTTAGGAAAATTCAAAGTTTATTCCATGAGGAAGAATTTAGCCATGGAATGAAAACATCCCGGAGCATGAGGAAAGGTGGGCTGTTTTCTCTGGGGGACACAGAGTGTGTTCCTAGTGTGGAAGGGAAGAAGGGGGGTGTATTTCTCTTCCCACCTGGGGTTTCTTATAGCACTTTCATCTTTCTGAAAAATCTCTTCACTTTCTTGTTTCCCATTTGTGTTTTTCTTGTAGTATGCTAGTTATCCTTCACCTCACCTTTGTTCTACCAGTCTTGAACTCTTCTGATGTTTGTCTGGACCTCACTCCTCTCTGTTTCTTCTTTTGCACACATCCTCTGTTTCAGCAGCACTGCTAGGAGGGAGGCTGGTGTTCACTCACTTTGCTGGGTCCATGCTTCTCTCTGATAATTCTCTGCTTAGTTGTCTGACATGGTAGCTTAGGCAGGCAGGGCATGGACTGCAGACTTCCAGTCAGGCTGCCCACACCTCATTGTAATTTACCGTCCTGGGAGCACAGGGGGCTTGGGTTTGTTTCTTTTGGCTTGGAACATGTAGTGTTTGAAGGAGAGGGAGGCAGTAGCCAAGATGTTCATAGACATGAAGGGAATCTGAATCAGAAAACCACTGTGCATGAGAGAGGTGCTCATTGCCTCAAGACAGGCCAGTTTTAGGCCTCTATCTCTGGTACAGCAGTGATATTTGGAGATTTGGATAGATTTCTGAGGTAGTAGGAAAAATAGGAGTACCTTTGAGGAAAATGGACCATTCAGCCAGATGCCAGAATGTGGGTGGTGGGCTTTAATCTCTGGCACTGAATTTGTGGATCTCACCTCTAAGCAAGTTTCCTAAGACTGCGACTGAAATCTGTGTCAGAGCTCCAACACAGCTCAGAGCTCCTACATCCTGCAGATGTTACTTTAAGTGCAAGAACTTCATTTCTAAATGTAAACAGATACCTTCCTGAAAGGTTCCTGCACAAATCCCTAATACAAACAATGGACTTACTTGGCATCCCATTTGTTGCTGCTAATGCCTGTGTCCAGGTTCACTTCTGGATGTACTTTGGATACAGGGGAATTAAGATCTTCTCAAGGGGAATTAAAATCTTCTGTGTGCCTTTCTACAGATTCCCTGAGTAACTGCCAAGAGCTAAAGAGACAGACCCAATGTTGTTCTCATATCTTTGTACAAGCCAAGACAGCTTTGGCCAGTGTTTTCTACTTACATCCAGGAGGTCTCCAGCCCATACCTCATCCTCCCAGGGTGCTTTTATATCATCATATTGAGACAGTCCATGCAAATTAATGATTTCTTCCCTGGAACCATTAGCACTGTCAGCTTGGGTATCACGGATAGGACCTTATTCTGGGAGATCCTGCCTCAGAACAGTCACTAACACACAGTGATCTAACCAGAAGGAGACTCGTGGTATCACCACATATCAGCTCTTGACCTTACTGAGGTATTCAAAGATGATTGCCCTTCCTCCCATCTTGTATTATTAAAACACTTTGCAAGGCCTATAACTGCTAATAATTTTGCAATTCTCCCTCTAGCAGGACTCTGAGTGGGAGCCACGTGTGCCTGACAGGCAGGAAGGGAGGTATGCTGACAACTCTAGGCACAGCAGCTTGCTCTGCAGTATGGCTGTGACCCGTGTTTTGCCTCAGATGATGCTCTAACAAATCAAAACCTACAGCAGTTGCAAAGCCAAGATGCTTCTCAGCTGTCTGGCAGACTTTGTCAGTCTGCCTTGGCGGGAGGAGGGTTCAGTCATCGCTGTCAGCTCAACTGGGATGTTCCTTTTAAGACTTACTAAGACTTTCATCTTTGTTTGTTCACTCTGTGAATTGCATTGGGATGTTTTTAGGGACTGGTCACACCCTGTGGGAAATACCAAAGGACACTCTTTTTTCTCATTTATCATATCCTTTGTGACACAAAAGGTATTAACGAAAAGGAATCTTTGTTCCTCAAAGCTAACCAACTCTCATTCCTTAGAAAATTCATAATTTGGTTTTTGTGTCACAAGAAACAATTCATTGTTGTGCAAATGGTGTTGATGTTGCTATTAGAGGATTATGACTTCACTGAGGAGTAAGCAACAGGAGCAGGTGAGCTCCTGAGACTTGAATGGTTGTTTCTATGCAAAAATCCTGAGGACAAAGGGAAAGAACAAAGGAAGAATGATACAAAAGAATTGTCATATATGTTGGGCACAGTTTCTAAGTAGACTCTTCCTACCCTGGTATCTCAAATGAAGATATTAAAGTTTGAAACAGTCAATGTAGTTTTTAAAGCCCAACCATTTTCTTTAGCCTACACAGGGAAATACTAATTTCTGATTCAATAACAGACATTTATCTTCTGTTCATGTTTCCTTCTCTAAATGTCTTCTTCCTTGATTTTCATGTTATTTTCCTTTCATTTCCTTTCAATAACATTTCATGTTATTTTCCTTTCCATTTGGAAGCTGTGATTGCCCTAGGACTGCTATGGGTAATAGAGGAGCTTAGCACTGAGTTCTTACCTAGTTCAGACATTAGTTTTGGACTGCAGTGTGTTTCAAGTGAGGACTGTTCTCTTCACAAGGTATTGCCCATTTTCAATTAAAGGGGGAAAAATAGCTTGAGAGAAGATAAATGAAGTAATAAGAAGATAAAGTAGGGCAAGGAAGACAGAATAAAGGCATGAAATAGGAAAGAAAAAGAATGTCAGAAAAGGGAAAAGCATTTTGTATGGCAGAAAAACAGGAAAGGAGGGAGAAGGGTGAGTGGAGAGATGTCTTTTCTCTAGGCAGAGTGTCTGCTTTTCACCTCCCTGGGGGAGGTAACTTCTTCCCCCTCCAATAGGTGCTGCAGCTGAGTTTCCCAGTAGTACCAGTTCAGTGCAGTGGGGACTGAACTGCTGGGAGGGTGGTTTTGGCATTGCAAGGGTCAAAGGCAACCACCCCTGCCGGTTGTAGTAGGAAGTTTGTGCTAGAAGTAAACTTGACATCACTCTGTGAAAGCTTAGCAGAGAGACTGGTCATTGACTTGGTTGGAAACAGGCTGTGAGTTGTAGGGAGGGAAATCTGGATGAGACTGTGGAGTTAATCCCACTCCAGAGAGCAGGTAATCCTGATGTAGTTATTGTAATAATGTTCTTTGGAGTCTCTACAGACGCCCTCTCAAGGCAGGAATCTTTAAACATTTTATTGGACTTTCCAGTTCATCAGAACTGACGTTGTTCTGGGAGGACAGAATTATCTGTTTTACTGGAAGGGAGTAGGCAAATTGCCACAGAGCAGGCTGCAACTCCCAAATAAAAGTTTAGCTGTACAACACCTCTTGACATGTGGGCAAGCTCCCTTAAAGCACCCAGAAAAGCATATTAATGTCTTAAGCTAACTTCTTCTTTCAATATTCTGTTGCAGCTACTGTTAAGAGAAAAATAAGTAGATACACCAATTATTATTAATAATATTTTTATGAAAAATTGTATTTATTATAAAGTAATTTTTCAAAACCATGAGTTTGTTTTAGCAGCCTATAGTTCTTCCCTGTTGTGCCTTCCTGTTATGTCTCCAGGTCTCTGTCCAGTGGGGCAGACCAAAGAAGTAATATTTTCCCATATTTTCCAGATCCCAGATCAGTGGAATTTCAAGGGGAAAATAATCTGCATGAAAAAGCTTCAGAATTCAAGATCTCCAGTAGATCTCAAGCCATGTTAGTGAAAATGCCAGGAGAGGGCTTGGGAACCAACATTCAGAGGCTCCCTTCTTGAGTTGTCAGACACCACCTGTAAATTCTTCTTCTACGTTCAATAACATTCACCTTCCACAGAAGGAGAGGAGGGAATCAGTTCTTGGAACCTGCTAACTGATGGATACTGTGTATTAGAAAGCAGGAGGTTTTCTTGAAGCTATACAGTGATTAAAGCACTCTGGGTTGGCTTGACTTTTCAGGTGCTTGACTTTTCCTCAACCCACTCCCATGGACAGCTTTCAGTGAAAAGAAACTTGCACTTCTTCAGTAGTGGGATGAGAGTGGGTGCTTCCAAAGTGTTGGGGTGCTTTAGGAAATCAAGATTAATTTTAAACTGCAGCGGGGAGGACAGAGGATTTACCCCTCCCCTGCTAACACCTGTTAATGGAATTAGACTTTCAGTGGTGCTGTAATGTTCCTTAGCCCAAAGTGTGACGGCTTTCAGTGCCTAATCTGTCCATAAAAAAGCTTCAGGCCACACTTTAATTTTAAAAGAGTGAAAGTGTATGGACCATTAACAAATGGTCCATAAGGAATATTGCCATTGGATCTGCCTGCAGTGATAAAGATCTGTTGGGAAACATCTGCATTGCAGCAGCAGTTTTCAGTCAGGATGCTGAACCTTGCCTGGCACAAGCAGCAGATCCCATGTTGCCATCTCACAATTTTTCATATTTGTCTGTCATCTTTACTTTTTGATCCTGATAAATGGTTTGTGGAGGTTTTAGGCAAAATTGATGTAATGATTCTACCATATGGGCTCATTAAATTGCCAGTTTCAGAGTTGTCCTAGTGAAATGAGTGAAACCATGTCTGGAGCAAAACACAAATTACAGCTAAATAAGAGTTTCAGAAGAATTCTTTACATTTACAAACAAAACATAATTCTGCATTTTTTGACCAGGTTTGTTAGCCGGTTTATGAGGCAAGGCAGAATCTGTGTGACATGACTATTTTTGGTTTTGTTTTTAACAGTATGTCACAATACTTGAGAGATTTTGGTTGTCATTGCTTCGTGAAGAATAATTTGCGAATACTGTAATGAGGAATGCCCTCACCCAAACCCAAGGGATGTGATTCTGACCATACAATGATTCAATAAACTTGCAGGCTGTCAGACTCATTTGAAGGCTCTAAAATAACTTTCTACGTGACCATAAAACTTTGTTTAGGTTTTCTTTCCCTATTTCTTTGTCTCTGGGCCTTTTTTCCTTTATTTTTGGTGGGGTGTGGGTTGGTGGATGGGCGGGTGGGTTTTTTGGGGTGATACAAGTCCTTGCTCCCAGGCACCTCTGTAAATGGCTGAATATTTTTCTGCCATGTTCATGTTGTTTGCATTTTCTCTGCATGTGCTGGGATGATACCAGCATTACCTGCAGTAAAATATTCAACCAAAAAAAGCATTAAAGAAAAATTGCATAGAAAAGTCAGTTGATATCACATATACCATAGTCTCAACTGCATAGGAAGGAACATACTTATATCACTAAATTTGATGTATCTTGAGAAATTGTCTTTAAGAACTCGATTTATCTTTACTTGAAAACAAACCACTTCGTTCTACTTGACATTTAAGGTGGCTTTGAAAGGTGAGGTTTAAATAATCACTTCTTTTAAATATTGACCGCAGTGATTTTTATCAAGCTTTGTCGTACTTCTTTTATTCCCGTCTGATTTTGGGTATGGGAAAAATGGACCCTTAAAAACCAGCAGCATAAAAGCACACTATTTTTTTAATGTGTAGGTCAGTATCCCATCTTTTTGAGGATCTCTTCAGCTTATTTTTGTCTTGAACAGAAAAGCAAATCTTGGAAAATTGATGTTACACATGCATGCTATCAGTTATTGTTCTCCTTATGCCATGTTTATCTTCTTTTTCTCAAATTAAGTGCTAATAAGTGATTTAGATTTAGCACAGTAAAAGTATTGAACTGGTGAGTGGAAAACATTAGAAAAACTGCTTACTCCCTGTGGAATGTACAGTCCTAGAAAGCTTGGCCAGCATTAGCAGGCTTCCTTTTTTGTCCCAAGCAATCCCTTTTCCAGTCGGAACAGGCAGTTCTGTAACAGTCCTGTAATCTTGATAATGTAACACTAACAATAACAATGAGACACTGGAGGAATTTAGGGAGCTTCAGTGTAGAAAAAATGTTACCAACCAGGGGAAAAAAGAAATCTCCAGTTAATCTGGGAAAAATGATACAAGACACTGGAGAAGGACAAGTAGACCTGGAGTCTGTGGTCAGCATGATTGACTCTGCCTCTGGAGCTGCAGTCTGCAGGAGATTTTCTGACTCTGCTTGTGGCAGAACTGCGTGGAATAAAGTGGTTTAGAGAATATTCATTTGACTGTGATAGGTCTGTTAGTAGAGGGATTTCTGTGTGTTGCCAGTCCCCAGCTTGCTTTGCAGCATCACATTACAGGGGCTTCTCAAGCAGTCTGGGCTTCCTGTGGGTTTGAGTAAACAAGAAGTTTCATAACACTCCTTATTTTTGCATTAGCTATGCTGTTAATGGTCGTAAAAATTGGTAGTTCTGGTCAGACCCTGGGTGGCACTGCTGTAAACCATGGTAGATGTTTTAGTTTATAAACTAGGCAGCGTCTCAGAAACCACCCAGACCAGTGCCAGCAGAGCCACAAAATCCTTCATTACCCCTGTAGCATCAGGTGGAATAAATACTGCTCCATTTCTTTCTCAAGGGACTCTGCTGGCATTTTAGGACTCTTATAATGACCTGAAAATAAATTGTTCCCTCATTTTGTAAAATATTTCTCAAGGGATTACAATGACAGAGGAAATGGCCACTAAGAGCTATGCTTTACACTGGAGAAACATGGGATATAGCCAATGGAGGGATGATATCAGGGATTCCTGCTTTTGCATCCCTTGGATGACATCCTGACCCATATCATCGTGTTCTCCCTTCAGTCACAGCATGACATTCCTATTAAGACAGCAGAATGAAAGCAAAATAAATCATGGTACTGGGCTGTTTCTTTGCCAGTGTGCAGCAGTGTCACAGAAGTAAGACCCATCTTTTGGGCACTTAACTTCATACACAAGGCTGAAATTAAGTTCACAGCTTTTGGGATTACCAAATTGCTAAAAAACCAGCTAGGAATTGATAAAGATTCTTTATATTACCTGAGGTTTTAAAAGGTCCTAAGGCAGTTTTACTTAAAGAATCCTGAGGCCATAGAAAAAACCATTGTGATATTTTCATATCACAAGCAGATTTGAAAATTATATTCAAAAAAATCCATCATTGAATAAATATCACTATTAGAAAATATTTCCATAATAGAGATGCACTTTAAAAGTGAGAAAGCTTTCTTGATTCCTTGGGATAGCTGTGGTGTGGTCAAAATCCCAGTCACAGCTCTGGTGTTTGCAAGTATCACACAGTGCTGCTGCTGGGATCTCCACATACTCTGCTGGATGGAAGAACCACAGCAAACCTGTGATATTTTGTGAACTTGCTCTCAAGCTCTGTTCATCGGACAGGCCAGCACCTGAAGCACACACCTACTTCCCATAAATTATTTCCATTTATAGCACCGGCTTCTGATACTCTTGGCTGTGGATGTGCAATAGCAGCAGTAGAGAGGTTGGGTTTAGTTTTTCAGGATTATGACTAGACCGATCGCATTTTATAGAATGAAAAGCAACCTGGAGTTCTGCCTTTACACAGCACAGTAGTTCAAGCAGTTAATTGTCGTTTGGGCTTGTTAAGCTTAATTGACTTTTCTTCTCACAGATATCCGCATTTCTAGAAAGCAGAAATGACCATGACTGCCAACAAGAACACCAGTGTCAACAGCAGAGCTGGAGGGAGTAAAGTGCCTCAGGACACTCTGGATAGGTAAGTGGAGAACTGCAGGATTTGTAGATTTTGAGTAAAGTTTGTTTGGAACAAAATCTCTGTTCAAGGGTAAGCATCTTCTATTCTGACACAGAGAGAGATTTGCTGGGCTGAGAGAAGTTTTTTGTAGGGTGAGGAGGAGCCAAGGTATAAGGGAAGGTTGTTTCTTGTTGAGCTATTGCTGCTTGTGGGCTGGTTATGATGGAAGTGATTGGAAGGAAGGACCTGTGTGCAAGGTGCTGTGTAGGGCTCAGGAGTTGTGGGCTAAATTCCTCAGCCATGTGGCGGCACATCAGCTTTTTTCCACTGCCAGTCTCCAGCTTGTGTTTTGTGTTGGTTTGTGTCACATTTCCTCTGCTGTATCTGCCTTCACAGACTGTGGTCCAACAGTCTCCTGTTGCAGGTCAGGCAGCAAGTGGGAAAGGGCTGAATGTAAAGTGCAGGGCTCACCTCTGTTGCTTTGCTTATTTGTCCTTTCTGTAGCATTAAAATAATTTGCAAAGTAGATCACCTTTATCATTCACAGTTAGGGGGAAAACTAAACTTTTTAAAATGTGCAGTCAAATAAAGGTATCAATAACCAACATCCATTCTGGTGTTTTTTATTAGGTATGTTATGCTGGGGTAGAGCTCAGCAGAAGTGGGCTCGATATCCTCGTACCCTTCCCAGTTTGTGTGTTTGTCATCTCTTAGTACAAAATAGTAAAAACACAAAATAATGAGGGTCCAGGGTGGCTAAAGGAATTTCTGGAAAGATATTCATATATAGATATTAAAAGCAGTTCCCTAATGACCTCTGGGTTCTCCAGTTGTTTATCATCCTTCCACCAGTGCAGATGGATTGGTGATGGGAACTTGGGTCTAGACTTTGGCAAACTTTGGACAAGTCTTTGGTTTCGAAATAATTTCCATTCTGAATAGCTTAGAAAGTACTGTGGGATATGAAGTTATTGGATAGTAACTGTCAAATAAACTGTCTTTCCTCATCATCATCATCATCTGTTTTGATTAGAACTTGTCAGGGAAAGATTTTGTTGGTACAAGTAAGAGCCTGAAGCTAAGGAAAATCTTTAAGTTGCACTTGCACTAGTGAGGAGATGAATAGGTGGTCACGCACCATTTCTCCATCCATTGTTTTGCCTTATATAATCTTCACCTGTCTCTGAGAAACCCTGCAAGAGGATGTTATTTGAGTCAACCATGAGGATTCTTCATTTTAGTCAGACTGTAAATCAGTGTTGTAAGTGCTGGCATCATAAAAGTTTAAAGCTTGCAAGATTTATTGCAAACATGTTCAAAGATTCACTTAAACTGAACAGTCACTGTCTCCGTTTAGTGTGGGATTTGACTGGACATTTGGAAACCTGAAAATGTACTTTATAACTTGTGGTAGTAGAGTTTCAGTTAGTGCTGGCATAACACAGGTATAGCAGTCTCCTGGTTGCTAAGATGTATTTTTAGAGTTATTTTCTTGTCAATCAGTTTTGGTGGGGTTTATTGTTTTAAGACTGTTGAGCTGATGATCTTAAAGGTCTTTTCCAACCTCAATGATTCTGTAATTCCAAGATGCAAGATGAGATTCAAGGATATGGTGACATCAGCTGGTTCAACATTTTGTGATTCCTTATAGGTCAGAAGCAAAGGTCAGTAAAGTCTGCAGAAGTCTTTCTAATTACTTTGGCAGTGATTCAGATGCCTGTAGATCATGGATTTAAATTTTAACGTTAAAAATCTTCAGTAGAAAGAAGGTGCCTCCACATAAACATCCATAAAATTGTGTGCTTTGCAAGTATCAAGATTCTTGCAGTAATTAAGATTCCCTTGATCCTTACCAGGGTGTGAATTAACTGGCATGAATCGCCAGAGCCATTTTTCCACCAGAGTTGTGTAAATGGCTCTTCAGGAAATTAGGGAAAGACAGAGAGCAGAATGAGGACATTATTTGGGAGGATAACTGTGAGTTTTAAGAATCTGGTTGTAGGATTCATGGGTTTCTGCTGTGAGGACAGGAGGGGAAAAACTCTGGGTCTGAAGAAAGTGAAGTGTTTTAAATAAATCCACACTAATGCATTATTTTTTGAAGTTACCTGAAGTTCTTTCACCACTTGTTAAAAACTGAGATTTTTGTGTGTCAGGAGAGAAAACTTAACTGTGCTCTGAACGGGAAAATTGTAGAAAGATGGCAAGGGTGGTTGAAGGTATGAAACATTTCACTACAAGACAAAAGTAGATTGATTGTGACTCTTCATCCTAGGAAGGAAAGGATTGAAGGAGTAACAAGAGGAGTAATAGAAATATCTGGAATTATATACGGAACAGAGATGATAAATAGGGAAAAAATTCTCTTTTGATTTAAGAACTAATACAAATAAAATGAAACTAGAAGACAACAGGTTGAGAATCAGCTGAAAAGAAGGCACTTCTCAGCAGCACGTTTTTAAATCATGAAACTTACTGTTATGGGATGTTGCAATCAGACAAATTCATGGAAGAAAAATCTTCCAAAGCCTTTTAGTCACAGAAACAAAATCTGTGAGTCAACAGACTCTTAAGCTGGTTAAGTTGCACTGCACATTCTTATTCTCTTCTCCAGGCACCTGCTAACTCTCATGGTCAGTGACTGAACCTTGGACCAGGGGTGCTATTTTGGTCCAAGCCAGTGGGAACATTCTAATGTTGTTTGGAACAGGAGTCAGTTACAGGAAGCAAATTGGAGAAATTGCAGAAGGATTGTTAGGCTTACGAAAGGAGACTCTGGCTTTCAGTGAACTTTAAGGGTACAACTTTAATCCTTCCTTGTGAGTCACTGAGGTGAACGCCAAGGAATGGAAGGGTAGGAAAGCACCTTGTGTGTAGCTGAAAGTGACTTCTTAGCAATTCTGGCAGGAAGCAGCTCTGTGAAATCTTCTTAACCCTTCAACAGGGGACAAAGGAGCCCATAGCATGCTTACAGCTAGTGCATGACCATGACCCTTTTGCATAAAATGAGTGCTTGGTTTGATTGCACCGTAGTTAAGAGCATCAGTGTAACTGAGGAAACCTTAAGAGAACAGAAGTCACAGAAAGGCATAGTGGTGTTAGTAGCTCTCTCTCCTTACAATCTGGCTTGCTTTCCCTTAGCAAATGATATAATATTTATCTGGAGTATCTGTGTTTTATCAGAAACTCTATTTGTTATTAGGTATTTGTCCAAAACTTGTGTTTTCTCCAGTGCAAACAAAGGTAAAGGTAGAAATGGCACTACTATCTTTGACTTAAAAATCACCTCTACACTGTACTGTATTAAAACAGGCCAATAGTTATGTCTATGAAGTCATGCTCTAGTTAGCAAAATGCAGCTTTCAAACTTGTAGGCTGTATAGTATAACAGAGACAAGGAGAAAAAAAATCCCGAACAAAAGAATTATATATTAATATATCACTGTATCTTGAAATTGCAGCTCAGTTTGAGATGCTAGATGTGACAAGGACCAGTCCAGAGCTGGAAAATATTTAGAGTTGTGTGGCTACAGAACTTCTGTAAATAATTCCTAATGTCTTTGCCTCTGGCTAATATGGCATCTCTTAACTCTGCATCTCAAGGCATTTTATACACTCAAGCCTTCTCACCTGCTGCAGTAACTGAAGTACGGGAAAGGTTTGTTTTTAGAGGAGCCCACTGATTTAGTTTTTTATCTGAGTGTATTGCATGAGGCATAAATAACTTCAGATTTTGGAGATACAGACTTCTTCCAGTGTATTTGTAAGTGGCAAAATTTCTTTTTGCCTGTAAAATTTTTTGTGATGCCGCTGTGTCTTATATATGGGTCCCACCTTGGAGAATAGGAGAGAGCTTTTGAAAGCTCAAAAACATTTTTCCAAAAACAATTACAGAGAACAAAAATTAAGTTTTCTGCAGGTAAATGTTTTACTAGGGTGGTGACTATGTCTGAGAAAAACTATTCTCAGAGGCTGCGTGTCTGAGGAATCACAGGAGTTTTGTTACGTGCTGGATCTTGTGATGTGGGCTGTTGTCTTTCCACCCAATCTACACAGGAAAGGTGGTGTCCTCACCAAAGGATGTTGGTGGAGGATGTTCTCCAGCTGAGCAATCATGATTTAATGGCCCAATAAGCTGGGGGTGCTGATGTCAGGGGGTGCTATAGCAAGACACCAGAGATTTGTGCTAACAAAGGATTACTTCTGCCAATTGCCATGAGCACCAAGTTGCAAAGTGTCTATTCAAATAACATTCACAAAACTTCTCCTTTCTAAATACTTTTAGTTGAAGCTTTGAACCAAATATACTCGGTTAAAACTGAAATCTGAGATCATGAGTTGGATCTTTCTCCTTGCTTGGGAAGGACTGAGCTGGGTACCCTCAAACCTCTAAATATAGGCTTTGGTTTATATCTGCCAGCAATGTGTGAGGACATTCCTGCTGTCACCGACAGTTTGTCACCCCCGTTAGCCTAATATGTGCTGAGATATGTTTGCACTGGCTTTGTGGCTCAGAACTTTTTCCTTCTTCAGAATTTAGGTTAATAGGGCAGAATTTTAATTGGTGGAGCTACCTTACTTACAGTGAAGGCAATAGACATGCACCATATAAACAAATCTGGATTAATATAACTCCAGAGATACCTCAGGAGCGTTTCAGATGAATTGTTTATAACTCTTTAAATATCAAGTAAAATAATGACTTACATTTCTTAACAAAGTGAGCCCATGGGTTGGTTGGTTACTAGAAGTATTGTTTAGGGTTGGTTACCTGTCCCTGTCATGTATTCAGGTTCGTGCTCAGCTGTTTCACATGCACATCAAGGCCTTGTGTTTTATTCCTGCATTTCTCTGAAGGCAGAAACAATCTTAGAAAGATCTTAGAAGCTAAGGAAGCTTTTAGAAAAATCTTAGTTGAAGGAAGACCTTGTGCCTGTGCTTCAGCCTTAAAAACCTGAGATGTATGATCACTTCCAAAATCAGTCATATTCAAGCCAAGCTCAGTCAGTTTTACATCAAATGTATTTATTTATTTATTTTAAAGTGAAATTAATTCTTGGTCCACATTACTAAATCTAACTGAAATACTTTGTTTCCTTTGAAAGGATTATGTGGTTATGGGCTGGGCAGAGGACTAGAAATATTTTGCCTTAGGAACTGACACCTTCAGAATTCTTAAATAAACGAATGTGCAGATATGTCCAGCTCTGGGGTTAAGCAGTGCTCTGCTGTCAGTGCTGGAGTGGGGCTGGCAGTTTTTTGCTCTGCTGGCTTGTCCTGAGAGTGCTCTATTCTCTTCCCTTTCCACAGTAAATTTTTTATGTCGAAGATGATCTCATGTCTTGAGGAAAGCCCATCTGTTTAGGGAGAGGGGCTGTCTTCAGAGAGGCAATGTCTGTGCAGGACTTGTCTCATTTAGAGACATCCCTTCGTGGATGCAAATGTAGTGCCTTTTGCTTGTGTTACCAGACATGTAACAGTATGACTTTAAATTAATTCTTATTAATTCAATCCTTCTGCTACTCCTAATATAAGAAAAAATCACAAACTAAACCAGTGCTCCTCAGCTCTGTGTTGAACTGTAGGCACTGCCCAAATTTATTGTCAGGTCATTCACCCAGATGTGATCCAGTCTGCCTGCACTGACAGTGAATTATCTTGTGACTAATGCAGAAGAGCTGTGTTCACATCCAGGGTGGGTGACTCCAGGGGCAGATAAGGCAGGACAACACTGAAAAACTCCCTCACCATTGCTTATAGAGCCTTGGGAGGGACATAACTCAGCATCCACCACAGTGGAGCCCTGGTCCTACTGTAAGAAAATTATTAACAGTAAGATAAACAAAACAAAATTAATTGCGTTTAAGTATGTCATGTGAATATAAATTTAAAGATTACGAGATTTATCACATGCCCTGAGTTTTCTGAATGGAGAGCATCATGAAGAATGCAGTAACTTGCAAACCCAAAGATGTATCCTTAGCTCTCTGTGTTGTTCTAAAGCAATGAGGTTTTGATCTTGTTTGAAATTCTAATGCGTGCAATTTTCCCACTAATTTTTATGTGTGATTGCCATTGTCTTAGCACATTTACAATAAATTATTTTCACATCTCTTACTCTTTCTTGCCTTAGTACTTGGACACTATTGCTGTGAGTGATAGAAAAGCCTCTTGTTTCCCTTGTGGATGGTTGCGTTTCAATTACAGGTGAAAGGCACTCTCTTCCTGGGCTTACACTTAGTACACAGGAACAGGGAAGGCAGCAGGTCTAGAAGTGGTTGCTGGTTGTTTACAACTTTTGGGACATTTGTGCATGGTTTGGTAGGTTTCTGGTTGCTGTTTTGTGCATATTTGGGCAAGCAAGTTTTTTTTCTTTTTGAGGTCTCTGATGAGGAAGGAATGAGACCAGCTTGGAAAGGAGAGTGAGTTATGTATGCCTAAAGCAGGAAGCCAAGGCTTCATTTCATTTTTATTTTAAAATAAAAGCTTACATTGCCCCATCAGTTGTGGGGTGGCTGGGCTGAAATATCTCCCAGTTTTTCCAGCCAGAGCAGCCTTCAGGGACTTTGTTAGAGCAGCAAGAGGCCAGGGATGTGAGTTGAGCTCACGTGCTCTCAGCGTGTCCCAGCCTCCCCACCCTGCCCAGGCTGGGATCTCTCCCCTCTGCTGCGGGAGATCTCCTGGCAGCTGAGAATCGCTCAAGGTAATGAGGCACTCCACACTGAACTGCTGAGATGGATTTTCCTGCCAAAAGTATTTGCCTACTGCTCAGAAGTACTAGTGAGAACAGTTATGAGCTCTTCATGAATTTGTGAGAAAAAAACCCAACAAACCCCCTGTAGCAAATGCTTGTTACTTCAGAAGAGAACCAAGTTTAAGTATTAAAGTATAAGTTTAAGTATTTTGACAGTGAGCTTGAGAATAGGAGGAATAGTGATTTAATGAAATTTTAAGACTAAGCAATATGCTAAGTTATTGGGGCTATGATGAGACAGAGTTTTTTTTTTTTTGTTTAAACCACTGAGATTTAGAAAACAGTACAAATAAACTTCAGTCAAATAACAGTGAAACCTGAATATAACTGATGTGAAATCTATTAGCAAATATTGTACTATTTCCTTCACAAGCAGAAAGAGCCTGAACCATGCAGCTGACAAATTTTCAGCAGCTCAGTTCCCAGCAGTGCAGAGTCACATTTGGTTCAGAAGGGAATAAGAGCTGTTCTTTACCCTGTAAGGCTGGAGGTGCATTTGGGACATGAAGCTCTGGCAGCTTAGCTCTGAACTGGGCCATGGGAGGTGGGAGTGCACCTACTGCCATCAGGAACAGAAACATTTACAGTGGGAATGAGTTAAAGTGCTGGTTCAGATGACCCTGAAACCGGGAAGGGTTTGAATGCAGGCTTTGACTGTAGTGCTGCCCTTTATCTGGGCAAGTGGCACCGGTGCCGTGCTGATTTCTGATGGTCCGAGGCACAGCGTTCCCCTCCCTCACACTGCTGGGCGCTGACCCCGGCCTGGCGGAGCTGAGGCCAGGCTGAAACCTCTGCAGATCCCTTTAGCGGGGCTGCAGAAACATTCTGATCAGCACGGTGGTCTACAGACATGAGAGGAATGGTTTGTAAAATGAGGTGATGGCTTCTAGTTAGATCAAGAGATAGAACTGAAGAAATGGACCTACTTCTGGATCCTACATCCTTTGGGCTTCCTCAAACAGTTGATAGTGGGGGGCAGGGAATTTTGCTATTCCATTTCTATTGCTGGCTGGTTTGTTTCACTTTAATTTTAGAAGTCCATTCAGGAAGAATGCACTTGTCAGTCAAAACAATCACTTCTTCTTAGATGGAAGCTTTATTAATATATCCCTCCCATTTGTATAGGTTCCTAAGGAAAAAAACCCAACAAATGCTAAAATTTTGATTGAATCTTGCTTCATAAAGCTTCAGATCAAGTTGACTTTATTATTACTTAGAGGCTACAGGAATGTAGTGAATTCCTTCTCACTGTAATTTAATTCTCATGACACTTTGAAAGCTTTATGTTTTTTTATGTAGCAAATCATACCTTATCATTAAAATTACCTTTTCTCTTCTATTAAGGTTTGTATTTACCAAAACCACTGGAAACAAACAAACAAAGAAACAAACAAACAAAAAGAAATTAAAAAGAGAAACGAGCAAGTCTTTAAAAACCAGAGCTCTAGATGAGAGATTAGACTAAAAGAAACATTTTAATGCAACTATTGCAGTATGAAGACTACTTAGACTAACACTGCAGTCTTTATTTGTTTAATCACTGTATTTACATTAGTGTACTCAGAGGTACTGAGACCTGAACTAAACACAGATATTTTCACAGAAAATTATTAGAAGAGCTTGATTTTGGAAATGTTTCTGATGACTTTCTAGTGCTTTTACTGCACTGAAACGTAGTGAATAGAAGCAATGAGCAAGACACATGTTAAAACACTCACAGGAGTCCCCACCAGTGCAGTATCAGAGAATCAGAGCACAAGTCTTATGCGAATTTGTTTTTTGGGTGGCAATAAGAAGTGAGACAGAAATCCTCAGGGAATATGGCATAGTAGTCATGTGCATAACAGTTTTACATCTTAATGCCAATATTTCAGTTTTTCTGGAATGAAACTCTATTGCCTTCTGGACCAGGGAGATGCTGACAATCTCACTGAAAAGACCAACAAAGATGCAAATCATGAGCATTGCTAATGATATTCCATGTTCTGTGAGTATCTGTTCACCAGGAGCTGTCTAAGACACTCATCTCTTTACACCTGAGCTGCTGAAAAGCCATCAGTATGGGAGAACAATTTCCGTTCTGTCCCCTAATCAGTCTGGATTTGAATCAGTGGCTTAGAAACGAAAGGGTCTGTGTTGTCTTACCAGTTTCCTGCACTGTTTGGTTATCCTAAAAAGATATTTTCCACTTGGGCAGAACAGAACATTAAAAGAAGACATAGCAGAATTTGTAAAGAGTGAGTTTGAAAGGAAGAGCTGAACATATTAAGCTAGATACTACATGTTTCTTCCCTGATCGTAAAAAACCCCATTTGTCTGGGAAAACAAAGCAAGAAGTGCAGACATAGCATCCTCACAGACTTCATCCTCTAAATAACAGTCACTATTCACCAGGCAATGTTGTATGATGAAACCGGGAATTAATCCAGTGCTCGAGTCAGTCTGCACACTGAGCATCACCTTCAGTCTCCACACTGAGCATCACCCTTGCATTCACACTCGAGGAACGAACGTTGACAGCAAATGGCCTTTAAAAGTAAAATAAACTGCAAGAATTTTTCTGCACGCAGGAAGATAGGAGCTAATGGAAATACACAGGTAGCATCCATATTATTACAATATAAACATGCAGAAATGCCCATGGTTCCTGGGAGACTTTTTCCAGACTTTTGTCACAGTTCCCATCATGCACTCTGAGGTTATTTCCCTTCTGGCCAGGTCCTGTATATAGAACTGGCAATGTGCCACAAGGGAATGTGTCACATTCCCTCTGCACCAGGGAACCCTGGAGCTGTTGAGCAACAGGCAGCAATGTGCAGGCATCTGGTAGGATGGGCTTCAGCACTTAAAGCACAACTAAATATAATAATTGTAACAGATATGATGTTCCTAATAACTAATAGCACTTAAAAAAATTGATTTATTGAGTCAATCCATAAAATTCTATTGTAGTCAATGGGAATGTCAGTTCTCATGGCAGCCTGACTGCTTTTTTTGAGAGCCTAAATATCCTGTTTGCTATTAACCAGATAAGGAAATGTCCATATTTCCTTAGATATTTCCAGAGTGTCCATATGTTGCTCCTGAAGCTCTTTGTTAAAGCACTATTTTTATAAAGGAAATATTCTATGATTATCATATTAATGATGAGCTTTAATGTCAATATGTGTTAGTGTTTTACTGTGAGGGAGCTGTAGAAAATTGTGGAAGTAAATGAAAAGTATTAATTTGTTTTCTTTTCTCCTTATCTATAGAAAGAAAATGTTAGGTCTGTAAAGCAAGGTGACTTCTTCAGCATAGGTCAACCACAATACTGTGGCTGCACAGCAAGTACACCTTTGACAAACAATTAACAGCGGCTAATAGAGGGAAATGCTATTTTTCATTTTGGATTCCTAGGATAAGCCCATCGTGCATCACAATTTCCCAAAAGTAAACTTTTTCCAGGTAACAACATAACAATTTGAGCTGTGAAAACACAATTCATTGCAGTAGCACAGAAATGCTTTGTGTTTCAAATTCTGCTAGCAAAAAGCTCAGAAGGTCCTTTGTGGAGCTAATGCTGGCAGGCAGGTGTGCTGCTGGTGCAGGGGATGGGGCAGTGTTGGTGACTCTCAGGTGTGGGTAGCGTTGGTTAATCCTCCTGTGCTCCCAGCGGGGATGTCTCCAGCTGACTCACCTTTTTTATCGTGCAGCGGGACACTCACCCCGGGAGGCAGCTGGGGCCCAAAGAGGACTTGTCAGTCCAGACAACTGAACAAATGCCCAGAAATGAGACTGCTCTCACACGAGACCTCTGCCCCCTCGATCTGCTGCTGAGTTGGGAAGTCACTTTATGTCAACACAGGCAAACAGGAGATGGCAGATAGCCTGTGGCCATTTGTTGGCAGAGACCTGAAAGAGTTTGAATGTGGATTTTTAACCTCTCCCTTTCCTGTCAAACAGTACTGTCACCCATGTGGGCTTCAAGATAGGGGCTGAGCCTGCCAGGCTTAGTGTGCCAGTGTGTGTGTGTGGTTTGGTCCCTGACAGAGCTTCTGTGATTTCTTTTGCATCAGGCAGCTGGATTCCCTCAGTTCAGAGCTTCAGGAATGAATTGTAAACTGTTGCTTCCTGTAACTTTAAAATCAAAACTCTTTTTTTTTTGTGGGCTACCAGGAGCAAACTTCTGTCTTGCCGTATTTCTCACACACCGGTCCCTTCAAAGCCAACAGGTGAGATTGCAGAGAAAGGCTTTGCTCCTGTTTTGTTAAACATTAATGGCAGTTTCCTCCCCTTAAGCACACAAAGGGACAGAGGTTTGACAAACGCTCTCACTGTGTCATTTGCTGCTTGACAAGTGAAGCAGGCAGCGTTCAGGGAACACAGAGGCTATGGCAAAACATGCGGAACTGAGAATTCCTACATCTCCATTCTGCGTCATTCCAGGAGAGAAGAGCTTCTGAGTAAGTCTGGGTAGGCTGAAGCGATTGCAGTGATGGGGAGTTGTGTGCTTGTCAGAGGCATGAGAGGAGGAAACTAAATACAGCAGAAGTGAAGTGCATGGAGTGCCGCAGCACTGAATTCCTTACTGTCCTTTCCCATAACCAGTTTTGCAGGAGATGAGCTGTCTACTCACAGGCAGGAACTCAACACCAGCTTTCTGCTTACTGAAGGTACCTATAGGAGTAGCTTTAATTTCCAGAGTTTGTAGTTCCAGTATAGGACAAGTGACTTTGTGGGACTAAAACTCATTTTTACAGCCCTTCTCTACCCTTCCTTTCTCTACCTCTCTTGCTCTCAGACAGAACCTCATCTCTCTAAGGCTAAATGCCTGCTTCTTGTCTATTTGATGCAATTCCATTTTTTTCCACTTTAATCCTTACAGATGATTTTTAAGTTTTCATAGCAGTATTTATACACATGCTAAGCTGAATTTGTTTTTATTGTATAGAAAGTGTTGGTCTATTAGAGAGAGACTATAGTTGTTTATACTTAGAAAAGTACAGTCATTGTAAGGCATATTCAGCCTAACTGCTGAGATGAAAACACAGCATTAAATGAGGTGCTGCTGGCACACTTTTGTGTGCTGTGTTGGTTTTGATGCCTGGTTTCAGGTTTTGGGTTTTTGTGGTATCTTTTTTAAAATGTGCTTTCTATGAAATGTGCTTTCTGGGCTATGAGACAGCTTGCATTTTTTTTCCATTGAACAAAGAGCATAAATCACAGGTTTGTGCTTTTCAGGAAAAAATCAGTATTACAGGTCAAACTCTGTGAAGTTCTGAGGGATGTAACTTAGGGTCAGAATCTGGACTTCAATTTACTGCTTCAAATATTCATTATTGGAGAGCCCACGGGTTACTGGAAGGAGTTTGTTGTCAGTACTGTAGTCTGTGGCGAGCAAATATTGTCAGAGCTGATGAGCTTATAAACGTTGCCTGTTGGTTTTTCTTGCTGCTGTATACACAAATGTTGGTATTGCCTCACCTGTACCATAGCATTTTCATTTTCTGGGTGCTTTGCCTGGTGCTACCTATGTAGCTTCCTGTAGGGACATGAAGCTTATTTTTGTCCTGGAAGGAAAGGATGTGTGACAGGAGAAATGTCTCCTTGCTTTTAGTTGCTCTAAGTTAAAGTTTAGTTGTCCTAAATTAAGTAAAACTTGCAGTTTACTGTGCAGCATTTCTGTTGCATGTCAGTGGCCACAAAACATTTTCATCCTTAGGGTTATACTACATACAAATTCTATCATAAGAAGTAAAAAGTGAAGTGAAATGTTAATATGTATTGGCCAGCTCCTTATAGAACCCAGTGTAAAACTAAATCCACAGTTTTATAAGAAGCCAAGGTCTTGTGAGAATAAAATATTTATAAAGGATATATAAATCCCCCAGATATTATCCTGATTCCAAATTTAGGCTTGAGATCCCACAGCTCTTGTAGGTGTGGTGCTGAAATCTGGTCTGGGAGGCTCATTTCAGCTGCATGAGTAATGGACACATTTAAGTTACCCTTGCTCACGGTGAACAAAGTCATGGGGAGTGCCTTTCCCTGACATAACTCTGCTCCTGTTGACAGTTATGGGCAGCAAAAGGCAGAGAGAAGCCAATGTCTGAATCTTTTGGAAACTTTCCTTTAGATCATGTTTCGGGATATTAGTGCACACAGTGCTCCAGCACTGGCTGATCGTTCTTTTGTTAATACGCAGTGAAACTGAATTAGGGCCAGATGTAGCCCTTGGTCAAGTTAAATTCGGCCTTGTCTGGACTCTTAGGTAAATAAGTATGATAGCAACAAGCACTGCAAGTCACAGCTTGGCTTTTTTCTTTTGCTTCCCTGGCTGCACCCCCCCCCCNNCCCCCCCCCCCCTTCTTCTTTTTCAGTTTATGTGTATATGCCAACAGATTGGGGAATAAATAGATCAAAGAGTTTTTCAAAGCTCTGTTCAACTAAGAAAAAAACCCAACAACTTTTGGCTGGCCAATTTTTTCATATGACGTTCAGTTGTGGGTATGCCCAACACATTTCCTCATTTTCCTGGCTTTAGCTAAAAGTAGGATGAAGCATACTGTAACCAGTCAGATGTAGTAACCTAATTTAATTTTCAGTGCAAATGTTATTTAAACTGAAACTTTGTTTTTCATAAGTGTGCATTTGCACCAGATCAATGCCTGAAATCTTCCTGCACTCACTTTTGCATCAGTTTGGATCTTTAGCAACTTCTCTTTAGTAACATTTGATTTGTGCTGACATAAGCCAGAAGAATACCAACACTGGTCAACAGATTTTTAACAGAAGTGAATGAAAAAAAATTCCCTCATAGATTCAACTCAAGTATATAATTTCTTAATCTGTACAAATCCATTGTATTGGCCAAGGCCGAGCCCCTCAGTGACGGTGGCAGCGCCTCTGGGATGACGTATTTAAGATGGGAAAAAAGTTACTGTGCAGGAGCAATTGCAGCTAGAGAGGAGAGGAGTGAGAATATGTGAAAGGAACAGCGTTGCAGGCACCAAGGTCAGTGAAGAAGGAGGGGGAGGAAGTGCTCCAGGCACCGGAGCTGAGGTTCCCCTGCAGCCCGTGGTGCAGCCCATGGTGAGGCAGCTGTGCCCCTGCAGCCCATGGAGGACCACAGGGATACAGAGATCCACCTGCTGCCTGTGGAGGACCCCATGCCAGAGCAGGTGGATGCCTGAAGGAGGCTGTGACTCCATGGGAATCCTGTGCTGGAGCAGGCTCCTGGCAGGACCTGTGGACCCGTGGAAACGGGAGCCCACGCTGGAGCAGGATTGCCGGCAGGACCTGTGATCTTGGGGCGGACCCACACTGGAACAGCCTGTGCCTGAAGG